>JAQNBH010000011.1:31454016-31934016 GCA_028752905.1 Cladorhizidae sp. MBARI D1340-BT2 | reverse complement strand
ATAATAATGTGTGAGTGTAGAGACTATAATTAATGGTGAGTGGTAGGCAGACTTATAATAATGTGTGAGTGTAGAGGACATATAATATGTGTGAGTGTAGAGGACTTATAATAAATGTTGTGAGTGTAGAGACTTATAATAATAGTGTGAGTGTAGAGGACTTATAATAATGTGTGAGTGAGAGGAGACTTATAATAATGTAGTGAGTTGTAGAGACTTATAATAATGTGTGAGTGTAGAGACTTATAATAATGTGTGAGTGTAGAGGACTTATAATAATGTGTGAGTGTAGAGGACTTAAATAATGTGTGAGTGTAGAGGACTTATAATAATGTGTGAGTGTAGAGGACTTATTAATAATGTGTGAGTGTAGAGACTTTAATAATGTGTGAGTGTAGAGACTTATAATAATGTGTGAGTGTAGAGGACTTATAATAATGTGTGAGTGTAGAGACTTATAATAATGTGTGAGTGTAGAGGACTTATAATATGTTGAGTGTAGAGGACTTATAATAATGTGTGAGTGTAGAGGACTTATAATAATGTGTGAGTGTAGAGGACTTATAGAAATGTGTGAGTGCAGAGGACTTATAATAATGTGTGAGTGTAGAGCGACTTATAATAATGTGTGAGTGTAGAGACTTATAATAATGTGAGTGTAGAGGACTTATAATAATGTGTGAGTGTAGAGAGACTTATAATAATGTGTGAGTGTAGAGGACTTATAATAATGTGTGAGTGTAGAGACTTATAATAATGTGTGAGTGTAGAGACTTATAATAATGTGTGAGTGTAGAGGACTTATAATAATGTGTGAGTGTAGAGGACTTATAATAATGTGTGAGTGTAGAGACTTATAATAATGTGTGAGTGTAGAAGACTTATAATATGTGTGAGTGTAGAGACTTATAATAATTTGTGAGTGTAGAGACTTATAATAATGTGTGAGTGTAGAGGACTTATAATATGTGTGAGTGTAAGGGACTTATAATAATGTGTGAGTGTAGAGGACTTATAATAATGTGTGAGTGTAGAGGACTTATAATAATGTGTGAGTGTAGAGGACTTATAATAATGTGTGAGTGTAGAGGACTTATAATAATGTGTGAGTGAAGAGACCTTATAATAATGTGTGAGTGTAGAGACTTATAATAATGTGTGAGTGTAGAGGACTTATAATAATGTGTGAGTGTAGAGACTTTTAATAATGTGTGAGTGTAGAGACTTATATAATGTGTGAGTGTAGAGACTTATAATAATGTGTGAGTGTAGAGACTTATAATAATGTGTGAGTGTAGAGGACTTATAATAATGTGTGAGTGTAGAGGACTTATAATAATGTGTGAGTGTAGAGGACTTTAATAATGTGTGAGTGTAGAGACTTATAATAATGTGTGAGTGTAGAGGACTTATAATAATGTGTGAGTGTAGAGGACTTATAATAATGTGTGAGTGTAGAGACTTATAATAATGTGTGAGTGTAGAGGACTTATAATAGTGTGTGAGTGTAGAGGACTTATAATGAATGTGTGAGTGTAGAAGACTTATAATAATGTGTGAGTGTAGAGGACTTATAATAATGTGTGAGTGTAGAGGACTTATAATAATGTGTGAGTGTAGAGACTTATAATAATGTGTGAGTGTAGAGACTTATAATAATGTGTGAGTGTAGAGACTTATAATAATGTGTGAGTGTAGAGACTTATAATAATGGTGAGTGTAGAGACTTATAATAATGTGTGAGTGTAGAGGACTTATAATAATGTGTGAGTGTAGAGGACTATAATAATGTGTGAGTGTAGAGGACTTATAATAATGTGTGAGTGTAGAGACTTATAATAATGTGTGAGTGTAGAGGACTTATAATAATGTGTGAGTGTAGAGACTTATAATAATGTGTGAGTGTAGAGACTTATAATAATGTGTGAGTGTAGAGGACTTATAATAATGTGTGAGTGTAGAGGACTTATAATAATGTGTGAGTGTAGAGACTTATAATAATGTGTGAGTGTAGAGGACTTATAATAATGTGTGAGTGTAGAGACTTATAATAATGTGTGAGTGTAGAGGACTTATAATAATGTGTGAGTGTAGAGACTTATAATAATGTGTGAGTGTAGAGGACTTATAATAATGTGTGAGTGTAGAGACTTATAATAATGTGTGAGTGTAGAGGACTTATAATAATGTGTGAGTGTAGAGACTTATAATAATGTGTGAGTGTAGAGGACTTATAATAATGTGTGAGTGTAGAGACTTATAATAATGTGTGAGTGTAGAGACTTATAATAATGTGTGAGTGTAGAGACTTATAATAATGTGTGAGTGTAGAGGACTTATAATAATGTGTGAGTGTAGAGACTTATAATAATGTGTGAGTGTAGAGGACTTATAATAATGTGTGAGTGTAGAGACTTATAATAATGTGTGAGTGTAGAGGACTTATAATAATGTGTGAGTGTAGAGACTTATAATAATGTGTGAGTGTAGAGACTTATAATAATGTATGAGTGTAGAGGACTTATAATAATGTGTGAGTGTAGAGACTTATAATAATGTATGAGTGTAGAGGACTTATAATAATGTGTGAGTGTAGAGACTTATAATAATGTGTGAGTGTAGAGGACTTATAATAATGTGTGAGTGTAGAGACTTATAATAATGTGTGAGTGTAGAGGACTTATAATAATGTGTGAGTGTAGAGACTTATAATAATGTGTGAGTGTAGAGACTTATAATAATGTGTGAGTGTAGAGGACTTATAATAATGTGTGAGTGTAGAGACTTATAATAATGTGTGAGTGTAGAGACTTATAATAATGTGTGAGTGTAGAGACTTATAATAATGTGTGAGTGTAGAGGACTTATAATAATGTGTGAGTGTAGAGACTTATAATAATGTGTGAGTGTAGAGGACTTATAATAATGTGTGAGTGTAGAGGACTTATAATAATGTGTGAGTGTAGAGGACTTATAATAATGTGTGAGTGTAGAGACTTATAATAATGTGTGAGTGTAGAGGACTTATAATAATGTGTGAGTGTAGAGGACTTATAATAATGTGTGAGTGCAGAGACTTATAATAATGTGTGAGTGTAGAGACTTATAATAATGTTGTGAGTGTAGAGACTTATAATAATGTGTGAGTGTAGAGGACTTATAATAATGTGTGAGTGTAGAGGACTTATAATAATGTGTGAGTGTAGAGACTTATAATAATGTGTGAGTGTAGAGGACTTATAATAATGTGTGAGTGTAGAGACTTATAATAATGTGTGAGTGTAGAGGACTTATAATAATGTGTGGAGTGTAGAGGACTTATAATAATGTGTGAGTGTAGAGACTTATAATAATGTGTGAGTGTAGAGGACTTATAATAATGTGTGAGTGTAGAGACTTATAATAATGTGTGAGTGTAGAGACTTATAATAATGTGTGAGTGTAGAGGACTTATAATAATGTGTGAGTGTAGAGACTTATAATAATGTGTGAGTGTAGAGGACTATAATAATGTGTGAGTGTAGAGACTTATAATAATGTGTGAGTGTAGAGGACTTATAATAATGTGTGAGTGTAGAGACTTATAATAATGTGTGAGTGTAGAGGACTTATAATAATGTGTGAGTGTAGAGACTTATAATAATGTGTGAGTGTAGAGACTTATAATAATGTGTGAGTGTAGAGACTTATAATAATGTGTGAGTGTAGAGAGACTTATAATAATGTGTGAGTGTAGAGGACTTATAATAATGTGTGAGTGTAGAGACTTATAATAATGTGTGAGTGTAGAGGACTTATAATAATGTGTGAGTGTAGAGGACTTATATAATGTGTGAGTTGTAGAGGACTTATAATAATGTGTGAGTGTAGAGGACTTATAATAATGTGTGAGTGCAGAGGACTTATAATAATGTGTGAGTGTAGAGGACTTATAATAATGTGTGAGTGTAGAGACTTATAATAATGTGTGAGTGTAGAGGACTTATAATAATGTGTGAGTGTAGAGACTTATAATAATGTGTGAGTGTAGAGGACTTATAATAATGTGTGAGTGTAGAGACTTATATAATGTGTGAGGTGTAGAGGACTTATAATAATGTGTGAGTGTAGAGGACTTATAATAATGTGTGAGTGTAGAGACTTATAATAATGTATGAGTGTAGAGGACTTATAATAATGTGTGAGTGTAGAGACTTATAATAATGTGTGAGTGTAGAGACTTATAATAATGTGTGAGTGTAGAGACTTATAATAATGTGTGAGTGTAGAGACTTATAATAATGTGTGAGTGTAGAGGACTTATAATAATGTGTGAGTGTAGAGGACTTATAATAATGTGTGAGTGTAGAGGACTTATAATAATGTGTGAGTGTAGAGGACTTATAATAATGTGTGAGTGTAGAGACTTATAATAATGTGTGAGTGTAGAGGACTTATAATAATGTGTGAGGTAGAGACTTATAATAATGTGTGAGTGTAGAGGACTTATAATAATGTGTGAGTGTAGAGACTTATAATAATGTGTGAGTGTAGAGACATATAATAATGTGTGAGTGTAGAGGACTTATAATAATGTGTGAGTGCAGAGGACTTATAATAATGTGTGAGTGTAGAGACTTATAATAATGTGTGAGTGTAGAGGACTTATAATAATGTGTGAGTGCAGAGGACTTATAATAATGTGTGAGTGTAGAGGACTTATAATAATGTGTGAGTGTAGAGACTTATAATAATGTGGTGAGTGTAGAGGACTTATAATAATGTGTGAGTGTAGAGACTTATAATAATGTGTGAGTGTAGAGGACTTATAATAATGTGTGAGTGTAGAGGACTTATAATAATGTGTGAGTGTAGAGGACTTATAATAATGTGTGAGTGTAGAGGACTTATAATAATGTGTGAGTGTAGAGACTTATAATAATGTGTGAGTGTAGAGGACTTATAATAATGTGTGAGTGTAGAGGACTTATAATAATGTGTGAGTGTAGAGGACTTATAATAATGTGTGAGTGTAGAGGACTTATAATAATGTGTGAGTGTAGAGGACTTATAATAATGTGTGAGTGTAGAGGACTTATAATAATGTGTGAGTGTAGAGGACTTATAATAATGTGTGAGTGTAGAGGACTTATAATAATGTGTGAGTGTAGAGGACTTATAATAATGTGTGAGTGTAGAGGACTTATAATAATGTGTGAGTGTAGAGGACTTATAATAATGTGTGAGTGTAGAGGACTTATAATAATGTGTGAGTGTAGAGGACTTATAATAATGTGTGAGTGTAGAGGACTTATAATAATGTGTGAGTGTAGAGGACTTATAATAATGTGTGAGTGTAGAGGACTTATAATAATGTGTGAGTGTAGAGGACTTATAATAATGTGTGAGTGTAGAGGACTTATAATAATGTGTGAGTGTAGAGGACTTATAATAATGTGTGAGTGTAGAGGACTTATAATAATGTGTGAGTGTAGAGGACTTATAATAATGTGTGAGTGTAGAGGACTTATAATAATGTGTGAGTGTAGAGGACTTATAATAATGTGTGAGTGTAGAGGACTTATAATAATGTGTGAGTGTAGAGGACTTATAATAATGTGTGAGTGTAGAGGACTTATAATAATGTGTGAGTGTAGAGGACTTATAATAATGTGTGAGTGTAGAGGACTTATAATAATGTGTGAGTGTAGAGGACTTATAATAATGTGTGAGTGTAGAGGACTTATAATAATGTGTGAGTGTAGAGGACTTATAATAATGTGTGAGTGTAGAGGACTTATAATAATGTGTGAGTGTAGAGGACTTATAATAATGTGTGAGTGTAGAGGACTTATAATAATGTGTGAGTGTAGAGGACTTATAATAATGTGTGAGTGTAGAGGACTTATAATAATGTGTGAGTGTAGAGGACTTATAATAATGTGTGAGTGTAGAGGACTTATAATAATGTGTGAGTGTAGAGGACTTATAATAATGTGTGAGTGTAGAGGACTTATAATAATGTGTGAGTGTAGAGGACTTAATAATGTGTGAGTGTAGAGGACTTATAATAATGTGTGAGTGTAGAGGACTTATAATAATGTGTGAGTGTAGAGGACTTATAATAATGTGTGAGTGTAGAGGACTTATAATAATGTGTGAGTGTAGAGGACTTATAATAATGTGTGAGTGTAGAGGACTTATAATAATGTGTGAGTGTAGAGGACTTATAATAATGTGTGAGTGTAGAGGACTTATAATAATGTGTGAGTGTAGAGGACTTATAATAATGTGTGAGTGTAGAGGACTTATAATAATGTGTGAGTGTAGAGGACTTATAATAATGTGTGAGTGTAGAGGACTTATAATAATGTGTGAGTGTAGAGGACTTATAATAATGTGTGAGTGTAGAGGACTTATAATAATGTGTGAGTGTAGAGGACTTATAATAATGTGTGAGTGTAGAGGACTTATAATAATGTGTGAGTGTAGAGGACTTATAATAATGTGTGAGTGTAGAGGACTTATAATAATGTGTGAGTGTAGAGGACTTATAATAATGTGTGAGTGTAGAGGACTTATAATAATGTGTGAGTGTAGAGGACTTATAATAATGTGTGAGTGTAGAGGACTTATAATAATGTGTGAGTGTAGAGGACTTATAATAATGTGTGAGTGTAGAGGACTTATAATAATGTGTGAGTGTAGAGGACTTATAATAATGTGTGAGTGTAGAGGACTTATAATAATGTGTGAGTGTAGAGGACTTATAATAATGTGTGAGTGTAGAGGACTTATAATAATGTGTGAGTGTAGAGGACTTATAATAATGTGTGAGTGTAGAGGACTTATAATAATGTGTGAGTGTAGAGACTTATAATAATGTGTGAGTGTAGAGACTTATAATAATGTGTGAGTGTAGAGGACTTATAATAATGTGTGAGTGTAGAGGACTTATAATAATGTGTGAGTGTAGAGACTTATAATAATGTGTGAGTGTAGAGACTTATAATAATGTGTGAGTGTAGAGGACTTATAATAATGTGTGAGTGTAGAGGACTTATAATATGTGTGAGTGTAGAGACTTATAATAATGTGTGAGTGTAGAGACTTATAATAATGTGTGAGTGTAGAGGACTTATAATAATGTGTGAGTGTAGAGACTTATAATAATGTGTGAGTGTAGAGGACTTATAATAATGTGTGAGTGTAGAGACTTATAATAATGTGTGAGTGTAGAGACTTATAATAATGTGTGAGTGTAGAGGACTTATAATAATGTGTGAGTGTAGAGACTTATAATAATGTGTGAGTGTAGAGGACTTATAATAATGTGTGAGTGTAGAGACTTATAATAATGTGTGAGTGTAGAGGACTTATAATAATGTGTGAGTGTAGAGACTTATAATAATGTGTGAGTGTAGAGGACTTATAATAATGTGTGAGTGTAGAGGACTTATAATAATGTGTGAGTGTAGAGACTTATAATAATGTGTGAGTGTAGAGGACTTATAATAATGTGTGAGTGTAGAGACTTATAATAATGTGTGAGTGTAGAGGACTTATAATAATGTTGTGAGTGTAGAGACTTATAATAATGTGTGAGTGTAGAGGACTTATAATAATGTGTGAGTGTAGAGACTTATAATAATGTGTGAGTGTAGAGACTTATAATAATGTGTGAGTGTAGAGGACTTATAATAATGTGTGAGTGTAGAGACTTATAATAATGTCTGAGTGTAGAGACTTATAATAATGTGTGAGTGTAGAGGACTTATAATAATGTGTGAGTGTAGAGGACTTATAATAATGTGTGAGTGTAGAGACTTATAATAATGTGTGAGTGTAGAGGACTTATAATAATGTGTGAGTGTAGAGACTTATAATAATGTGTGAGTGTAGAGACTTATAATAATGTGTGAGTGTAGAGACTATAATAATGTGTGAGTGTAGAGACTTATAATAATGTGTGAGTGTAGAGACTTATAATAATGTGTGAGTGTAGAGACTTATAATGTGTGAGTGTAGAGGACTTATAATAATGTGTGAGTGTAGAGACTTATAATAATGTGTGAGTGTAGAGGACTTATAATAATGTGTGAGTGTAGAGACTTATAATAATGTGTGAGTGTAGAGACTTATAATAATGTGTGAGTGTAGAGGACTTATAATAATGTGTGAGTGTAGAGACTTATAATAATGTGTGAGTGTAGAGGACTTATAATAATGTGTGAGTGTAGAGGACTTATAATAATGTGTGAGTGTAGAGGACTTATAATAATGTGTGAGTGTAGAGACTTATAATAATGTGTGAGTGTAGAGACTTATAATAATGTGTGAGTGTAGAGGACTTATAATAATGTGTGAGTGTAGAGGACTTATAATAATGTGTGAGTGTAGAGGACTTATAATAATGTGTGAGTGTAGAGGACTTATAATAATGTGTGAGTGTAGAGGACTTATAATAATGTGTGAGTGTAGAGGACTTATAATAATGTGTGAGTGTAGAGGACTTATAATAATGTGTGAGTGTAGAGACTTATAATAATGTGTGAGTGTAGAGGACTTATAATAATGTGTGAGTGTAGAGGACTTATAATAATGTGTGAGTGTAGAGGACTTATAATAATGTGTGAGTGTAGAGACTTATAATAATGTGTGAGTGTAGAGGACTTATAATAATGTGTGAGTGTAGAGGACTTATAATAATGTGTGAGTGTAGAGGACTTATAATAATGTGTGAGTGTAGAGACTTATAATAATGTGTGAGTGTAGAGGACTTATAATAATGTGTGAGTGTAGAGGACTTATAATAATGTGTGAGTGTAGAGGACTTATAATAATGTGTGAGTGTAGAGGACTTATAATAATGTGTGAGTGTAGAGACTTATAATAATGTGTGAGTGTAGAGGACTTATAATAATGTGTGAGTGTAGAGGACTTATAATAATGTGTGAGTGTAGAGACTTATAATAATGTGTGAGTGTAGAGGACTTATAATAATGTGTGAGTGTAGAGACTTATAATAATGTGTGAGTGTAGAGGACTTATAATAATGTGTGAGTGTAGAGGACTTATAATAATGTGTGAGTGTAGAGGACTTATAATAATGTGTGAGTGTAGAGACTTATAATAATGTGTGAGTGTAGAGACTTATAATAATGTGTGAGTGTAGAGGACTTATAATAATGTGTGAGTGTAGAGGACTTATAATAATGTGTGAGTGTAGAGACTTATAATAATGTGTGAGTGTAGAGGACTTATAATAATGTGTGAGTGTAGAGGACTTATAATAATGTGTGAGTGTAGAGACTTATAATAATGTGTGAGTGTAGAGGACTTATAATAATGTGTGAGTGTAGAGGACTTATAATAATGTGTGAGTGTAGAGGACTTATAATAATGTGTGAGTGTAGAGGACTTATAATAATGTGTGAGTGTAGAGGACTTATAATAATGTGTGAGTGTAGAGACTTATAATAATGTGTGAGTGTAGAGGACTTATAATAATGTGTGAGTGTAGAGGACTTATAATAATGTGTGAGTGTAGAGGACTTATAATAATGTGTGAGTGTAGAGGACTTATAATAATGTGTGAGTGTAGAGACTTATAATAATGTGTGAGTGTAGAGGACTTATAATAATGTGTGAGTGTAGAGACTTATAATAATGTGTGAGTGTAGAGACTTATAATAATGTGTGAGTGTAGAGACTTATAATAATGTGTGAGTGTAGAGACTTATAATAATGTGTGAGTGTAGAGACTTATAATAATGTGTGAGTGTAGAGGACTTATAATAATGTGTGAGTGTAGAGGACTTATAATAATGTGTGAGTGTAGAGACTTATAATAATGTGTGAGTGTAGAGGACTTATAATAATGTGTGAGTGTAGAGGACTTATAATAATGTGTGAGTGTAGAGGACTTATAATAATGTGTGAGTGTAGAGACTTATAATAATGTGTGAGTGTAGAGGACTTATAATAATGTGTGAGTGTAGAGGACTTATAATAATGTGTGAGTGTAGAGGACTTATAATAATGTGTGAGTGTAGAGACTTATAATAATGTGTGAGTGTAGAGGACTTATAATAATGTGTGAGTGTAGAGGACTTATAATAATGTGTGAGTGTAGAGACTTATAATAATGTGTGAGTGCAGAGGACTTATAATAATGTGTGAGTGTAGAGGACTTATAATAATGTGTGAGTGTAGAGACTTATAATAATGTGTGAGTGTAGAGACTTATAATAATGTGTGAGTGTAGAGACTTATAATAATGTGTGAGTGTAGAGGACTTATAATAATGTGTGAGTGTAGAGACTTATAATAATGTGTGAGTGTAGAGGACTTATAATAATGTGTGAGTGTAGAGACTTATAATAATGTGTGAGTGTAGAAGACTTATAATAATGTGTGAGTGTAGAGGACTTATAATAATGTGTGAGTGTAGAGACTTATAATAATGTGTGAGTGTAGAGACTTATAATAATGTGTGAGTGTAGAGACTTATAATAATGTGTGAGTGTAGAGACTTATAATAATGTGTGAGTGTAGAGGACTTATAATAATGTGTGAGTGTAGAGGACTTATAATAATGTGTGAGTGTAGAGGACTTATAATAATGTGTGAGTGTAGAGGACTTATAATAATGTGTGAGTGTAGAGGACTTATAATAATGTGTGAGTGTAGAGGACTTATAATAATGTGTGAGTGTAGAGACTTATAATAATGTGATGCTTCATCTTTCTATGTCATGTCTAGCTTTTTTATTGATGATTTTGTTTGACAGAGTTATCCTGTCGCTTGTCTTGGCTGCAAAAAGTTGAGGCACAATATATCGGTAAGTCACACCTCTTCCTTGCTCCCCCTTTTTGTTTTTGTTGTATTTTGGTGTTTTACTTACCATGGAAAGCTTCAACACTGCCGCTTCAAATTTTAGACATAATTATTATGAGCTGCAGAAACATAAAAATGTGTTAAAATGAGGGGTTTTTTTTAAACCAGTTCTCTCTCCTCTACTGACTATGCAGCCAGTTCACTTTCCTCTACTGACTATGCAGCTAGTTCTCTCTCCTCTACTGACTATGCAGCCAGTTCTCTCTCCTGTACTGACTATGCAGCCAGTTCTCTCTCCTCTACTGACTATGCAGCCAGTTCTCTCTCCTCTACTGACTATGCAGCCAGTTCTCTCTCCTCTACTGACTATGCAGCCAGTTCTCTCTACTGACTATGCAGCCAGTTCTCTCTCCTCTACTGACTATGCAGCCAGTTCTCTCTCCTCTACTGACTATGCAGCCAGTTCACTTTCCTCTACTGACTATGCAGCTAGTTCTCTCTCCTCTACTGACTATGCAGCCAGTTCTCTCTCCTGTACTGACTATGCAACCAGTTCTCTCTCCTCTACTGACTATGCAGCCAGTTCTCTCTCCTCTACTGACTATGCAGCCAGTTCTCTCTCCCCTACTGACTATGCAGCCAGTTTTCTCTCCTCTATTGACTATGCAGCTAGTTCTCTCTCCTCTACTGACTATGCAGCCAGTTCTCTCTCCTCTACTGACTATGCTGCCAGTTCTCTCTCCTCTACTGACTATGCAGCCAGTTTTCTCTCCTCTACTGACTATGCAGCCAGTTCTCTCTACTGACTATGCAGCCAGTTCTCTCTCCTCTACTGACTATGCAGCCAGTTCTCTCTCCTCTACTGACTATGCAGCCAGTTCACTTTCCTCTACTGACTATGCAGCTAGTTCTCTCTCCTCTACTGACTATGCAGCCAGTTCTCTCTCCTGTACTGACTATGCAACCAGTTCTCTCTCCTCTACTGACTATGCAGCCAGTTCTCTCTCCTCTACTGACTATGCAGCCAGTTCTCTCTCCCCTACTGACTATGCAGCCAGTTTTCTCTCCTCTATTGACTATGCAGCTAGTTCTCTCTCCTCTACTGACTATGCAGCCAGTTCTCTCTCCTCTACTGACTATGCTGCCAGTTCTCTCTCCTCTACTGACTATGCAGCCAGTTTTCTCTCCTCTACTGACTATGCAGCCAGTTCTCTCTACTGACTATGCAGCCAGTTCTCTCTCCTCTACTGACTATGCAGCCAGTTCTCTCTCCTCTACTGACTATGCAGCCAGTTCACTTTCCTCTACTGACTATGCAGCTAGTTCTCTCTCCTCTACTGACTATGCAGCCAGTTCTCTCTCCTGTACTGACTATGCAACCAGTTCTCTCTCCTCTACTGACTATGCAGCCAGTTCTCTCTCCTCTACTGACTATGCAGCCAGTTCTCTCTCCCCTACTGACTATGCAGCCAGTTTTCTCTCCTCTATTGACTATGCAGCTAGTTCTCTCTCCTCTACTGACTATGCAGCCAGTTCTCTCTCCTCTACTGACTATGCTGCCAGTTCTCTCTCCTCTACTGACTATGCAGCCAGTTTTCTCTCCTCTACTGACTATGCAGCCAGTTCTCTCTCCTCTACTGACTATGCAGCCAGTTTTCTCTCCTCTACTGACTATGCAGCCAGTTTTCTCTCCTCTACTGACTATGCAGCCAGTTTTCTCTCCTCTACTGACTATGCAGCCAGCCTTGTTCTATCTCTGATGGCTGATCTTTGAGGGTTTTCCTTCTATTTCTTGCGGTCTTTTCTCTAAGCTCCGACATTTGCTTCCTTCTCCGTCGTTTCTCTGCCACTGTGTCTCTCTCACTCTCTGTCTCGTACATCACCCTGCTATTTCGGTAGCTTTCTTCCATCTCTCTCTTTCATTTTCTGTGATGCTTTATCTTCGCTAGCTGATGCATAAGCTGGGGTGTTTGAAGAAGAGAAATGGAGACAGTTCTGAATGTTGGTATAGTTGTATAAATACACACCTATGGCGTGGGGTGATAATGGTTCACACCTTATCCTAGACTGCCGGAGCTCATAGTGCTGTCGGTCTAGCCCTTGGTAATGGTTGCTACTTCATGCTGGAATTCCAATTCACATCACCAGTGTCAGCAAGAGTGATATCTGAAGAAACCTCTTGACCTTGTGAACTAACCTTTAAGTCAGCTATAAATAATAATAATAATAATAATAATAATAATAATATCAACAACAACAACAACAACAACAGTAGTAGTAGTGGTGGTGGTGGTGATGATGACGATAAAAGCATAGAGATGGCAAATATCTGCCACTCCCAATATTTTTCCCTTTCATAATCAATTTGAACAAAACTATATTTGATTGATTTGTCAACAAAGAGAGTGGCTCCTGGGGGTCGGGAGGGGCGGTCTCGTTAGAAAACTGCTTGCATTAAGAGAGCTCTCACGTAGCTAGTGTAGTTCATGGCTGCCATGTAATGATGTTGCATTATTATGAGCTGTTGTTGCCAGTGTGAAATACACATAATATTTATGCTAATATTCCTAAACAAAATGGCCTCCAATGTCAAGTGTTGCGCTGCTTCTGGCAACATTTATGACCACCAAAATTTAATGGATTGGTCCTTGACCCTTGCCTTAACATTTCGTGAAGTTCATCTGCAAGTTTTTGTGTAATCCTGCTAAAAGCCAGATAGACGAGCCAACCAGCCAGTGTGAAAACATACCTCCTTGGTGGAGGTAATAATTATAATGATGATGATGATGATGATGATGACGACGACGACTATCCATAGTTCTGGCTTTAAAATAATCTTAGCTATAGTCTAGCTCCATTCTCCCGAGCGCCCATGTCTCCTAGTGCAGCCCTAGCCCTAGTGCTCTAATCTCCGTAGCGCTCTGGCCTCTCTAGCAGAGCCCTAATGCCTTGGTATCCCTAGTACCGTAGCATCCTGGTCTCCCTACTGCTAGCCCTACCGTAGCATCCTGGTCTCCCTACTGCTAGCCCTACCGTAGCATCCTGGTCTCCCTAGTGCTAGCTCTACTGTAGCATCCTGGTCTCCCTAGTGCTAGCCCTACCGTAGCATCCTGGTCTCCCTAGTGCTAGCCCTACCGTAGCATCCTGGTCTCCCTACTGCTAGCCCTACTGTAGCATCCTGGTCTCCCTAGTGCTAGCTCTACTGTAGCATCCTGGTCTCCCTAGTGCTAGCCCTACCGTAGCATCCTGGTCTCCCTAGTGCTAGCCCTACCGTAGCATCCTGGTCTCCCTACTGCTAGCCCTACTGTAGCATCCTGGTCTCCCTAGTGCTAGCCCTACCGTAGCATCCTGGTCTCCCTACTGCTAGCCCTACTGTAGCATCCTGGTCTCCCTACTGCTAGCCCTACTGTAGCATCCTGGTCTCCCTAGTGCTAGCCCTACTGTAGCATCCTGGTCTCCCTAGTGCTAGCCCTACTGTAGCATCCTGGTCTCCCTAGTGCTAGCCCTACTGTAGCATCCTGGTCTCCCTACTGCTAGCCCTACTGTAGCATCCTGGTCTCCCTAGTGCTAGCCCTACCGTAGCATCCTGGTCTCCCTACTGCTAGCCCTACTGTAGCATCCTGGTCTCCCTACTGGTCTCCCTAGTGCATGCGAAAATTGTTTGCTTTGCTGATTGTTTCCACAGACAGTTCCTGCAGTGTTAGTGGATACTTAGAAAGTAGTGGTAGACTAATCTTACAGTAGTGCAGGTCCCCACATTAAACCTCAAGGCATGGCACAGTGATGACATTGGCACAAGGTAGAAGCTAGGACTTTCATTTGTACTTCTTCTCATTAGCCTCTGCCTCTCTCTGTATTCGATCTCTCCGGATGTTTCTCCTTAGGCGGTGATGCTGTTCTCTCTCTCTCCCTATCCTGTTAGATATTCTGTTGCTTGCTCTTACGTGCATAGATCTCTGGCTCTCTGCTCCTGTTCTCTATCTCACACTTGCAGCATTTTCCAGCGAAATGACAGCTTCATGTTGCACTGAGCATGCTCAGTAGGGTGGCACACACATACACACACAGGACATAACATACATGCACACACACACACACACACACACACAAACATATCATTTATTATTATTATTTTATTTTATTTATTTCTTGTTTATTTTCCCCTTCCTCTGTATGTTGACATTGGACAGGACTGTCCGATGGAGACGCTGCCTGTGTGGAAAGCCAAGTTTCCAAAGTCTTTACCCGAGCCAAGCTCTTTGAAGTCCATCAAGGAGGCATTCAAGAGATACCAAAGTACGCCCCCTCCCATTCTTTTCTTAGCTATAGTGTGACCACGTCTACTACAAATTATTACTGCTATGACTTGATAGCCTGAAGAGTATTAGGAAGTGCATGCTATGACTAGGTGGCCTGAAGACTATTAGGAAGTGCATGGACTAGGTGGCCTGAAGACTATTAGGAAGTGCATGCTATGACTTGGTGGCCTGAAGACTATTAGGAAGTGCATGCTATGACTTGGTGGCCTGAAGACTATTAGGAAGTGCATGCTATGACTTGGTGGGCCTGAAGACTATTAGGAAGTGCATGCTATGACTTGGTGGCCTGAAGACTATTAGGAAGTGCATGCTATGACTTGGTGGCCTGAAGACTATTAGGAAGTGCATGCTATGACTAGGTGGCCTGAAGACTATTAGGAAGTGCATGCTATGACTTGGTGGCCTGAAGACTATTAGGAAGTGCATGCTATGACTTGGTAGCCTGAAGACTATTAGGAAGTGCATGCTATGACTTGGTGGCCTGAAGGCTATTAGGAAGTGCATGCTATGACTTGGTGGCCTGAAGACTATTAGGAAGTGCATGCTATGACTTGGTGGCCTGAAGACTATTAGGAAGTGCATGCTATGACTAGGTGGCCTGAAGACTATTAGGAAGTGCATGCTATGACTTGGTGGGCCTGAAGACTATTAGGAAGTGCATGCTATGACTTGGTAGCCTGAAGACTATTAGGAAGTGCATGCTATGACTTGGTGGCCTGAAGACTATTAGGAAGTGCATGCTATGACTTGGTGGCCTGAAGACTATTAGGAAGTGCATGCTATGACTTGGTAGCCTGAAGACTATTAGGAAGTGCATGCTATGACTAGGTGGCCTGAAGACTTTTAGGAAGTGCTTGCTATGACTTGGTGGCCTGAAGACTATTAGGAAGTGCATGCTATGACTTGGTGGCCTGAAGACTATTAGGAAGTGCATGCTATGACTTGGTAGCCTGAAGACTATTAGGAAGTGCATGCTATGACTTGGTGGCCTGAAGACTATTAGGAAGTGCATGCTATGACTAGGTGGCCTGAAGACTATTAGGAAGTGCATGCTATGACTTGGTGGCCTGAAGACTATTAGGAAGTGCATGCTATGACTGGTGACGTGAAGACTATTAGGAAGTGCATGCTATGACTTGGTAGCCTGAAGACTATTAGGAAGTGCATGCTATGACTTGGTAGCCTGAAGACTATTAGGAAGTGCATGCTATGACTAGGTGGCCTGAAGACTATTAGGAAGTGCATGCTATGACTTGGTGGCCTGAAGACTATTAGGAAGTGCATGCTATGACTGGTGACGTGAAGACTATTAGGAAGTGCATGCTATGACTTGGTGGCCTGAAGACTATTAGGAAGTGCATGCTATGACTAGGTGGCCTGAAGACTTTTAGGAAGTGCTTGCTATGACTTGGTGGCCTGAAGACTATTAGGAAGTGCATGCTATGACTTGGTGGCCTGAAGACTATTATGAAGTGCATGCTATGACTTGGTAGCCTGAAGACTATTAGGAAGTGCATGCTATGACTTGGTGGCCTGAAGACTATTAGGAAGTGCATGCTATGACTTGGTGACCTGAAGACTATTAGGAAGTGCATGCTATGACTTGGTGGCCTGAAGACTATTAGGAAGTGACTTGGTGGCCTGAAGACTATTAGGAAGTGACTTGGTGGCCTGAAGACTATTAGGAAGTGCATGCCATGACTTGATAGCCTGAAGACTATTAGGAAGTGCATGCTATGACTTGGTGGCCTGAAGACTATTAGGAAGTGCATGCTATGACTTGGTGGCCTGAAGACTATTAGGAAGTGCATGCTATGACTTGGTGGCCTGAAGACTATTAGGAAGTGCATGCTATGACTTGGTGGCCTGAATACTATTAGGAAGTGCATGCTATGACTTGGTGGCCTGAAGACTATTAGGAAGTGACTTGGTAGCCTGAAGGCTATTAGGAAGTGCATGCTATGACTTGGTGGCCTGAAGACTATTAGGAAGTGCATGCTATGACTTGGTGGCCTGAAGACTATTAGGAAGTGCATGCTATGACTAGGTGGCCTGAAGACTATTAGGAAGTGCATGCTATGACTTGGTGGCCTGAAGACTATTAGGAAGTGCATGCTATGACTTGGTGGCCTGAAGACTATTAGGAAGTGCATGCTATGACTTGGTGGCCTGAAGAGTATTAGGAAGTGCATGCTATGACTTGGTGACCTGAAGACTATTAGGAAGTGCATGCTATGACTTGGTGGCCTGAAAACTATTAGGAAGCGCGTGCTATGACTTGGTGGCCTGAAGACTATTAGGAAGTGCATGCTATGACTTGGTGGCCTGAAGACTATTAGGAAGTGCATGCTATGACTTGGTGGCCTGAAAACTATTAGGAAGTGCGTGCTATGACTTGGTGGCCTGAAGACTATTAGGAAGCGCGTGCATAGTTAATATGTTCTTGCTGTGCATTGTTATTGCTGTTTTATTACAGGACCTTCTCAATAATAAACTTTTAAAATTTACTAGCTTACTAGCTGCTCTAGCTTTCACCAGGAATTGAGTTGTAATTTTGTTATGTCATGTTAGAGTTTGATGACTGTTTTATTATTACATGCCATTTTAGGATTTTATGTTAAGGGAGCAATCAGATTTTAATTATGCGGGGGAGGTGTCAATGTTCTTGCGGCTATTTAGTGTCGTAGATGTTGAAAAATTGCTAGTGCGCACGGGTGCTGCTATGCTGGAGACACCACGCCCTTTACTTCCTTCACCCCCAAAGGTGAGGAAGGTAAAGGGTCAGCTACACAGAATAGTCGTGGGCCATAGGCATGGAAACACTCAGTGAGTATCTAGTTGCACAGAGTAGGTGTAGGCATGGCAACACTCAGTGAGTATCTAGCTGTACAGAGTAGGTGTAGGCATGGCAACACTCAGTGGCTTGTAGGCATGGCAACACTCAGTGAGTTATCTAGCTAGGTGTAGGCATGGCAACACTCAGTGGCTTGTAGGCATGGCAACACTCAGTGAGTATCTAGCTGTACAGGAGTAGGTGTAGGCATGGCAACACTCAGTGGCTTGTAGGCATGGCAACACTCAGTGAGTATCTAGCTGTACAGAGTAGGTGTAGGCATGGCAACACTCAGTGACCCACTAAACAGGGCAGATATGCAGCCCCCGGACCAGAAATACAATAAAAATGTCTGGTCAGAGGCTGCATATCTGCCCTTTCCCAACAATGTAGAATAATTAAAATCACCTTCTCAATAATCAACTTCAATTTTTATTTACTTGACATTTCGACTAGATGCTCTATCGAAACGTCGAGTGAATAAAAATTGATGAGAAGGTGATTTTAATGTTATTATGTCAACTGAGAGTTCATTGAGAGAATATAGAAGAAGTTTCTTCTCCTTGATGTTGTTCCACGACATGTTGCTTGTCTTACTCTGCAGTTTATGTGAATCCAAAGAAACAAGATTTGGCTTTCAGGCGAGAAATTTGTGAAAAGATTAAGAAAACTGTGAGGAGTGTTTTCAGAGGTCAGCAACACACGTGCTACTCTCTATAATAGCTCATGTTACATGTATGTATGTCAGCAACACACGTGCTACTCTCTATAATAGCTCATGTTATGTCAGCAACACTTGTAGATCTTCCTTCATCATCATGATTATCATTTTGAGTGACTCCTTCCCCCGCCAACGACCACCATCTTGACAAGACCAGACTAGGAATGCACCATTGCACTGTTCATAGGCAACTGACCTAGCCACAGAGCAACACCAAGAACAGCTAAACTAGCTAGACCACCCTAAAGTATTTTTAACAACTTCTTCCAACTCCTAGCTCCACTTGATAGCTCTGCAGATGTTACTAGTGTACTGAACCAACCTCTACTGCAGCAGAAGGTGGACCTACTATACATATGGTACAGTAGCTATGGACAGTTAGCTGGGCAGCTTAAAACTGTGCGTGTATGAAGTGTAGCAAGAATATAACATGGCTGACTTTGGGAGGAAGAGAGTTGGTGATTTAGAGGAGACTGAAAGTGGCAGGTCATGATTACTATGCACTGCATGTGCAGCATGGACAGTCCATGCATTATTCATGCACACTGTGGAATATATTGTTGGCCATCCTATCGCTGTAGTGACAGATCATCATCTTCTTTGAGAATCTGTTTGTGTTATATTGTTTGTGTGTGTGTGTGTGTGTGTGTGTATGTTGGTATTACATAGTTGAGTACGTATGTGTTAGTATGATGTTCTTTATGTTGATGTGTTAATTTCTGTTTTAGTGTCTGTTGTCTGTGTTTATATTGTTGTTATGCCCGTGTTATGTGCGTTAACCATGTGTAGTGTTGTGTTAGTATTATGTGTGCTTGGTCTGTGTGTTAGTATTATGTGTGCTTGGTCTGTGTGTTAGTATTATGTGTGCTTGGTCTGTGTGTTAGTATTATGTGTGCTTGGTCTGTGTGTTAGTATTATGTGTGCTTGGTCTGTGTGTTAGTATTATGTGTGCTTGGTCTGTGTGTTAGTATTATGTGTGCTTGGTCTGTGTGTTAGTATTATGTGTGCTTGGTCTGTGTGTTAGTATTATGTGTGCTTGGTCTGTGTGTTAGTATTATGTGTGCTTGGTCTGTGCATTAGTATTATGTGTGCTTGGTCTGTGTGTTAGTATTGTATGTGTGCTTGGTCTGTGTGTTAGTATTATGTGTGCTTGGTCTGTGTGTTAGTATTATGTGTGCTTGGTCTGTGTGTTAGTATTATGTGTGCTTGGTCTGTGTGTTAGTATTGTATGTGTGCTTGGTCTGTGTGTTAGTATTATGTGTGCTTGGTCTGTGCATTAGTATTATGTGTGCTTGGTCTGTGTGTTAGTATTATGTGTGCTTGGTCTGTGTGTTAGTATTATATGTGCTTGGTCTGTGTGTTAGTATTATATGTGCTTGGTCTGTGTGTTAGTATTATGTGTGCTTGGTCTGTGTGTTAGTATTATGTGTGCTTGGTCTGTGTGTTAGTATTATGTGTGCTTGGTCTGTGTGTTAGTATTATATGTGCTTGGTCTGTGTGTTAGTATTATGTGTGCTTGGTCTGTGTGTTAGTATTAATGTGTGCTTGGTCTGTGTGTTAGTATTATGTGTGCTTGGTCTGTGTGTTAGTATTGTGTGTGCTTGGTCTGTGTGTTAGTATTATATGTGCTTGGTCTGTGTGTTAGTATTATGTGTGCTTGGTCTGTGTGTTAGTATTATGTGTGCTTGGTCTGTGTGTTAGTATTATGTGTGCTTGGTCTGTGTGTTAGTATTATGTGTGCTTGGTCTGTGTGTTAGTATTAATGTGTGCTTGGTCTGTGTGTTAGTATTATATGTGCTTGGTCTGTGTGTTAGTATTGTGTGTGCTTGGTCTGTGTGTTAGTATTATGTGTGCTTGGTCTGTGTGTTAGTATTGTGTGTGCTTGGTCTGTGTGTTAGTATTGTGTGTGCTTGGTCTGTGTGTTAGTATTATGTGTGCTTGGTCTGTGTGTTAGTATTATGTGTGCTTGGTCTGTGTGTTAGTATTATGTGTGCTTGGTCTGTGTGTTAGTATTATGTGTGCTTGGTCTGTGTGTTAGTATTATGTGTGCTTGGTCTGTGTGTTAGTATTATGTGTGCTTGGTCTGTGTGTTAGTATTATGTGTGCTTGGTCTGTGTGTTAGTATTATGTGTGCTTGGTCTGTGTGTTAGTATTATGTGTGCTTGGTCTGTGTGTTAGTATTGTGTGTGCTTGGTCTGTGTGTTAGTATTATGTGTGCTTGGTCTGTGTGTTAGTATTATGTGTGCTTGGTCTGTGTGTTAGTATTATGTGTGCTTGGTCTGTGTGTTAGTATTATGTGTGCTTGGTCTGTGTGTTAGTATTATGTGTGCTTGGTCTGTGTGTTAGTATTATGTGTGCTTGGTCTGTGTGTTAGTATTGTGTGTGCTTGGTCTGTGTGTTAGTATTATGTGTGCTTGGTCTGTGTGTTAGTATTATGTGTGCTTGGTCTGTGTGTTAGTATTATGTGTGCTTGGTCTGTGTGTTAGTATTATGTGTGCTTGGTCTGTGTGTTAGTATTATGTGTGCTTGGTCTGTGTGTTAGTATTATGTGTGCTTGGTCTGTGTTTTAGTATTATGTGTAATGCTTTTGCATGTGTTAGTTCTGATTTTTTGTGCTGTGTTGTGTGATGTGTATGGTATTATGTGTGTTAGTTATTAGTGATGTGTATCCATGTGCAATGTGCATCAGTGTTGTGTGTAAGCATTACTATGCTGTTTTGATCAACACTCCACCCACAGTAATGTGAATGATAACAACTCTGCAGATGCTGACCTGAAGCTGTTTGGATCATCAGCAAATGGGTTTGGCTCCTGTTTTAGTGACCTCGACATTTGCTTGCTATTGCCACGCCTGAAACTGGATAAGGTAGATAAATAATTAAAGGTACAAGACAAATTGATTTAAAATGGATTGACTAGAAATGAGATTGACTAGAAAACAAGAATTTTACAACGTAGAAACAAGCGTTTACAGGACCCTTTACCTAATAATGAACCAAATATTAAAATAATAATAATAATAAAAATATTGGTCTAATTATTGTTTTAAATTGTAAAGGGTCATCTAACTGTTTGTTATCTACATATTGTTGTTTTTGACAAGTCGATCCATGTTTTAAAAAAATTCAATTTTTTTCTCCTATTAATCCTTTTTTTTGTTGCTTAAAAATATATTAGAACTATACCAAGTCAAGAGTTCTACAAAATCCAACTCAGAGCTAATGAGACTCCAGGACTCTTTGTGTACACTATATGCATATATCAATACATGCCGTCTGTATCATTGTATCCATGTAGGGTCAGGTACAGCCTCCTTCAAGGACTTGTAACAGTTGCACAGGAGATCTCCAACAACCAACCACACAACAGATATTTTTTTAAATTTTTCCCTCTTCTTCTTCTGAGGGTCAGCTATAGACCCGACGGGGGGGGGGGGGGGGGGGGGACGGTGACACAGAGAGAGAAACATAAATTGGTCCTTGAAGATGAAGTTATATATCCCGTTATGCTTGCAAGGTTTGCCGGTTCGTTACTGTATTGAAATATTCAAGGCACAGTGGTGGTCTTTTTAGTGGCCGAAACCACTGTGAGGCAGTGTAGAAGCTGCCACTGTGAGCTTAGCCGAAATATGAGCTTTCTTCTTGGTGGGATTCCTCCACAAGTAAGCGTAGGGAGTACTAGTATAACCCCTGGTACACAAGACATCCACAAGTAAGTGTAGGCATGCTAGTATAACCCCTGGTACACAAGACAACCACAAGTAAGTGTAGGCATGCTAGTATAACCCCTGGTACACAAGACATCCACAAGTAAGTGTAGGCATGCTAGTATAACCCCTGGTACACAAGACAACCACAAGTAAGTGTAGGCATGCTAGTATAACCCCTGGTACACAAGACAACCACAAGTAAGTGTAGGCATGCTAGTGTAACCCCTGGTACACAAGACAACCACAAGTAAGTGTAGGCATGCTAGTATAACCCCTGGTACACAAGACATCCACAAGTAAGTGTAGGCATGCTAGTATAACCCCTGGTACACAAGACATCTACAAGTAAGTGTAGGCATGCTAGTATAACCCCTGGTACACAAGACATCCACAAGTAAGTGTAGGCATGCTAGTATAACCCCTGGTACACAAGACATCCACAAGTAAGTGTAGGCATGCTAGTATAACCCCTGGTACACAAGACATCTACAAGTAAGTGTAGGCATGCTAGTATAACCCCTGGTACACAAGACAACCACAAGTAAGTGTAGGCATGCTAGTATAACCAGACAATATATATATATATATATTCAGAGACTTGTAAAAGAGAGAGAAAGAGAGGAAATAACTGATAATATTTTATTAGTAGGTAAAAGGTCATCTATCAATGTGCTCTGCATTGGAAAATTCTTGTTCCCTTTCTTACGGTCCAATATTTTTTAATATTTTTTGTCTTTTTTTAATGTTGTCCCTCTCTAGTCAAGCAGCCTCCAAATGGCTTTGTAGGATAGCTCCACAAACTAACCAATCAACACATGTTATTCTACCATGTGTATTGCATATTCCACACGCACATACACACACGACATACATACACAATACACATTCACAACACACACACACACGGATACATAGTTGTCAAGGTCTGTGCTATTATAAACTAGCTGCACACAAGTTTTTATAATGCTGATGATCTTTTACTGTACCATTGCTTACCATCTTTGACGAGCAATGCCTTGTAAAGTTTGGAGGCTTATGATAGAAAGGACCTGTTGTATGCAAGTTTGTGTTGGAAAGCAGCAGACACAGATAATAACAGATTAAAAAAATAGCTCAATTTACAAGGATTTTGATACATGCTAGAAGTGTTTTCGGAGCTAACCACCAAGAAGCTGTCACTGAGTTTTAACTGGGATACGAGTTTTTGTTGTTGTAGTTTTTTGGGAGGTGCTATTTTGAAATTAGGGTCAAACCAAATTAGGGACTGTTAGCAAACTCCATGCCAGGTATGTAGATAGATCCTTGGAAGATGAATCAGGGATTTCTACGGGGGGTTTGGTCTGCTTGTTGACTACGTTAGCGAAGGATTCGAGGCACGTTTGGAGTGTTTCTGGAGCTAATAGCAGCTAGCATCATTTAGGTAAGAATCTGACAATGTGAGTTTTAGCTCAAGTGGGGATTGAGTCTGTCATCCTCTACATGTAATTTAAAAAGGGGGGCCAAGGCTCGTGTGGTGAGATGTACAACGTATCCACTGCTGCACACTCCACAGTGAGCCTCTCTCCGTCAATACAATAAAGAAGAAAAATCCTCTCTCCTTGGGCAGGCTCCTTTTAGAAAAAGACTGCCTGCTATTTCCTTATAAGGCTATGTGCATAGTACTAAGCTACATGATGTGATACATTGAGTCTTGTGACTCAGTTCATGTATGATCCAGCATGTGCATGTATGATCCAGCATGTGCATGTATGATCCTGCATGTGCATGTATGATCCTGCATGTGCATGTATGATCCAGCATGTGCATGTATGATCCTGTGTGTGCATGTATGATCCTGCATGTGCATGTATGATCCTGTGTGTGCATGTATGATCCTGCATGTGCATGTATGATCCTGCATGTGCATGTATGATCCTGTGTGTGCATGTATGATCCTGCATGTGCATGTATGATCCTGCATGTGCATGTACGATCCTGCGTGTGCATGTACGATCTTGCGTGTGCATGTACGATCCTGCGTGTGCATGTACGATCCTGCATGTGCATGTATGATCCTGCATGTGCATGTATGATCCTGCGTGTGCATGTATGATCCTGCATGTGCATGTATGATCCAGCATGTGCATGTATGATCCTGCATGTGCATGTATGATCCTGCATGTGCATGTATGATCCTGTGTGTGCATGTATGATCCAGCATGTGCATGTATGATCCTGCATGTGCATGTATGATCCTGCGTGTGCATGTATGATCCTGCGTGTGCATGTATGATCCTGCATGTGCATGTATGATCCTGCATGTGCATGTACGATCCTGCGTGTGCATGTACGATCTTGCGTGTGCATGTACGATCCTGCGTGTGCATGTACGATCCTGCGTGTGCATGTACGATCCTGTGTGTGCATGTATGATCCTGCGTGTGCATGTATGATCCTGCATGTGCATGTATGATCCTGCATGTGCATGTACGATCCTGCGTGTGCATGTACGATCTTGCGTGTGCATGTACGATCCTGCGTGTGCATGTACGATCCTGCGTGTGCATGTACGATCCTGTGTGTGCATGTATGATCCTGCGTGTGCATGTATGATCCTGCGTGTGCATGTATGATCCTGCATGTGCATGTATGATCCTGCATGTGCATGTATGATCCTGCATGTGCATGTATGATCCTGCATGTGCATGTATGATCCTGCATGTATGAACCTGCATGTGCATGTATGATCCTGCATGTATGATCCTGCATGTGCATGTATGATCCTGCATGTGCATGTATGATCCTGCGTGTGCATGTATGATCCTGCATGTGCATGTATGATCCTGCGTGTGCATGTATGATCCTGCGTGTGCATGTATAATCCTGCATGTGCATGTATGATCCTGCATGTGCATGTATAATCCTGTATATGCATGTGTAATCTGATGTCTGTAGGATTAGGTTAGATAGCCTAAGTAGATTGTTCCTCAATGTAATACTTAGTCTTCATCTTCCACTTGCGGTGCCACCAGCTCTACCCATGCATTATGTAATACAGAACTTGACAGTTGTTATTGAGTATAACAATAATTGTGTGAATGTTCAATGTTGTTATTGTTGTTGTTGTATTTGTTGTTATATAATTAGCTGAGTAAGGAGGAGCAGAATGTATTAATTGAGAAAGTTGCTAAGGAACTCCAGCAGCACAGGAGAGGTCAGTTGCAGAAGTTAGTAATTCATGTTAGAAAAGTTCACAGTTGTTGTTGTTGTTGTTATTGTTGTTATTGTTGTTGTGATGTTTGGCTCAGAATACCAAAAGGTTTATTGCATTACAACAGCCAGAGTGCCCATCGTGAAGTTTTATCTTCCTTACTAGTGAGTTTGCACTGCACCTATTTACAATACTATATATACATGTATATATATGTCTATATATTGTTATTATATAGATGTATATGCATATGTATGTGCATGTATGTGTGTATATTATATACATGTATACATACATGCGTATGTATGTACATGTATGTGTGTGTATATGTATATTATATACATGCATATGTATGTGTATATATGATTGAAAGTCTGTCAGTCTGAGTGTGTGTGTGTCCTTTATGCATGGCTACAGTTTTGAAGCTATGAAGCTCAAATTTAGCCTACTTTTACACTGGGATGGATTTGGGCTATGTTGCGTTGGATAACATTAAAGTGCAGACTAACTGGATGTCATCCTTCCTAAAAACGGTTGCAAACATTGGTCATTTAGGAAATACTTACGCGTGCATTTTTAAAATGCTAATGACGATAGCACACAAATACTACATGGCAACATAGCTAGTTTTAGAGCACACCTAATAGCAACAGTTTGCTAGCGAGGCTGCTTATAGCCCACCACAGTTGCTGAAATGGCGATATTTACTGAGAGCTGTCTTATATTGTCTTGGACAAGTCTGACAACTTTTTTTTTAAGTAGGTACCTCTTTGTCCCTGTAATATACTTTTGCTGTGACTTTCATTAACAACTAAAGTCTATTTCCTAAGCAGTCATTGGCATTCATTTATTCCTGTGAAGTGCTTTATGATGCTTAACAATTAGCAGGTACCTTGCTATAAAAAGGTGTTTGTGAGAGTAACATTGGGGGATCAATACATATATATATTATATATATATATACTTAGAAGGTAGTTTGCTGGTGAAGGCTACAAATAGTGCTCAATGCTGTGTTAAGGCAGAGCTATTGAACAGTAATAATAGAAGAGTGTTGGGATGGCTAGTCCTACTGCAGTTTCATGCTAATGCAATCATCAGGGACAATGAGCAACTGAGGTGGCATGTGAGAGGTGGGGCAGGCAAGTGGGGTGATGCAAAGTCCATGGGTGGGCGTTAATGAATGGGTGTTGATGAATGTGATAATTCAAATGCTCTTGAGGAGAAACTTGTTCTTGTGCCTACACTTTGAAAGGAATTCTGATCGCTTGTTCAATTATGTTTGGCTGTTGGAATAGATAATGGGAATTTTTCAGCAATGCATAAGTTGCAACGTTTTAATATGGTAGAATATGATGCTGCTCTGTCGATAATGGCCCATTTTATGTTGTGTCGGGTTTTGCTGTCTTTAAGTTTCCATATGTATTTGGAGAGTTCTGTAGTGTTTCTCTTGTTTTCATGGTTGAAGGAGAACTTGTGGTTTGTGTAGCGTGCCTTGAAAGTTGTATCCGTGAGCCCTCTGTAGTGTTTTTCGTCGTGGTCTGTGGAGACGGAGGCTTTATTAACTATAGATGTGGCAAGGCAGTACCCATCCAGTGGGCAATCTTTCTTATTTCGGCAACTACATGACTTGCTTAGCTCTTGTTGTAGGTTGATGGGTTTGTTCATTATTTTGTTGAGGGACTGCCCATTATAGTATTGTGAATACATTGTGCACCAGGTGTGTCAGCACACCCTGTATTGTGCATCAGGTGTGTGAGCACACCCTGTATTGTGCATCAGAGTGTGTGAGCACACCCTGTATTGTGCACCAGGAGTGTGTGAGCACACCCTGTATTGTGCATCGGGTGTGTGAGCACACCCTGTATTGTGCATCAGGAGTGTGAGCACACCCTGTATTGTGCATCAGGTGTGTGAGCACACCCTGTATTGTGCATCAGGTGTGTGAGCACACCCTGTACTGTGCATCAGGTGTGTGAGCACACCCTGTATTGTGCATCAGGTGTGTGAGCACACCCTGTACTGTGCATCAGGTGTGTGAGCACACCCTGTATTGTGCATCAGGAGCGTGAGCACACCCTGTATAGTGCATTAGGTGTATTGTGCATCGGGTGCGTGAGCACACCCTGTATAGTGCATTAGGTGTATTGTGCATCGGGTGTGTGAGCACACCCTGTATATTGGTTTGACCACTAATTCAAAATGGCAGACACAAATATATTCACAAAAGAAAACAAATCTCATCTCTTCACTAAAATTACTTTGGCAGCTTCAGCCATTTTATCTCCCAAAATACTTAAAGAATGACATTGGATGATGATCTTGGAGAACTAGCTTCTCTTTTGCTTCCTTGTTCTCCACCTCCTCTCACAACTCAATTATACACGATGTATATGATTATACAATGTCATATAGATGCTAACTGCTCTAGATAGATGCTAACTGCTATATATAGATACTAACTGATGCTAACTGCTATATATAGATGCTAACTGCTGTATATAGATGCTAACTGTTATATATAGATGCTAACTGCTATATATAATGCTAACTGTTATATATAGAGCTATATATGGATACTAACTGCTGTATATAGATGCTAACTGCTACTGTATATTGTATATATAGATGCATAGATGCTAACTGAAGCTAGTTCGATTATAAAATAATAAAAGCTCCGAGCAATCCGACGGTGAGAGGGTTAAAAAAAAAAACAGACTGACGCGTTTAAAAAAAACTGAAAAAAGACCACACCCATCTAGATCACGACCAGTTTTATGCTACCATTTGAAATCGTTTGCACTAATATTGTACTCTTTGCCAACATGGTTTAAATGGTAATGGTCGTCTAACTGGTGGTAGTCTACGTGGGGACAGTTTTATTTCCTTCCTTTTTAATTGGTGAAGGACTACAAGTCGGAGGCTCAGGGTCTCCATGGTAATGTTAAATTTGCTTATTGGTTGTCCACTGCACAAAAATCAGCACACACTGCACTATTACTGTAGTGCACTGCACCCATGCAGGGTCTATAGCCTCCTTGAGACTTGGTAACAGTTCGCACAGGAGAACTCAACCAACCAAACAGCAGATGTTTTGGTGGACCTGGGAAGAGTTGCACGGGAGCAAGGACTAAAAACCAACTAGCACAACTGAGTGAGGGTTATTTGCTGTGCTTGTAATAGAGTATATATGTGGTCCTTACTCAATTATGGTGATAAAATGGCACGTTAGCTAGCTTGATTGCATCATCTACAGTCACTGCTACCCACACATCTCTGATGCCATGAGCAGTCGTGGACGTGCATTGGAACATTTGGAGTCTTCAGGTGATAATGGACCTGTTGTATGCAAGTGCGAGCAGACATAAAGCGGTAGAAACATGAAGATCCTGAAGATTATGTTCAAGGGTTTTAACACTTGCTATAAATGGATTTTTTGGCACTGCAGGTTCTCTACCTTAGCAACGGATTCAATTCACTGATTGGAGGTAATTATGGATAGGAAGCACCACTTAGTAGATAGAAAGCCAGGTGAGCTTTGTTAGGTGTTGCGTCAGCCATTTTGAAATAGGGTCAAACCGATTAGAGGGTGCACCTGCACTCTCCAAATAGTTGTCTCTATGTCATATTTTTGTTCTATACAATACAATAGTCGAAAGTTTAGAGATCTCTAACAATCCAGAGCATTGTTTCTATACAATAGTCGAAAGTTTAGAGATCTCTAACAACCCAGAGCATTGTTTCTATACAATAGTCGAAAGTTTAGAGATCTCTAGCATTGTTTCTATACAATAGTTGATAGTTTAGAGATATCTAACAACCCAGAGCATTGTTTCTATACAATAGTTGATAGTTTAGAGATCTCTAACAACCCAGAGCATTGTTTCTATACAATAGTTGATAGTTTAGAGATCTCTAACAACCCAGAGCATTGTTTCTATACAATAGTCGAAAGTTTAGAGATCTCTAACAATCCAGAGCATTGCTTCTATACAATAGTCGATAGTTTAGAGATCTCTAACAATCCAGAGCATTGTTTCTATACAATGAATAGTCGAAAGTTTAGAGATCTCTAACAATCCAGAGCATTGTTTCTATACAATGAATAGTCGAAAGTTTAGAGATCTCTAACAATCCAGAGCATTGTTTCTATACAATAGTTGATAGTTTAGAGATCTCTAACAACCCAGAGCATTGTTTCTATAAAATAGTCGATAGTTTAGAGATCTCTAACAATCCAGAGCATTGTTTCTATACAATAGTTGATAGTTTAGAGATCTCTAACAACCCAGAGCATTGTTTCTATACAATAGTCGATAGTTTAGAGATCTCTAACAATCCAGAGCATTGTTTCTATACAATAGTTGATAGTTTAGAGATCTCTAACAATCCAGAGCATTGTTTCTATACAATAGTCGATAGTTTAGAGATCTCTAACAACCCAGGGCATTGTTTCTATACAATAGTTGATAGTTTAGAGATCTCTAACAACCCAGGGCATTGTTTCTATACAATAGTCGATAGTTTAGAGATCTGTAACAACCCAGGGCATTGTTTCTATACAATAGTCAGGGGTTCATACAGGATTTACAGTTTGGGGAGGGAAACTCAAAACGTTTGGCGTTTACGTGATGGGCGTGCGTAAGCAAGCCCCAAGTAGGGGGTCTGGGAGCATGCCCTCCCAGATTTTTTTTGCAAAATCGATGCCCTCAGATTGATTCTGAGACATTTTGAGGGTACTTTCCTATAGTTAAAGTACTAGCACATGGACAGAACATTCTAGATTATGACACAGTTGCATCTTGCCACAGAATCTAATGACACAGTTGCATCTTGCCAAAGAATCTACACTATTATAATAAGGAAAGCTAACCACAGAATAATAGCACATGGACAGAACATTCTAGATTAACACATGATTGAACTGTGACACAGAATATTCTAGATTTATTCACAATTTTGTATATAAAGAGCAAATGCTTCAGCTAGTAGCATTCTGCAACTAAATACGACCCAGAGAAATACAAACCTACACAAATGGACCTCAGGAACTTTCTTACCAGAAAGCGAGTGCGTGCTGGGTCTAGTAGAGATTCTGAGGACGTCGAAGATGTAGTCCCAACTACGTCGACTAGTGATGCCTTGACTTCCTCCAATTCCGAAGCATCAGTAGGTAGATCAGTGTGTTCCAAAGCGCAGAAGAGGAAACTCTATAAAGCCAGGCTCAGCTACAAGAAGGAGTGGGAGCAGAAATATTCTTGGTTGTACTGCGATCGATCCTAAGCAGGGCATGTTCTGCAAGCTCTGCCAGAAGTGAGGAAATGCACCTTCTACAGCCAGGGGTGCATGGACCACTCGGGGAATTCAGGGATTGGAATCACGCTACTGAACAACTCAAAGAACACAGCCAGTCAAAATGGCACAGAGATGCTGTTATCCATGCTTGAATGGCAGAACAAGGAAAGGAGCAGAGTGTCCTACAACTGCAATGTTCAGCAGCTGCTAAGGAGGCTGAAGAAAGGAGAGCAAAGAACAGAAACATAGTGCTTAAGCTTTTGAGATCGGTATATTTTCTTGCCAAAAATTGCCTGCCACATTCGATCCCCTGGTTGCAAATTGCAAATGGAGATGAACTTTTCCAGCAACATGTCAAAGAGGGGCCACAAAATGCTCAGTACACATCCAATTTTTCTGCAGTGATGCTTTTAGAGGCATCAATAGCTGGCTAGATAGGAAGCTAATTGAGAGCTTAAAATCAAGACCATACTTATCTGTGTTGTAGCTGATGAGTGTGTCGATATTAGTACTACAGAAGAGCTGTCCATCTGTTGTCGGTGGATTGTAAATGGAAAACCAGAGGAGCACTTCCTTACAGTGCTCCACATATGTGCCCAAGATGCTGCTACCATTTCAGATGCAAGCAGCTCCTTCCTTGAGTCGAAGAAACTGGACTATCGTAAACTAATAGGCCAAGGTTATGATGGAGCAGCCACCTTTGCCGGAGAACGCAATGGAGTTCAAAAAAGGATGCGAACTCTAGCTGCACATTCCTTTTACATCCACTGTGCCTGCCACAGGCTTAAACTAGCAAGCATGCAAGCTGCTAACAGTGTTCCAGAGATCAAGAAGATGTTTGGAACTATGGGAAATATATGGAAGCTCTTCTTCTACTCACCCAAAAAAGCAGAATCTCTCAAAGCAGTCCAGTCTGTCCTCAAGCTACCTGAGCTTAAGATTGTGAAGCCTAGTGATACCAGATGGCTCTCACACGAACGCTGTGTACGAGCTATTTAGCGAGAGCTTCCTGCCCTTATCGTCACTCTACAACAGCTGTATGAGACATCAGGTGATGCTGAAGCATGCAGTATTGGTGCTCTCCTTGCTACTTACACTGGAGTTGCTAGTATCCTGTTCCTGTCAGAAGTTCTGGATATCCTGGCAAGGATGAATGTTTCGATGCAAAGAAAGCTACTCGATTTGAGCAGGTTACCGGTACTTCTGAAAATCACGACGGATGAACTCGAGCATCTAAAGGACGAAAGAAGTGAGTGGTTGGGTTCAGTCGAGTCTGAAATATCTCTGTTGAAGGAAAAACACGATATAACACTCGGCACACATGGATCTGCACGAAGCCGTTGGTCTTCTATCACAACCACAGCCGAGTATCGAACTCTAGTTGCAATTCCATACATCGATTCCCTTCTTCTAAATATTAAGAGTCAATTTACTGATAAAGCCGTGAAGATTGTTACTGCCATGTCCATATTCAGTCCCTCCCTACTACCCGCTGAAGCATCCTTACCATCATACGGCAGCGAACAAATCAAGATTCTTGCCGAGTTCTGTGGAAAAGAAGCAGAGGTTGAGTATGCAGGGATGACTTACACCTCACCTCCATTGCTTGATGGCGATGAGCTTCTTTCAGAGTGGAAGATATTTATACGGGCTTTGCTAGTGGAGAAAAAGGCAATAATGGAACGTAAAGACACATACGTACGGAGGAATTTTCCCTGAGACGTGGAAACTATTGAACATTACAATGGCACTTCCTGTTGGCACAGCAGCAGTAGAGCGTTCCTTTAGCCAAATGAAGTTGCTTAAAACTCGCCTACGCAGTCATCTATCTGACTTGAACCTAGAACATTTAAGGGGGTAGTTCACTGAAAACTGGTAAAAAAACGTCTGTTGACTTTGACTGCCCATAACTTTTTTAATAATTGGTTTCTGTAGATAATGTTATGCTCAAATTGTTGCTTGTTCTATGTGCTTTCCAATGATATATAAAATATCTCTAGAGGCATATTTTGTCAGAACCCCACTACTGATTTTTTTTAATGAGTAGTGGGGGTCTGCCAAGAGAAGGAGGGTCTCTGTTTCTGCATTTCTGCATGTATCTTCTGACAAAACATGCCTCTAGAGATATTTTATATATCATTGGAAAGCACATAGAACAAGCAACAATTTGAGCATAACATTATCTACACAAACCAATTATTAAAAAAGTTATGGGCAGTCAAAGTCAACAGACGTTTTTTTACCAGTTTTCAGTGAACTACCCCCATAAAAATTAGTATAGAGGGTTCTCCATTGACCGATGTGGACTTTAATGCAATTCTCGACATTTTTTAACAGAAAAATAGACGCATTTTAGTACTACTGAACTCACTGTATTGTAATTTTCACCATACATTACTGTATATCTTCGTTTATATATTTGTTCATGCATAATTATTATAATTTTATTACTGTTGATCATCTTTGAATTTGCTATTGCTTCTACGTTCCCTTCTCTGTACTGCTCTTTTTTCCTGTTACTGTATGTATTACATAAGAAATTTCATTAATATAAATTTTTATTGTGAAAATTCTTGGGAGGGGGGGGGGTGAAGAAATCGTTTTTTGGGGGGATATCCCAGGGCTTCCCCCCCCCCCCCCCCCCCCTGTATGAAACCCTGATAGTTGATAGTGTAGAGATCTGTAACAACCCAGACCCATCAATCCTTTAGTTATGCAAAGTCCAACTCAGAGCCTCGGACTCCAGCTTGTCACTTTTATCTGGCTTGTTTCTTGTTGTTGAACATGGCACAATGTCCATACCTTATTGACAGATCCTATGTCCACAACTTCCTACACTATACAAGTCAGCACATGCCATAGTTGCTGCTATGTTGACTGCACTCAGCCACAGTCTCCTTCAGGGACCAAGGACTTGCTAGCAGTTGCACAAGACTCAAACCAAACAATAGATGTTTTGGTAAAATGGGTACTTCTTGGGTGTTAGTTATGTGCATGTCTGCTTGTGGTGCTTGTAATAGAACATCTATTAATTATCCCTGATATGTTTATATTCATTACAGTCGGCAAGAATGTGATCTCAGTTTAGGCAACTGTTTGGTATGCAAAAATAATAATGTGTTATAAATAGTAACTTGTCTCGACAGTTTAGCCCCTCCCCTTTCCCTTCCTCCTCCTCTCTTCCTCTCCTTCCTCTCCCTCCTTCCTCTCCCTCCTTCCTCCCTCCTTCCTCTCCTCCTTCCTCCCTCCTTCCTCTCCCTCCTTCCTCTCCCTCCTTCCTCCCTCCTTCCTCTCCCTCCTTCCTCCCTCCTTCTTCCTTTTCTTTCCTCCCTTCCTCCTCCCTTCCTCTTCACTTCCGCTTCCCCTCTTCCTCCCTCTTCCTCCTCCTCCATTCCTCTTCTCCCCTTCCCCTCCTTCCTTCCTTTAGGCATTGAGAAATACTAACCTCATCTCAACCTATGCTTCCCTGGATGACAGAGTTCGGTTGTTGGGATATGCCGTGAAGTATTTTGCCAAAGTAAAATAAAGTAATATTTTCCTACTTGGTCAGTGAGTGGAGAACTGGTACTATACCCTGTACTGTGTTTGTCTCAAGTTTGACCCTTTACCAAATATCACCTGCAATGACATATTTCTACGTACTTGAATATGTATCTCTACGGCCACTTTGCTTCTTATTTGGTTGAGTAGATTGTGTGTGTAATGCCTATATGTAGTGAAGTATAATGTGCAAGGCTACACATCTAGGCACAATATATGGTGTTACAGTAGATGTACTGTGTTGATGGTGGGTGCCTCAGGTGTGTGATATGGGTGATGCATCCACTGGTAGTCTCTCCTCCTATGCTTACATCTTGATGGTCATCCATTACCTTCAGAGGACAAGTCCTCCAATTCTTCCGTGCCTACAACAGGTCAGTTGTCCCCCATGCTGGTTAGCTGGGATGCTCAATTATAAATTAAAAAATTAAAAACTTCAGAATTTCCTTGCATACGATTGACCCCGGCCCTGTTATTATTATGTTGGCTCTGTTATTATTATGTTGGCCCTGTTATTATTATGTTGGCCCTGTTATTATTATGTTGGCCCTGTTGGCACTGTTATTTGTTGACTCTGTTATTGTTATGTTGGCCCTGTTATTATTATGTTGGCCCTGTTATTATTATGTTGGCTCTGTTAGTATTATGTTGGCCCTGTTGGCACTGTTATTTGTTGACTCTGTTATTGTTATGTTGGCCCTGTTATTATTATGTTGGCTCTGTTAGTATTATGTTGGCCCTGTTGGCACTGTTATTTGTTGACTCTGTTATTGTTATGTTGGCCCTGTTATTATTATGTTTTATGTTGGCCCTGTTATTATTATGTTGGCTATGTTATTATTATGTTGGCCCTGTTGGCCTTGGCCCTGTTATTATTATGTTGGCCCTGTTATATTATGTTGGCTCTGTTAGTATTATGTTGGCCCTGTTATTATTATGTTGGCTCTGTTATTTATTATGTTGGCTCTGTTATTATTATGTTGGCTCTGTTATTATTTTATTTTGTGTTAATTTTGGTTCAGTCTTGGATTTTAGTAGGTGGAATGTTGCGGGATATGCCTCACTCATCCCATTCCTGTCATTGCTGTTAACCACAATGTAATAATAGGGGCTTGTGTCGTGTAGTGAAGTAGGCCTTAGGCAATGCAGAGTTGCTACCACCATTCCCCTTCCCTTGATTTGTTTTCCACACTTGTTTGCATCCCTGCTTGCACATAGATATTTCCTGCACATCACAAGAGTGTTACTATTAATGGCTGGAACTGCTACTACTTTGAAGATGTGGGCTCATTGGTAAAGAATAGCATCTGGCAAGAATCTCTTATGTTAATGATGTGTGGGTATATTATATTAAAGTTGTGGAAGGGTAGAGGAAGCCAGCAGTATGAAGACATCTCTTATGCTAGTGATGTGTATGGAAGGGTAGAGGGAGCCAGTAGTATGAAGAATCTCTTATGTTAGTGATGTGTATGGAAGGGTAGAGGAAGCCAGCAGTATGAAGACATCTCTTATGTTAGTGATGTGTATGGAAGGGTAGAGGGAGCCAGCAGTATGAAGACATCTCTTATGTTAGTGATGTGTATGGAAGGGTAGAGGGAGTATGAAGACATCTCTTATGTTAGTGATGTGTGGGTATGTGTATGGAAGGGTAGAGGGAGTACGAAGACATCTCTTGTTGTTGGTGCTCTTTTTGTTTTTCAATAGCATATAATTTAGTTGTTGTTGTTGTCGTATTAAGGTGACGACTGACATTTATTGATTTTTCTAGACTTCCTAAGGGGGGAGCTGTTAATGCTGAAGTTTAGCTGAGATTCCTCTAGTTTTAGCATTTAACTTTATGTTCCCTGCAAGAACACCGACCCACCTGGAAATACGTTTTTAGTGTGGTGATAAAATCGCGCAATTTTTAACAGCCGAGGTGTTGGCGTGGAATTAATTTGTGCGATTTCAAATTACCAAGTATCGGGAAGAAGTGAAGCGATTCAGAGTGTTATGTACCTGATAAGCAAATGTGCCAGTGCTAATAAAATTACAATGAACTCCTCAGTAATCAACTTGAAATTTACTCTCTCAACGCTTCGACTAGATGCTCTTGCCTTCATCAGGAATATGTTTCGACTAGATTCTCTTGCCTTCATCAGGAAAAGTTTCGACTAGATGCTCTTGCCTTCATCAGGAATAAGTTTCGACTAGATGCTCTTGCCTTCATCAGGAATATGTTTCGACTAGATGCTCTTGCCTTCATCAGGAAAAGTTTCGACTAGATGCTCTTACCTTCATCAGGAATAAGTTTTGACTAGATGCTCTTGCCTTCATCAGGAATAAGTTTTGACTAGATGCTCTTGCCTTCATCATGAATAAGTTTCGACTAGATGCTCTTGCCTTCATCAGGAATATGTTTCGACTAGATGCTCTTGCCTTCATCAGGAAAAGTTTCGACTAGATGCTCTTACCTTCATCAGGAATAAGTTTTGACTAGATGCTCTTGCCAGGAAAAGTTTCGACTAGATGCTCTTACCTTCATCAGGAATAAGTTTTGACTAGATGCTCTTGCCTTCATCATGAATAAGTTTCGACTAGATGCTCTTGCCTTCATCAGGAATATGTTTCGACTAGATGCTCTTGCCTTCATCAGGAAAAGTTTCGACTAGATGCTCTTACCTTCATCAGGAATAAGTTTTGACTAGATGCTCTTGCCTTCATCAGGAATAAGTTTTGACTAGATGCTCTTGCCTTCATCATGAATAAGTTTTGACTAGATGCTCTTGCTTTCATCAGGAATAAGCTTCGACTAGATGCTCTTGCCTTCATCAGGAATAAGCTTCGACTAGATGCTCTTGCCTTCATCAGGAATATGTTTCGACTAGATGCTCTTGCCTTCATCAGGAACAAGCTTCGACTAGATGCTCTTGCCTTCATCAGGAATAAGTTTCGACTAGATGCTCTTGCCTTCATCAGGAATAAGTTTTGACTAGATGCTCTTGCCTTCATCATGAATAAGTTTTGACTAGATGCTCTTGCTTTCATCAGGAATAAGCTTCGACTAGATGCTCTTGCCTTCATCAGGAATAAGCTTCGACTAGATGCTCTTGCCTTCATCAGGAATATGTTTCGACTAGATGCTCTTGCCTTCATCAGGAACAAGCTTCGACTAGATGCTCTTGCCTTCATCAGGAATAAGTTTCGACTAGATGCTCTTGCCTTCATCAGGAATAAATTCGACTAGATGCTCTTGCCTTCATCAGGAATAAGTTTTGACTAGATGCTCTTGCCTTCATCATGAATAAGTTTTGACTAGATGCTCTTGCCTTCATCATGAATAAGTTTTGACTAGATGCTCTTGCCTTCATCAGGAATAAGCTTCGACTAGATGCTCTTGCCTTCATCAGGAATAAGTTTCGACTAGATGCTCTTGCCTTCATCATTAATAGCATCTTTCTAACTGCTAGAAACAGCAGCGAAAGTCTGGAAGATCCAGACCATGACAGAGGTTGCAATTGTTGACCATTTATTTACTCTTCTTCACTGTCTAACTCTAACTGAAAGTAGGTTTCCCCCCTGGTTACTGTATAATAGTACACCAGTGTAGTGGGCATGTGCAGCTAATAATGCTGTGTTTAGCACTCATGTGGGTTTCCATGGCTATCTGATTACCTTGGAATTTACAACTTCTGCATGTATATATATTTAACTAAGATGTCATTTTTAGGCTGCGCAATGGCCACACTTGGGCAAGAATACAGTGTCTGTGGGAGAACTGTGGCTTGGATTCTTGAAGTGAGAAGTGGTGTGCGATTGTAGAAATATATTTGTATGTGTCGAACTTTTGGAAACTCTTCTGTGGAAACAATGATGCTCTATGATGTCTTAGGTATTTCCTCGAGTTTGACTGGTCTAAGGAAGTGGTCGTGATCAGGAGATTAGAGCCTCTCTTTAAGTTTGACAAGTGGTGGATGAACAAGCTAATGTGCATTGAAGGTACACAGGCAGGCAGACAGTAGCACGCACTATAGACCCTGTGCTATTCACAATGAGTTATGTGCAGGGACTTGTTAGTGGGAAATGTTAGTGGGCAGTGCAGACCACCACAGCTAGTTCTACAGCACACTTCAGCACTCGTGTCTTGATGGTGCTGCCCAAGTCTCTGCTCAAGTCTCTGCTCATGTCTTGGTTTTGTGCCCTCCGACTTCTTTCTCCGTGCATGCCATTTTTATTCCCTTGAGTACTTGTCATTGTTAGTGGCTGTGGTAGTTGTGCTAGTAGGTATTGTACTTGGTGATTTTTATACCGCACAGATCCATTCAACCTGGACCACAACCTGTCTTCCTCCATAGGCGTAAAAAGTGAGATTCTCCTACAGTACAATAGCAGTTTAATAAAGTCCAGTTCCTTATGGCTGTATTACTTTGCCAGCATGCGGTGATTTATTATTATTATTATTATTATTATTATTATTATTATTATTATTATTATTATTATTATTATTATTATTATTATTATTATTATTATTACTACTACTACTACTACTACTACTACTACTACTACTACTACTACTATTATTATTATTATTATTATTATTATTATTAATAATAATAATGTGCTATTGCTTGTTACTGTTGTTAGTATTATTATTGTTGTTTTTGTTATGATTATTTATTATTGTTATTGTTGTTATTATTGTTACTATTATTGATGTTATTATTGTTGTTAATAGTTATTATTATTATTATTATTATTATTATTATTATTATTATTATTAATTAATTAATTACCACCACCACCATCATCATAATTATGTATTATTGTTCTTGTTATGATCAAACCCATTATGTTTAGCTAGAGAGCTAGTCTTCCTCTTTATGACTGTACACCATGCTTACTAGGGAACTGCACTGGAACTTATTGTTTTACTGCCATTCTTTTTAATCACGTGCTTCACATTTCACTGTTTGCTACTTGCAGTGAGGTTATATATATTGGAGAGATTCTATTATGCCCTTATCTATGATTCATCTTCAACTAATTGGAAGCACATTGTAAGTTTAAATTTCAAAATACCCCATGAATATGGTGCTATTGCTCTCTCTCTCTCTATCTACATATGTTTTCATATGTGGTATAAAACCCCATAAAAACTGGTTGTTAGGCAGGTGCGCTTTTAACATGCATAGGTAAGGAAATCACGACCTAACAAGAAGCATGCACTAACTGAGAACGTGCGCCTAACAAATAACTCGTACTGTTTAGCAAGGCTTGTGCCGTGGCAATTATAACGAACTATAATCTTGAAAGTGTCTTCCTAGTCATCAGACAGTCTGGGGACCCTTCAAAGGTTGTGTAGAGAAAGACAAGGGTAATGTTTTCGATAGACATGCCATTGGCTCAAGATGGACATCGCTGCAGTTTCCTAACAGTTTCTCCAGCTGGCCTCAAACAGCTTGCTTCTCTACCACATCTCCCTCAGCAATGAGCTGATCCAGCAAAAACATTTATGCTCGCAGGGTCATAGTAGTTTAGAGCGACTCACTTTTGCACCTAATAACGAGAGTTCGAATCAACATTAGGATATGCGCCTAACAAAAAATGTGCGTTTAATATTCGTCTAATAACCAGTTTTATGTGTTTGAGTGATCGTCATTTTTTGGTGTACCACTTTTCCCGTCCCACCTATTTCCCCCCCCCCCTCTCCCCCTCCCTTTCCCCCCCTGGAACTGTTGCATAGGTATGAAGTATACATGTATGTGGTGCCTTTTTTTTTTACATTTGAGTCTGTATTACAATACATAATTCAGCATGTTCAATCCAGGCTCCCTGCTGTGCTGCTGCATGAACAGGGTCAGGCCTTCCTTTAACATAATGTTTCTGATTTCCCTGCGAATGCTATTCTTCAAAGCCTGTATTGGTTGTGGATTATTTTTATAAAGGTGCTCTCCTTTAATTAAGTAGGGGGGAGGCAAGATCAGGGGAATGTGACGGCTGTAGGTTTTCTGTGCGATGTTGCGATGCTATACGAGCCCATCTCCTGTGAAATACCAGCATAGCTACTCCAACGTTCTGTTGGAACGGTGAGCCATTGCTCCATGCTGCTGATAAATGATGTCCACTCCTTGCTTTCTCCTCGGGGCTGGAATGAATTTATTTTGCATTAGAGAAATGCTTCGCTCGGTGTTCGCAGTAACCCTTTAATCGTCTTCATCTTCGGACCAGTAAGGTACCATTAAGACCAACAGCTCACCTGACAGTGATTTCATGCTGAACCTGGTGCAGTATACACACAACAGAATTCCTTGCCATTCAATTTTGTTAGGTGTACTATATAGACAATGGGCAGCCACTTTGAGCATTATTTCATTGCCAGCTTCCCTGAGCTTGTCATGAGATGCCTAATTGTTGGTCTGGAAGGTATCTTCCTGGAAAGTTCCTAAATTTGAGTGGTTGTCATTGACCGGGTCAGGAAGTAGAGCTCAACTATTTTGACCCTTTCTTGTACCGAATATTGGTATCCTGGATGCATATTGAGCCTGTGCAAAAATTTAAACTTTATTTCGAGTTAGGGGGGAATATACCTTGAAATGATACCAATATAAGAATAGGTACCATTTTTGGACCACACTATGTATATTTGTTCCATGTACGAGGTCTTATCTCCTCAGGCACCCAGCATGTATATTTTACAGACATCATGGATGGGATGACCCAGCCAACTCTGTTCGATATACCCTATGTGTCTATGGGAGTGCAGTATGCAAGTATTGATCAGACCCCTATTTCAGATTCAAACCCCCCCCCCCCCCCCCCCCCCCCACACACACACAACTTACTTGGTATTTTTTGTTTGTTTTCTAGCGGCCTAAGTGATGGTCTGACATGTTTTTAGCTTAAAAAAACACTTCCAGCATGCCTGAATCCTTCATTAAAGCCGGCACCCCAAAACCACTGGAATTAGTCTTCAATGATCTTGTATCTATTATTTCCCCTGTTCTTAAGTTGAGTAGCAGAAAGTTCATTACAACTTTATTATTAGAAGACTCCAAATTTCTCTTCAATGTATCACAGCAACTAATATGTTTTTTATTCTTCGTAACCATAAATTGGTAAAAGCTTGTCGATATAATAAATCGCTCGTGTGTGCATTGCTGAGCTGATGGAGAAGCCACAGCACGTGTTTTTTTTCCAGCAAAGAAACAAAATTTATTGGTTGCTCTTGTGATTGTGTAGCTTTGTACGAAGTGTGTGTGCACTTTAGTAATAAACATAGTGAAGAAGGTTGTGCTATAATTGGTTAGCTCTGGAGTTACCCATAGCAGCTTCTTGAAGGAGGCTGCTTGACAAAGATTCAGGCAAAAATGTTTCATAAAAAAATAATGATTGGCTTGTCAAAAAAGGACTGCCCAAACAGTTGTGGAACCCTTTACCTCCTTTACCTTTTAAAATAATGAATGTCAATTACTAGGGCTGCTTTTTAAATCTATATTACATTTGATGGTCATTATTAAAGGAGAAGTGTCCTATAAATGTCCAGGTCTAGGTCTACATTGATAAATTCTTGATTCATTTTTTTGACAAGTCAAATAATGTATATATGTACATGTATGAACATAATTTATGTATTATGAAGTGCTTTTGTAGTTAAAGCAACTGGGACTACCATATAGGCTGTTAACAAGTGCCAATGAGTTCTTGCTAAGATGTGTGCATGCATGCGTGTCCTCCATTGGGGGAAAACGAGTAGGTGTAGCATTCCCTACTTGTTTCCCACTTACCTTTGCACTGGAAATCAATTTTTTAATAATTGAAATTAATTATCCATCAGTGTTAACATAGTCTAAAATTACCTTAGTTTAGGCTGTTTTTTTAAATCACAAAGTCGACTTGAAGGGACTATTAATCTTTGATGGTATAATTGCATGTATGTACGTGTAATATATCCTTTGTCTGCAGGACCATCTCATGGATCGTAATGAGATTGTGAGATGTGAACAAGCTCCTAAATTTCTAATTTGCCACATTTGTGGGCGCAGAGGACACAGGGCTGACAACTGCTTTGGCAAGTTGTGTACATGTAGTTGTTACTTGAGCATATAAGTAGTTAAGTACAAGGACAGCTCGCAGGAACTATGTCTACAGCTAGGCAGTTTAGATTCATAATGGTACACAAATATCTGAATGATGTTGTCACTTGTTGTGGCTGACTGCACCAATCACCTGACTGAATTGAAACATTCTTGAAATAAACAAAATGCTATAGAAGTATTTGCCACAAGGAAGACTATAGAAGTGTCTGCCACAAGGAAAACTCTAGAAGTGGTCCACCATAAGGAAAAATGTAGAAGTTGGCTGCCACAAGGAAAACTCTAGAAGTGGTCCACCATAAGGAAAACTCTAGAAGTGGACTATCACAAGGAAAACTCTAGAAGTGGTCCACCACGAGGAAAACTCTAGAAGTGGTCCACCATAAGGAAAACTCTAGAAGTGGGCTGTCACAAGGAAAACTGTGGAAGTGTCTGGCATAATGTGAACTAGAGGTGTTTGTTTTAGAAATTGTTTTAAAATTATAAAGAATATTGTTTTAGAATTATAGAGATTGTTTTAGAATTATAAAGAGATTGTTTTAGAATTATAAAGAGATTGTTTTAGAATTATAAGTGTTTTAGAATTATAGAGATTGTTTTAGAGTTATAAAGAGATTGTTTTAGAATTATAAAGAGATTGTTTTAGAATTATAAAGAGATTGTTTTAGAATTATAAAGAGATTGTTTTAGAATTATAAAGAGATTGTTTTAGAATTATAAAGAGATTGTTTTAGAGATTGCTTTAGAAATTGTTTTAGAATTGTAAAGATATTGTTTTAGAATTATAAAGAGATTGTTTTAGAATTATAAAGAGATTGTTTTAGAATTATAAAGAGATTGTTTTAGAATTATAAAGAGATTGTTTTAGAATTATAAAGAGATTGTTTTAGAGATTGTTTTAGAAATTGTTTTAGAATTATAAAGAGATTGTTTTAGAATTATAAATAGATTGTTTTAGAATTATAAAGAGATTGTTTTAGAATTATAAAATGATTGTGGTGTGCTTTATATAGACAAACAAAAGAAGAAAGAAGAACAAGAAAAGGCTAGAAAAGGTAAGCAATAATTATTTAAAAACTGACTTGTGAATGATTGTAGTGGTCTCAGTATTCGTATTCGACATCAATGAGCCAAGTCACATGACTATGCTAGTTCTAAACGTTGTAAGTTCAAATCTGTGGATGCTGAGTCAAGAGTGGGGTAATGAATTTGGAAAAGAATGAAGCAGGCACAGGAGAACCCAACTTTACAAAATGCATCCTGATAGCCTTACAGAGGGGGAACACTGCCGCCATATAGGGGGCTGTGGTTAATTATTTTTTGTTGTTGTTATTAATTACCAATCATTAAATAACAATTTGGGATAGCTTGGTGTGCTCTAATTGTATTTATTGTGGTGTCTTGCCATTCAAGTGGTTTACATTCATTTCATGAAATAGCTGATTTTGGTTAGCAGCTGCTCACTGAACAGGAGCAAACTGTTCTTATGCTCCTCTGCATGTGCTGTGCTAAATATAGAATTATAAAGCGTTTTTTATATAGACAAAGAAAAGAAGAAAGAAGAACAAGAAAGGGCTAGAAAATGTAAGCAATAATTATTTAAAAACTGACTTGTGAATGATTGTAGTGGTCTCAGTATTCTTATCTCAACATCAGAGAGCCAAGTCACATGACTATGCTAGTTCTAAACATAAGCTACTGGTGCCAATTTGAAAGCAGAGCTTCACTAGAATATTTGCTCTAAAATAATAATAGTAATATATGTATTGAGCCTAGTATACATGTAATGGTGCCATAACTCTGCATAAGCATGTAATACACAGGATTTCCCCCAGATTTTGCCACAGCATCTACATAGTGCTAACCACAATGATGGGTTTAGTATTTGCTGCTCCTTTGCACCGATGGGTTTAGTATTTGCTGCTCCTTTGCACCTGGAATCACTTCCCCCCCCCCCCCCCCCCCGGCAGCTACTCTGTGGAGCTCACCCACATTGGTTGGCCACATGGATGTAGCACTTCTACAATATAATATAATAGCTGTGTGCATGGTGATTTTCGCGTCATACATTTATCACTCAAATAGTTACAAGAGCCTCTGTATTCACAGTGTAAAATGGCTGGCTTTAACACAGGCCTATAGGAAATACAGAAGCAATCTTCGGTTTGCCAGGTAGCGAAGCAAACTCACTAGGGTTGCCTTGGGGCATTCCTCCCACCCCACCCACTCCCAAAAATTGAATAAATTGAATTTCAGCTGTTCTAAGATTACTTCTGGGTGCATCTTGGGCTGAAGTGGCAAGAGTTGGACAACCTACTACCAAACCTAGAAATGCTACAACTTATAGGCATGACTCCACTTTGCTCTCGAGCTACATGCACACACACATGCACACACACACACATGCACACACACACACATGCACACACACACACATACGGCACACACACATGCACACACACACACATATATAGGTAGCAGCAGAAAGCAGTGTCTATCTTGACACCATAGTGAAGCCGGCTGAATGTCACATCACTCAGCACCGAAACTCCTGCTCTCCAAATGTTACTTTGGGAAAAGGAATACTTTGTTCAGACAAAACTGCTTGACATGGAAGTGTGATTTAGTTGCGTACAGACATCGAGAGCTGGTGGGTGTGGCTGAATTCATGCAGTGCATGCTCCAGTTCCAGCCACACCCACATTTTTATGTTTTTGCCAAAGTTGGTGCGATGAACTGCTCCTATGGCCCTGAAATATAAATAATCATATGGGATATAGTGGAAACAAAATGATATTTAGTGTTAATATTTAGTGTTAATTGTAATTACAACACTAATTATCATCGATACACATGATAATATTGGAGTTGGATAGCATGGATTAACAGTCACATCGGCAAGTTCCCATTTTAGCTTGTCTGCAAATTGACAACATACACAGAATTTTTTGAACCAGTCATAGAAAATGGTTGTTGTCATCCATCCATTCTCACTTAAGCATAGTAAGTTTTGGGATTGAATCTTCTCCAAGCCAATTAGTCATGACATTCTTTCCTTTGAAGATGATGAGAGGATCCAATGCCGAGCCATCTGCGCAACACACTGCGAACACTGTACATAGTGTTTTTGCGATTTGCGCCACAAGATACTCTCACAGTCTTGCTTCCTACTGGCCCAATAGTTTTCCATCGAGATGGATCAGTCGGGAATCCACTCTCATCAGGTTCCAGATGGCTTCAGGTTTGTCTCTTATTCACAGACGGTCCGATTCAGCTTCCAGTAAGTCATAGAACCCATAGATGACAAATGGGTCTGATGTGACATTCTTCCTCGCTATTTGCATCAGGCCTGCTTTTTTGTGACTGAGATTGTGACGCTTCATGAAGTTCTTGGTCCAGTCATATCCAGGCTTATTATCCTGAAAGAGGCCATTCATGTGATTGGCAACTAAATAATCACAATTTCACACAGCATTTGGCCAAAGCCACACTCAGCCATGCGACGAATGTAACTTGCCAGCTTCTCTTCTGTTTGCAGTGGTATCCTGGTAACACCGCCTCTTTCGCCCAAAACCACTCCACCCTTTTCAAACATCGTTTGTGGAGCATGGAGACTGATAGATGGTACTTCTTAGCTGTAGCCTTGACAGATGCTCCTGCTTCCACTTCTCCAATAGCCTTACTAACAGAAGCCTCTGTCCACAGCTTAGACCTGGCAACATAGGTACGAGGCATACTTCTAAAGAAGCTAGGCTGTCTCAAATGATGATCTCAATCTGTAGCGCAGTCAGTTACACGTGTAAGAAAAGAAAAGACATTTATTAACAAGGCAACGTTAGACTCTTCTAGGACCACACACTATCTTAGACCTAACTCAACCTCACAATCCACACCCAGCTATCTTGCCTGAAAATCCCAGAGATATATGCTGCCACCAGAGTTAGTGAAGTCTTATTATTTCCAACACAAACATCAGAAGTGAACAATCAGGACTAACTAATTTTTATGTGCCCAGCTTTGTCCTTTTATAGGCCAGTGTGCACTTACAGAAATTACCATATAAGGTAAAACTACAATGTTCATTCTGACCAATCAAATACATAGCTATGTAGGCATAGAGCATGTGGCTTCACATATAATCATAAACGTAGTGAATGGGGTGAGAGAAAAACACACACATGGGGTCAATAAAAACTGTTTTTATTGACCCCCCAGTAGCTAAAATGAGTGGGGTGATTATAAAAAAACATGCTTGGCTCTAGAATGTTAATGGTCTGATTTAACTTTGCCTTAGATGGCTGAGAGACTACTTCCTAGGAGTATTTAAACAAAAAAAGCTTAAGGTGGTGCAGCGAAAACAACGAAATTACTAACAATTGAAAAAAACTTGAAGGTTACTTTTATAATATAAGTGTAAATTTGACTCCACTGGGTATAAATATTCTACAGAACCAAGCGAACGTATGGAAGATCAAATAATTTTATGTTAAAAAAAAAAGTGACTGGAGAGGGTAGCTGTTTTTTTTCACCACACATACCCCCCGTTTTTTCTAACCCCAATTGACTATAAATATTTAAATGCTGGAAATTACGTCGGGACTGACTCTAAGACTTCAGTAATGTGTTTGTTTTTTTAAGAAATCGTCTCTTCTTTGTGGTAGACAAGTGCAGTTCATGTAGAAGTACCGAGTTCATCGGTGTAGCTTGAATAGCATAGTTCATTATCTTCTCTCTGGCCTTCTCAATGTGTGTTGCCAATTTCAAACTCTCTGGAAAAGTACATGTACTGCTTTGGTCCACTCCCTTCAGCTTACCTTTCGTTGAACAGCTTGAGGCCACAGAGTGCGAGGAGAGAGAGCAATTGCAACAGCTACAATTTAATGTGCACGCATGCCACTCACCCTGGCCACGCCACTCACCCTGACCACGCCACTCACCCTGACCATGCCACTCACCCTGGCCACGCCACTCACCCTGGCCACGCCACTCACCCTGGCCACGCCACTCACCCTGGCCACGCCACTCACCCTGGCCACGCCACTCACCCTGGCCACGCCACTCACCCAGACCACGCCACTCACCCAGACCACGCCACTCACCCAGACCACGCCACTCACCCTGACCATGCCACTCACCCTGACCATGCCACTCACCCTGACCACCTGGCCACGCCACTCACCCTGACCACACCACTCACCCTGACCATGCCACTCACCCTGGCCACGCCACTCACCCTGGCCACGCCACTCACCCTGGCCACGCCACTCACCCTGGCCACGCCACTCACCCTGGCCACGCCACTCACCCTGGCCACGCCACTCACCCTGGCCAAGTCAAAGGCTGGGCAACAGTTGCACAGATACCCATATTTTCAAGAATGACGACGATTCTATAAAACAGCACATTTAGCTAGCGTTAGTGGCATGAACAATGAATGCCATCTAGAAACAGATATTGGTTGTGAATGTGCATTGGAATGAACATTTTGGTAGGTTTTTATGACGACCTATTATATGCAAGTTAAGAAGAGATACCAACAGATCTGTGAAGGTAAAATTAAATGTTGATTCGCACTTTTTAGAGTTCTAGTTTGCCAGTTTAGTAGTATTTTAGCAGGAATTTTTTTGGTGCAAATGGTGGCCATTTAGGCAGAGAAATGCGAGTTTTAGCCGAGTATTAAAAAAAATGCTCTCCGACAAGTGTGTCAAACCAAACCAATGTGACAAACTGCTCGAGAGAGAGAGAGAGAGAGCAAGCTAGGAGAGCAAATATTATATAGCTGCCATTGTTGTATGTATCTATACATATAATATATATATATATATAATATTGTCTTGCAGATTCAGCTGGAAGTTCCATTCCTAAACCTGTCTCTGCACCAGGCTTTGTACCAATGCCAGTGCACGAGTCTCCAAAACCGAATCCTGCTCACGATTCTCCAAGATCCTTCCTGCTACCTGCACCAGTTCATCAGCAACTTAGTCAGCAGCATCACGACTCTGCTAACTTTCAACCTAGCTTGCAACGTAGGCAGCAGCATGACCCTGCTACCTCGCAACCCAGCTTGCAACGTAGGCAGCAGCATGGCCCTGCCACCTCGCAACCTAGCTTGCAACGTAGGCAGCAGCATGACCCTGCTACCTCGCAACCCAGCTTGCAACGTAGGCAGCAGCATGGCCCTGCCACCTCGCAACCTAGCTTGCAACGTAGGCAGCAGCATGACCCTGCTACCTCGCAACCCAGCTTGCAACCTGGACAGCAGCAGCATTATGATCCTATGCCTCAACCCAGCTTACAACTGAGACAACAACAGCACCACGATCCTGCTCAACCAAATTTGCAACCTGGACAGCAGCAGCATTATGATCCTATGCCTCAACCCAGCTTACAACTGAGACAACAACAGCACTACAATCCTGCTCAACCAAATTTGCAACCTGGACAGCAGCAGCATTATGATCCTATGCCTCAACCCAGCTTACAACTGAGACAACAACAGCACCAAGATCCTGCTCAACCCAATTTGCAACCTGGACAGCAGCAGCATTATGATCCTATGTCTCAACCCAGTTTGCAACTGAGACAACAACTGCACCACGATCCTGCTCAACCCAATTTGCAACCTGGACAGCAGCAGCATTATGATCCTATGTCTCAACCCAGCTTGCAACTGAGACAACAACAGCACCACGATCCTGCTCAACCAAATTTGCAACCTGGTCAGCAGCAGCATTATGATCCCATGCCTCAACCCAGCTTACAACTGAGACAACAACAGCACCACGATCCTGCTCAACCAAATTTGCAACCTGGACAGCAGCAGCATTATGATCCCATGCCTCAACCCAGCTTGCATCCCAGACAGCAGCAGCACTACGATCCTACTACCGCTCAACCTATTTTTCCTGTAGAAGTACCTGTTTCTTCTTTCCAACAAAGACCGGTGTGTGAAGGCTCTCGACCCATGCTGCCAACACATAGGCAGCTCTACGGTGTAAACACTTCACCAGGAATTCTTCCAAATATGGTTCAAGAAAACGAAAATATAAATCTTTCTTCACCGGGCTTTCCATCTACAGCTATTCCACGAATGGTGCCTTCTCTTCCTCTTCATTACTCTGGGACGAATGTGACGAATCCAGTACTCTTGTCTAACCCACAATCTAATATGCTCCGACAGATTCCTAAGTCAATGTCACCTCCATACCAACAAAGATATGCTCCAAGCCTTTTGCCAACACCCCCACATGTTGAGCGACCCCCACATGTTGAGCGACCCCCACATGTTGAGCGAGCTTTCCAAATGCCTAGCTCTCCAATACAACATGCAGCCTCCTGGCCTTTACAAATGCCATCACATTTACCTTACTCTGGTCAATCTCTTGGTCCATTAGCACAATTGCAGGCTGCAGCCAGACTGCCTTCCAGTACAGTGAGCCAGCAGTTGAGGTCTCTACCACCAAATAATGAACAAATCTAGTTGTAGGAATTGATAGAATGTTCTCTGTGACGATGTACAGGCACAACTATGCATATATATATATATATATATACACACAAATCTAGAGTACATTAATTATTAAGGTATATACTGTTTTGTTATCTTTAATCTCTAGTCTATTTTTGTTAATATTGTCAAATGTGTTCACCCAACACACGCACACAGGTTGCAATTCCAAGACCAGCGTTTCCTGCTGGCATGTGGAGGGGTATATATATAGGAGGATAAAACACATGGGGCTATATACAAGAATAAACGGTTATTGAAACGAGTTTTTGTTTCCTGATTCAACAAAGTTACATGCAAATGGTGGCTGTGCTTGTAGGTGAATGTATATTCAATGTTCATTTAATTTGGTATGTATTGTCAGGTATATAGTCAGCAAGTAATTGGAGAGTTTGTGTATTTGTTCAAGCTCTTCTAATGGCCGTGCTCAGGGAGTCACAGTCACACACAAGGCAGCTTGGATAGAATTACTCTAGGTTGTAGTGCCTGAAAAAGCTTCACTGAAGAAGTTCCAGTTGATGTCTGCATAGTGGAGTCCAATAATGAATCTGAGGGTATGCTTGCGCTGATTGTCAACTTTGAATAGGAGGATTAGTATACGTAAATTGCTTGGAGGATGTAGGTTGGATAATTGGAGAGACTACCTATAATTGGATCAGTGAACCAGTCGATCAATGTCCCAGCATGGATGTGGTGAGAGGTCTGCCATACAATGACTTCCCTCGTTTTAGGGGGACTACACCATATTTCACAAACTCTTATAAAACCATATGGTCAGTTTTAGCTCCTAATTGGAAAGTGCTAGCCAGTTGAAATTATAAGCCCTACTCTAGTGTTTTCATTAGGCACTGAAACACAAGTACATGGTCAGCGTGCGGGTTGAAAATCAATTTTAATCCCCCCTTAAGCTGGGCAGGCTGTTCAGAAGAGGTCCATGTACAACTGAGTTTGAAAGGAAATGTTAAAGATTCTTAGCCTTCACGATGGCAAAGGAAGCACTTTGTAAGACTACTGTTATGTAATTATCCGTCACAGTTCTAAGCGTTCTAACATCAATATGGCGAGAGCCGAGTTCTCTTGCTCAGATAGAGGCTACCAAGTGTATCATATTTCCTTGTATCAGAGAGGTAGCTATGACAGCTTCATTACGTAATAATCTTCAAGACAGGTAGTGTCTGTACTGGAACTCATGACATTCAAATACCAGTCCACAAACAGTCCATGGCTACTAATTGGAATTGACCTTATTGGACCACATGAAAACCCCTACATGAAACTCATACATTATCATTATGTCATTAGATGATACAAAATTTAATGACAAAAAGTAGAACATGTTGAGTGGATAATTCTGTAGCCTTTAGTTGATTGCTTCCATGGGATCAACTCTCTAGTGGATCTGTTCTAGAATGGCTACATCAACCTGTCATGCAGGGGAATGGCTACATCAACCTGTCATGCAGGGGATCATTACTGGTAGCAGCCAAGATTAGGATGGCTATACACCATAGTTATACATGTATCATGAATGGGGGGGGAGGGAGGGTCACAGCGAACAATCAATCGCTAGCGGTGGGGGGAGGACTGTTGGTGGATCAAATTCGCAAAATTTGTTCTGCCCCGATCAATAAATGCCTAAATCAATTTTACTGTGATACTGGCTACTATTTTGTGCACTGCATTTGTTACAAAAAAAGGCAACTGTATATATACTTATAGACCACAACCAGTTAGATGACCCTCAGGCTCTACCATTTAATTAAATTGTGTATATTGTACCAATTTTAAACTTGGATGTGATCTACATTGGTATGGCCTTGTTCCTTTCAGTTTGATCAGAAATAAAACAGTTTTGTTCTTGTCTCAAGTGGTTGTTTTGGTGTTTCAGTATATTATTATAGTTGAGGGTGGAGGACTGCACCGAGTGTGAGCTTTCTTTTTCTATCGTTTGAGCTTTCTTTCAATCGTTGTTGTCCACTAACAATGCCATGTCTTGTTGCTATTGATTGTACTATGCACACCATGTTGTCCACTGCATGTCCACTGCACAAATATCAGTACATACCACCTTACAACGACTTATTCGATACTCAACTTAGGGGTAAACCTCCCAAAATGTATGCTCAAGTTGTGTGTATATGTATCTGGAGCACGTGAAGACTTCTATCTCAAGATATAGCTATTTTTGTATCAGATCTGAGACAACTGTGTTTGGGTGTGCCTGGTACAGTCGAGGGGGGAGAGACTGGAGGGGGGGAGACTGGAATTGGAAGAGTAAGAGGGAGAGAGATGTACCACCTCATACCAACAACTCAAATTTGATCAATTGCCCACTTTTTTTAAACACACACGTATATCAAGTACATTGGCGAGGGAATATTTTTAGATTTTATTTTAATATATACCACATGTTAAGTTAACTGGACATGGCAACAGCAAGCTAGCCTTTCATACTCAGGTTCTGCAATATAAAATATAACACAAAGTCAATAACATTATAGAAAAACAGGGTGTCAGCTCCTGAATGCTTGCCTAGTGAGTTTCATCATAGTCTCAACGTAATATAGTACCAATTTGCTATTTGTGATAATTATATGCAGTGAGCTAAAGACACTACTGGCGAAAAAATAACAACATTCCATCTATGAAATCCTGAGGAAGTGCACTCACAACAACATTCTTTTCATTCATGCCACATCAGCTAGCTATGTGGTGACACACTGTTACTTACTATAGATGTAGCTACATGATATCCACACACATGCACACACACACACACACATACCTAGTGCAATAATTCTTACCCTCTTCAGGAGTTATCAAACCGTGCTGCAACAGGAACTGTAATATCACCAGCACACAGTTTGGCTTGAAGTTTCTTTTTGCAATCTCATTTGTAACCTATTGTACATGTCAATAGCAACTCATAATCCTTAGCAATATAAATTCACCAACAATTTAAATACATACAGAGCTACACTGCACAACTTGTTTGAGGTGTTACGAGGTGTTACAAAGATTTGTTATGGTTTATTGCAGAAGGTTTCTGTATCCTCGGGAAGAAACCCAATAATGAGCGTACAATATCTGACTAATGAGCGTACAATATCTGACAATAATGAGCGTACAATATCTGACAATAATGAGCGTACAATAGCTGACAATAATGAGCGTACAATAGCTGACAATAATGAGTACAATATCTGACAATAATGAGCGTACAATAGCTGACAATAATGAGCATATAATATCTGACAATAATGAGTGTACAATATCTGACAATAATGAGCGTACAATAGCTGACAATAATGAGTACAATATCTGACAATAATGAGCGTACAATAGCTGACAATAATGAGCATATAATATCTGACAATAATGAGCGTACAATATCTGACAATAATGAGCGTACAATAGCTGACAATAATGAGCATATAATATCTGACAATAATGAGTGTACAATATCTGACGATAATGAGTACAATATCTGACAATAATGAGCGTACAATAGCTGACAATAATGAGCATATAATATCTGACAATAATGAGTGTACAATATCTGACAATAATGAGTACAATATCTGACAATAATGAGCGTACAATATCTGACTATATATAATGAGCGTACAATATCTGACAATAATGAGCATACAATACCTGACAATAATGAGTGTACAATATCTGACAATAATGAGTACAATATCTGACAATAACGAGCATACAATATCTGACAATAATGAGCGTACAATATCTGACAATAATGAGTACAATATCTGAGCATATAATATCTGACAATAATGAGCGTACAATATCTGACAATAATGAGTACAATATCTGACAATAATGAGTGTACAATATCTGACAATAATGAGCGTACAATATCTGACAATAATGAGTACAATATCTGACAATAATGAGCATACAATATCTGACAATAATGAGCGTACAATATCTGACAATAATGAGCGTACAATATTCGACAATAATGAGCATACAATATCTGACAATAATGAGTACAATATCTGACAATAATGAGTACAATATCTGACAATAATGAGCATACAATATCTGACAATAATGAGCGTAACAATAATGAGCGTACAATATCTGACAATAATGAGTGTACAATATCTAGCATATAATATCTGACAATAATGAGCGTACAATATCTGATAATAATAAGCATATAATATCTGACAATAATGAGCGTACAATATCTGACAATAATGAGCATACAATATCTGACCATAATGAGTGTAACAATAATGAGCATACAATATCTGACAATAATGAGCGTACAATATCTGACCATAATGAGCATACAATATCTGACTATAATGAGCGTACAATATCTGATAATAATGATCTGACAATAATGAGCGTACAATATCTGACAATAATGAGTACAATATCTGAATAATGAGTGTACAATATCTGACAATAATGAGCGTACAATATCTGACAATAATGAGTGTACAATATCTAGCATATAATATCTGACAATAATGAGCGTACAATATCTGACAATAATGAGTGTACAATATCTAGCATATAATATCTGACAATAATGAGCGTACAATATCTGACAATAATGAGTGAGCATATAATATCTGACAATAATGAGCATATAATATCTGACAATAATGAGTATATAATATCTGACAATAATGAGTACAATATCTGACAATAATGAGTACAATACAGGGTTGTATACAGAAATTTTGCCAAGGGGGGGCGAACTTGAGATATGGAAAAATAAGGGGGGGCGGAGAGCCTGGATGGTGTGGAAAGGGGGCGTGCACCCTGGGCTTCCGCGTGGAGTACGAAAGTGTTTTACCCACAGGTATTTTTGCAGTACTAACTGTATATATAGCTGCTACTTATGATGGCATGCACTTTTTCTAAAATCTTTAGTACAACATTCCATCTTAAATATTTGCTGAAGTTGCATGCTACGGCAATCAGCATATATAGATTAGATATAGTCACTTGTCACTCGTATAATGGAGGTGGGCTTTTGTGAAATCGAATTATGTTGCATTCCATGCATTTTCTTACAAAATCATGGACAACAGGTTTCATACACAATTTTTCTCTAGTTCTCTAGGGGGGGGGGGGGGGGGGGGTGGAAATGGTTGGTCACTTGGTGCCCTAATTTTTGTTAATATTTTCTTAACATGTTCATAAGCCGTAAAAGGGGGGTCTGGGGGGAAGATCCCCCCATATTTTTTTTTGCTTTTACAATGTCTGAGGATAGCTATTTTGACTGACTACCAATGGCATTATGCTATACCGAACTATGGCTAGACTGTATATATTTCTCATGATATTGTAGCTGCTTGGAAAAAGGAGAGCATGTGTCATGACACGATGACATCACACACCACCACGTGCTCTCCTTTGTAGGTTTGTCACTTCTTTTGTTTCTCCTTCTTTCCCACTCCCTCTCTCTCAGTATTTTTAACTCAGTCCATTATGTCATGGTCTTCAAGTCTAATCTTAGACATGATGTCATCACACGCCACCACGTGTTCTCCTTTGTAGGTTTGTCACTTCTTCAGTTCCCTCCTTCTTTCCCACTCTCTCTCAGTATTTTTAACTCAGTCCATTATGTCATGGTCTTAAAGTCATCACACACCACCACGTGTTCTCCTTTGTAGGTTTGTCACTTCTTCAGTTCCCTCCTTCTTTCCCACTCTCTCTCAGTATTTTTAACTCAGTCCATTATGTCATGGTCTTAAAGTCTCTATAAAAGAAACCTTACTAGCTGATTTCTCTTCATATTAATATGGATATTCGCTCATACTTTGCAAGTACTTCTCAAGCCTCTTCTCATGCTAATAGCAGCGATAGCGAAGATAGCAGAACAGATAGCTCTGAGCATGTCGAGGCATCTAGTCCTAGCCTTAGTCCTCCACCTTCAAAGAAAAGCAAGCAAAACAAACACCGCTCTTCTGTATCCACGAAGAGAAAATACTCTAAGAGCTGGGAGAAAGATTTCAGTTGGCTCTATTATGACGAGGATAGCGATGGTGCCTTTTGCAAGGTTTGCAAGCAATCTGGTCTGCAGCGTACTGGAGGAGTGTGGGTCACACAACCTTGCAGAAATTGGAAGAAAGCTGTTGAAAAAATGAAAGCTCATGCGAGAAGTGACTTCCATATCCATGCAACTCAAGCTCTTTTTGCAGCTAAAGGAGCAGCCAAAGGTGGAACAGTTGTACAGCAACTCCAGAATGTTTTAGCTCGCAAAAGAGCTCAGAACAGAGCTGCAGTGAAGTGCCTGATCCTACTCACTCATTTTCTTACGAAAGAACAAGTTGCACATTCGACAAAATTTGAGAAGCTGGTTGACGTGGTGGTTCGATGTGGCAGCCAACATTTGAAGCAATTCTTAGAAACTGCACCAAGAAATGCTGTGTACACATCAAGAGTGGCTGTGGTTGAATTCATCGAATCATTGGGGACATGGGTGGAGGAGTCGATTCTGAAGCGACTTCAAAAGGCACCTATGTACAGCCTCATGGCAGATGAGTGCACAGATGTCACCAACGTAGAAGAATTGTCTGTGTTTTGCCGCTGGGAGGAAGATGGTGTACCAGTAGAGTGCTTTCTGGAGCTTATTCCATTGAAGAAGGCTGATGCAGAGACCATCTATTCTAATCTCATCGATTGTTTAAAGAAGAAAGATCTACAAGTCGGAAGAATAGTTGGATTGGGATTTGATGGAGCTGCAACTTTTTCTGGACGAAAGACCGGGGTTCAGGCACGTATCAAGAAACATACTCCTCACGCTCTGTTTATACACTGCCACTGTCACTTACTGCAGTTGGCTTGTGTGCAAGCTGCCAATAAAACTCCTGGAATTGCTCATGTTTACAGAACATTGACTACTCTTTGGAAGCATTTTCGCAATTCCCCCAAGCGAGCAGAGTGTCTGAAGGAGGTACAGCACGTTCTTGAACTTCCAGAAATGAAAGTGATCAAGCCATCTGACACACGCTGGCTGGCACATGAAAGGTGTGTCAAAGCTGTCAAAGCAAGTTATTCTGCAATTGTAATCACCATTGGGAACATCTACGAGACGTCCCACGAGCCAGAAGCTCTTGGAATCCATGGTGCCCTCTGCAAATTGTCTACGATTGCAGCTATATATTTGCTTGATTTCACTCTACCACAAGTAGCCAAGCTCAGCAAAGCACTTCAGGCAGAGCAGCTTGACCTCTCGTTGATATCATTCCTTGTTGATGCTACTGTTAAATCCTTGGATGATGCAGTTTTGCCTGGAGCGAACTGGGTGTTGGAGCTTCTTGAAAACGTTGAAGACTTGAAGTCATCTACAAAGGTGTCTATTGACGCTGATAAAATACTTTCGTTCCAGAATGTTGTTGGTAAGCCTTTTGTTGCTGATTTAAAGGCCAACATAACAAGCCGATTTTCTTCATCCAACGCTGTTGTATCAGCATTGTCTATATTCGATCCACGGAAAGTTCCAAAACCAGATTCAGTATCTTTTCCCACTTATGGAGACACGTCTGTTGAGAAACTGATTGCTCACTACGGAGAAGATAGAGATGCAGAAACATTGGATGGAGAAGAAACAGTGAAGACAGCCATGATTTCCACTGAAATACTTACAGAGTGGAAAACATTCCGCCAGCTGTTAGTCAAGCAACCACGGGATACTACTGCATCACAGCTGAAAGAACTTGTTTCAAACGACATGCTCAAGGCCATGTTTCCCAATTTGCACAAGATTGCCTCCATCTGCTTATCGATTCCAGTTTCTACTGCTTCTGTGGAGAGAAGCTTCTCACAGATGAAGATGATCAAGACTCGTTTGCGTAATTCTCTAAGTGACTGCAGCCTTTCTCACCTTATGAGGATTGCTATAGAGGCACCAGAAGTACTCTCTGAGAGCGACCTTGAAGAGATTGTGGACGTATGGCAGAGAAAACCAAGAAGAACCTCAGTTTGACATTCCTATCATTTGAACCTGATATCATAAGCTTATTACACCTTTCTTGTATTACACCTTTCTTGACATTATTTTAAAAAATATCTCTAATTTCAAGGGGGGGGGACGAGAATGATACAAGGGGGGGCGAATGCCCCCCCCGCCACCCCCTAAATACACCCCTGCAATATCTGACAATAATGAGCATATAATATCTGACAATAATGAGCATACAATATCTGACAATAATGAGCATATAATATCTGACAATAATGAGCATATAATATCTGACAATAATGAGCATATAATATCTGACAATAATGAGCATACAATATCTGACAATAATGAGCATATAATATCTGACAATAATGAGCATATAATATCTGACAATAATGAGCATATAATATCTGACAATAATGAGTACAATATCTGAATAATGAGTGTACAATATCTGACAATAATGAGCGTACAATATCTGACAATAATGAGTGTACAATATCTGAGTACAACATCTGACAATAATGAGCGTACAATATCTGACAATAATGAGCGTACAATATCTGACAATAATGAGCGTACAATATCTGACAATAATGAGTGTACAATATCTGACAATAATGAGCATACAATATCTGACAATAATGATCGTACAATAACTGAGATTAATCAAATTTGAGTTATTTGTGTAAGGAATAAAGAAAAATCAGCTCATAAATCTATCCTGATGTTAAAGGCGGAGACTAAGCATTACATGTACTGAAAGTAGATCATTTATTTGAACAGTGGTTTTTCTGTAATTAGCACATTTGATCAGATTCTGTCAAATGGATATTAAAAAAAAGTTTGTATAAAGCCACGCGTGCTGCATGCTGGTGAGGTGTATGGCTGCAAATCATGTATGCTGAGTGCCCAGGACGTATGCCTCTTCAGCTACCTGATATGGTAACCCATCCAGGAACCAAGAGGGGGAAGGTACTCACCTGCTGCACGTGTCTCTATATAATATCCCACGCGCACTTTCCATTATCATTCAAGAAATCAGTTGAATTAGGAGTATCATAAAATGTAAGGAGATTTGTCAAAAAAGATAGTCTGCGTTTTATGGTACTTTTTTTGGTCTCTAAGCCACAACTTTCCAGTCTTTTGGACATGAATATATTGAAAGTACACTCGACTGATCTCCTGAACAAGTGGGGGAAAGTGAGTCCATATATATACATATACCACATGTATATTCTAACAGAATAGTACACAGAAATCATGGCAAGAACACTTCTGTTATGAATAGTGGGAGAGCAGCATTTTCCTGTGCCTGACACTGTCTATACAATATGTTAGTAGGAGAGAATATGTACGACTGGTCTCATGTTGCCACACCCACACAAGATTAGACCAGTTTCATGTAATGTGTGAAGTCAATTAAAAGTGCTCTATTATTGGACAAGTTTTCCTTGACAAGATTAGAAGAGTGGCATGTACAAAGCTGATAGTGAAACTATGGATATTCTACTAATAACAAAATTGCAGTCACTAATAGTACATCACTTCCATTGTGCGTACCTGGTCTATATCCCAGAGATAGAAGTCACTAACTTCATTGTCCTGAGGAGTAGGAATAAAGTCACTAGGCAGTTCCAGCTCATAGATAAACTCAGTCTCACGCTCGATGCCTTCTGAAGTTTCATGGCAATAACTGTACGAGATAGTTATATAGGAACACTTGTAAATTACAAAAAATAGGGAATATCAAAACCTTTTGAAGTTTTCTAACACAGAGGTATCATATAGACCTCACAAGATCATGGGTGGTATAGCTATCCTTGTAATCCAGTATCATTAGACTGATTCATTGTTAGCACTGTAGTAGGACCATCATGGGCATCAGTGAGTTGTTGCCCCGAAGGGTAAAGCAGATGGCCTCTCCAGGGATGGATCCAGAGGAAACCACGACAGGTGGTTATGGGAACAAAAATGGCTCGTCACATATCATGCCACAAATATTTAGAGCATGACCTTATACTTTCCTTTTGCATTAGTGGTTTTAACAGAGGAAAAGAACTTGCAATTACTGTTTAATAAATATGGGGGCGTGGGGTTGCACCCCCCTCAACTCCTCTCTCCCCCTAGATCTAGCCCTACTCTAAAGTAAGTGCTTGAAAGAAAATATGCATTCTCACAATCATGTTCTGAAATCCATCTGTATTACTTGAGCTGCATTACCTTATGGTACCAGTGGCTCTGGCTTGACCAGCCAGCTCTGGACCAATGGAGGCTTCCTCTTCACACTCTTTGATAAGGGTTTGGAGAACACTGCTCCCTGCTTCGACACCACCTGCCACCTAGGTACAATTATACATGCATTGACAATGTTTATCTCCTTCGGGAGAGGGGAGGGGGGTACAATTTTCAAATTAGGAGCTAAAACAGTTGGGAATTCGGGCGTGCAGGTTTTGTCACCCCCAACTTTGACTGCATGAAACTTGAGCATAGTTATACCTACATGCAACAGTTGTTGTTGTTGTTCTATCAAGAGAGTGGATAGGTAAGCAGATTAGACGGGTATGTGACATATAAATAGTTAGGTAGATGGGTGGATAGCTAGGGCACCCATCTACCTAACTATTTATCTGTCACATACCCGTCTAATCTGTTTACCTATATATCATCCGTCTTTATTATCAGGTAGGTAGAAGGTCTACCTACCTGCATGTATATATCTATTATCCATCTATCATCTATATTTAATCTCTATCTGTTATTTATCTGCCTATCTATATCCAGGGTATTCCAATGGTGCATTGGTTGGCCTAATCCAGCCTGCCTGCAGATTTCAATCTGCCAGCAATTTAGAAAACACCCCCCCCCCCCCCCCACACCCCACAAACAAACAATAACAAAACAAAAAAACACAAATTTTATTTTTTTAATGGAAAACTGTAAAATGAAAATATCTTTACTTTTAAGCTTGCATTCATTTGTGCATTCATTTGAGCAGTGGCTGGGAAGAAATGTCAAATGCAAAGTTTATAAACGTTGATATAAATGCTATATGAAAGAGCACAGTGGCCTTTGAAAGCAGCAAATGAGACAGCTTTTCAAAGAGTTTTCAGATACTATCGCAACTGAAGCCAGTGACTGCGTTCCAGTCAGTGCACAAAATAACAGAAAAAAGCGTAGGACATTTGTCATAGCAATTTGCAATTTTGATAGGCCACTAGCTGGCTAATTCACATTTTTGGTGTAGTAATCTAGTGCTAGCTATCTAGTAGAGGCAAAAATTAACTTCACGCATTGGATTCCCGTGCAGAATCCTCTGAGTGCGTGGACGTCAATTTCCTTGAGAGAGCTTCTGCACTGAGGGTCAGTCAACTTGAGCGATGTCCATTCAAGTGACGGTCAGCTACGGTGATGATGACTGCAGTCCAGCAGCCAGTCGATAATGAAGCTACTTCAGTCAAACTGTTCTCCATTTGTAGAGCTGGGCATGGTCAGTAGAGGTGATAACTGAACATCTGTCCAATGTCGAGAGCGACTCCGAGAGCTACGATTTTTTGGTAGCTGTTGCAGTCTACAGCTACTCCAATCGATCTCAAAAGTTGTGATGTCGAGGGATACTCCCAATTCTCAGAAATATTGGAGTGGGAGGGGACAAAAAAAAACTCCTCCGGCTGTTAGTCGATCTCGGTGAAAGACATGAGGGTATTCACTCCTTGTATATCAGCAAGTGTTGTTGTTGTTTTATAATGGAAATAGAAATTGTATTCTGTGCAGCAGTTGCTATCACTCAACCTCATGTACAAGTTGTTCAGCAATAGTTGTTGCTTCAATCTAACATATACAAGTGTTCTACAATAGTTGTTGCTTCAAGCTAACACGTACAAGTTGTTCAACAATAGTTGTTGCTTCAAGCTAACATGCACAAGTTGTTCAACAGTTGTTGCTTCATGCTAACATGCACAAGTTGTTCAACAGTTGTTGCTTCATGCTAACATGCACAAGTTGGTTAGTTTTCCTTCGCAAGTTGTTAGCACTGCTATGGGTCAGAGTAGCAAGAGGAAGAAAAGAATCGTATATATATACCCGCAGAAAACTTTCAGACAAGGTTCCAGCATACGATACTTTCCTCCGCTTAGGCTTTGTGGCTGAAATATCGCTACTCCGAGTCATAGAGGTGCTAGCCTGTAAAGAAAAACTAATCAACCTAGCCATAGATTACTAGCCTTTGATTACAAAACCAAAAAAATATCCAGCATGAGGACCAGTGCACAAAATAACAGCCGTCCATCGGTCCATTTCCGACCAATTTCGACCAGCAAGACTGGTTACGGTCTGCCAGACTATGTTTTTGGATGGATCCAAGTGCACAGCATCAGCACTCTTCCTCGGTCGTTGTTCGGTGGCAGGCTGCTAATTTGTGCACTGGTCCTCGTGCCTGATATTAAGATTGCTGGTAAGAATCCAGATGGTGTCGAATCCACAAAAAGGCATAGTAAATTCCATGAAGACAGGTACGTGTTTGTGGCCCATTCAAGGTTTGAAACTGCTTTTTTTTTAAAGTGAACTGAGGGCCAGGAAAGAGTGTAGATAAGTTGAAAACAGCATTGGAAGCAGTAAAACTCTCATGACTAAATTTAAAACTGTTCAAGAACAAGCGGCGATAGACATATAACTTCATATTGGTTGGATAGCTACTTGGCAAACACAAGAAACCATATGATTGACTCAGAGATTATTAAATTGTGCATTGTCGAAGCATTTCCAGCAGATGACAAGACAAGAGATCAAGTTTTGTAAAGAGTGTTCATGAAATTCAGTTATCGGATACTACTACTGGATGAGGATAGATGTTTTAGGTCGAGCTGTTATAAACATACCTAATTCAGTATTTAGTAGAGGCCGAATGTATTTCATTAACCATTGATGAATTGTCTGATATAACTAACACTACACCTCTTTGTTATGTTCGGTATTATCATAAATGGTATGAAGGCGCTTGAAAAGAACAACGGGCAAAGACAGAGGGACTTATTCATTTTGATGCGAGATTTACTAACTTCGCCCTTGAGCTAGTGGAGTTGCTAATCCTTTTAACATAGTAACATAATGGAGTTTACATGTAGTGTTAAGCAAGCCATCGACATTGTAACCATGAGTAATGACACCATTGAGTTCCAAGAAAATGTGTCACATGGAAGTGATATCGATCTTTGAATATTCTGGCCAAAGATATTTCCCATGCCATTGTGAAGGTAATCTCAAACAAAGTACTTTATATGAAGGGTTCCACACACTCCTGTGAATCGAGAACTGGTATATATATACAGAAGCAAGTTGACTCATCATCACCTGCATCAAAGCATGCGAATTGCATAGACGCCAGAAATGTTGAAGTTTTCAAACTTGGTTAAGATTGTCACTCAAGCCATTAAGTCTACATTGAGTTGCATGGTATATAGCTATACAAGTTGAAAACATGACTTCAAACTCGTCAAACTTAGTTAAGAAAATAATTTACATGAACAAACATTACTCCAAAAATTAAAACAACAATGAAAAAGAAGTTTGAAATTTACATCCGTAAAATTGATATTGTTTTAAACATGAAAGTATTGCTATTTACGGGTTTTGTGAGATAGAACAGGGATATAGATTCCGCATGTCATCTTGACTTTGTATTTTTTCCCGGCACTCTGGCTCTGAGATTTTCAGGTGCCTGGCCCTCAAAGGAAAGTAATTGAATACCCAGGGCCTATATAATAAACTTGAATGTCCTCTGAATGCCTATGCAAACAATGGTGAGGGGAAATCGTCATCATTTGCCTACAAAGGACCACAAAGGCTTACTGTGCCAGGCCAACATGCTATTCACATTTCTGTTTGGGAAGCAGGAGTTGGGGAGAGAAATTTGAGAAACAAATTGAGGAGGCAGGAGAGGCAAGAGCAGTGGGAGCAGTGGCTGAGAGCAAGACAAGAGCATCGACTAGAGAGTAAAAAGTTCCTGAACCTAGCAAGATGAAAAGTGAAAGCTTTGAGCAGTGAGCATTATGCATTATAGACATGCATGCCAGCAGACAGACAAGCTCACTTGCACTCTACTTTTGTTTGTTGGCTTGTTGCATTCAGTGTACTCTGTTAGTCATTTCATGTGGCCATATATTAAATGTGTACAATATGTCAGTGCTCCATCTGGCCAGGTGAAACTTGCAATGTATTTTTGTGTCTGCACCCTTATTGACCAACCATAGGCTTCAACTATGCGTACACACCACCAGCACTCACTGTGCCTCAGCACTCTGCTGCATACAAAATGGTGTTACCATGTTGTCCAATAAGCAAGGATAAGTGGCTTTCATAGGACTCCGTCTTGCAATCCATAACTTGTAGTCACCGTTTGCTGTCTTGATATAGCCAGATAAGTGGACGCCATATTGTTTAACACCTAGCAGTCCTGCACAATTTGTGAGGAAAAAAATGTGATGGAGTAAAAGTCCTTCATTCTACTTTGACATGTTGACATTGTATTATTTCCTTGTCATACAAGTGCTAGCACTAGTCTTACATGTAGCAGAAGTGGTACTGTGTAGCAGAAGTGGTACTGGGTATCAGACCTCAACCAGAATAGTCATGCATTCCTTTAAAATATTATTATCCTATAAAACACACTGACAAGTAGCTATATACTGCCTAAGGGATTCACCTAAAAATAATCAGTTAGGTGAGTGCTTAACCAGTTTCATGAAGCCGGTTCTTGTTTCATGAACCTGTTGCTTGATTCATGAAGCTGGTATGAGTTTGAACAGGCTGGCATTGATGATTCTAACTGACACACACCATGCATTATTTAGCATTTCATAATGCACATGCAAGTTAGTAAGTTAGAACTAGGTAAAGGAGTTTGCTAGCAATTGTAATGTTCAGCGAGTGCCTCTACTTTGTCCAAATCATTAACAAGTTCCAATTTCAGTTTTTCCAAGCCTATAAGTGGATCCTCTTCAATCCTTTTGTCCCTGCTTAATCTCAGCACCTTATGGGAGGGTAGGGGGAGTTGCTATGTACATGTATCCTGTCAATCTATAGATCACGAGGTTGGGAACTTGCTCACACATTGCAGTGCATTTGTATGTATATTCTTAATAAAGAGAGTTGTATTTATATATAATTATATATATACTCAGTGAAAGGAGTTTTATATTATGTAGCTACTCTCTTCTAGGAACATCAATACGTACTTGATCCAGCTCTTTCGCACTGAAGTAGAGTTGTCTTGCCAAAACTCTCTGCCACTGCATAGTTCTAAACAACAAAAATATTCTTTTTAAACACACCCAACTATGCTATATATATTGACTGATAGCATCTAATTGAGCAGTGGCAGTGTTGAGATATACTTTCCAACTTGTGCCTTCTTGATGCATACCACACAAGTCAGCACACACCACACCCTGCTGTTGTTATTGTTGTTGTTGTTGCTCTGCTATTAGAGTGAGCCCCTTGGTAGAGAAGCAGCTACAGCCTTTTCACCAAACTAACAGCAAAGAAGAAGAACAAAGCCTCCAGCATCCATAGATAGGGTGTGCTCAGTGTACTTGCAAGGTTGAATTATTGGAGAGGATGCAGTAAGATAACTTCACTATCTATGTTGTTCTATAAATAGTTGGCCTTTGTTAAATTTCGTAAACTAATAAACTTACCCCCAAAACACAGCGCACATCAGACTACAAGCAAAACTTCACACCTCACTTTTGGATTAGAAAATCTTAAAATATCCACTTTAGGTCGTAGTGCACCAGAAAACAGTTCAAAAACAGTTCTCGTCACCATGCTGTCCCCAGTTCCCTTGTCTCATCTCACTCTTCTTGAAATACCACATTGATGGGAATCATCGGGTGCATGGACTCTCAACAAGGCGTGGGGATGAGGGGGGGAGGGGGGCTAAACACAAGACACACAAGAGATTTAGGAATGGCTGTGAGAGGTGTGGCTGTATCACTCTACCTCGTTCCTCCAACCTCGCAAACATGGGTAACGATCTTCTAGCGACAGGAGTCCTTTAAATACTTCATTAACAGCAAAAGTTCTGTCCTCTACACTTCGAAGCTTTTCTGAGATAGTCACTCCCACCACCACACCTTCGTCTGTCCTCTCTGCTAGGAAAGTGTTGCCGTGTTGCAACAGGTCAGTCAGTGTGGATGGCTTGATGAGTCCAATATGCACATCATCGCAATAGAGTGGAACACACCTTCCCTTAGAGGAGTCTGCATTAGTGTAATATACACGCTATGTTTCATGACATAACCATACATTACATCACCATTGTGACACCATCAATACTGTACAGATCAGTACTGGATTAGGGCTTCAGCTAGGCTCAGGTCCAAGGCAATGGCTACGGTTAGGGCAAAGGCCACTGGGGCAATGGCTATAGCAAATGCAATCCAAAGTGCTTACAATATCATGAAGTGAATATGCATTCCTATTCACATGGAAACCAGCTAATGAATGAACAATAATATGCCTCGTCTGTCCGACCATTGATTCACGCTTATATGTATGAGCGAGCATCTATAGTATATAGAATCCTGTAGAAAGTGACTGCACAGAATGGCCACTCTGTGAGCTGCACAGCATAGAAGAAGAACTATACAAGGTGTAACAGAAAACAGGAGAGCTGCAGCAGAGAGGAAGAGAAGGAGGAGGAGGGATGCAGCAAGTGAAGCTATGTGAGAAACTGCAAGAAATGTTGACTAGGAAAGACAATCTGTAGTGGAGAGTTCAATGAACAGAGGAATGGAGCATCTCTCATAGAACAAATGCCAAGATATGCCTTTGTGAATTTATTAAGTACCATAATTATAATACATAAAATATGCTAGAGAGTAATATACCTTAGGCATTATACTTCATGAGAAGGATGTTTTGGGTGAAAGTTATTCCTGGCCTGACTTGATGCCTCTCACTGAAATCCTGCTCTGAGAATTGGTATCTGAATGTTTGTCTCTACAAACTGCATAAGAGACCATCACTTGGACTTTGCCAACTCATCTTGCATGGCGAGGTTCATTTGGCTTTTTTCGGGTAGGGGAGGAATATTTATGTTTGGGAGGTGGGTGGTGGTGGTGTCCTCCCCTCCCCTGCATATGGCCGTGCTAATATCACGTTTTGTGGTCTGCTTTGCGTGTGACTTGCCGTAGCATACAAGGGATGGGGAAATCTCCATATGCTTTCAAGATTCATGAAAGGATCTTCCTCACAAGACTAATTTAATTAAAACTGAGGCTTCTAGATCAAAAAAAAAATACCACTAGATCATAGGAGCCATGAATATCTATGAAGATTAACACATTATCTGTGGAGCCTATATTGCACATGTGCTCTCCAGTTTTGCTGTGTAGTGGGTAAAGTATGTACTATGCACGTGTCTGTAAAGAGAGATAAGGAGGATAAATTTCGAGGGTTTTTCACATTTCAACTGGGTTTTTTAATCTGCTTGTTTACTAATACTTTAGCTTGTGCAAATTATTCAACACAACAAAGTCAACATCAGCTGCCCTTGCTCTCAAAACATGAACAGCATCGTCAAGATACACAACAAGAAGCTACTAAACTCCACCCACCCATCACAGGGGCCTAGCAAGACATGCAGCTACTGAAACAAGAATGATGGCCCACTAGACTGACACTGTCTGACCTCATCAGTTATCCAGAAAGCTACTATTTCGACCAACCACGATTTAAAAAAAAACACCTTCATTGGACTCCCCCAAGATAACTTTTAAGTGTGTTATATATACCAGCCACAAGTTCACTCTCAACCATGAAGACAAAAGAAACACCTCTGAACTCTCTGAATTCATATGGAAACTCAGACAACAACACACACAGTACAACATAAACTGGTCCATCATGGACACAAACCATCCTACCCAATGCCATTAAAATGCTGTACTTGTATGCATCACAGACAAACTCCACACCATCTGCTCAGACAGACAAACAACTCTAAAGAAATGATTTGAATTCCTCTCAAAGTGCAAATACAACAAGTTGCTCCTCAAAAACACCTATATCTGGGATTCATCCCACCTGTCAACCATCACCTCATTTACATACACACCATTGCACCCACATACACCCATCTCTCATCTCAATTCCTCATTGTCCCTGCCTGATGATTGCTTATGCATGAAACTACAGTGGACCAGCCAATTGCAATTTATTTTTTTACTATAAATAATATGCTTGTGTGTGTATCGTGCTACTGAGCTTGTGCAGTGCAACACACAGCAACCTGCTAACTTTTACAAATCCAAGATAGGGCACAGCTAGAGAGACAGAGGTGGAGAGGGGCAGATTTAGGTGAAAATGAAAAGAGCAAGTGTGAAAACACCTAACAGGAACAGGAAAGAGAGAGAACAACAGCATTACTGCATGATGCATGAGGGAAGAAACATTTGGGGAGAGCAAAGGCAGAGACCAATGAGAGGAAGACACGTGAAAGTCCTAGCAATGCCTACCTTTGGCTGACCCTAACTGCTGCCACAATGGCAAGACTAGTCTACCAGCACTTTCTGAGTATCCACTAACACTGCAGGAACTGTCTGTGGAAACAAAAAGCAAACGAATTACAAGTGCCTTCTCTTTCGCATCATTTGGTGTACGTAGACCTGGTGTTTATTCCTGGGTAGATATGCTGCATGTGTATAGGAATGCTTTAAACATAAATTGTGTGGGGAAAATAACCACCAAATCTCTGAGGGCATCGGCTAGTGATAATAATAGAAACAGGACAAAAATGTTTTTAAAAGAAAATCAAACAAGTGTCGACAACAACATTTACAGGTAGTAATATAATGCTATATATATTCAAAACAGATTGCTTATTATATTAATAGGTAAAGCAAAAGCATCTTGTAAACATTTTGTAAATTCTTGTTCCATTTTTGACCAATATATATTTTTGGGGGGCTAGGGCTAGGGCTAAAGAGGAATGGAGCATCTCTCAGAGAACAAATGACAATTCTCAGAGCAGGATTTCAGTGAGTGCAAGGGATGAGGAGAGGCATCAAGTCAGGCCAGGAATAACTTTCACCCAAAACAAAAAAATTAATGTCTTGTTTTATATATAGCACCTACAATAAGTTGCTCAGTGTAACACTAGAACTAACCAATCACAGACATTAGCTATAAGTAATCTCCTGGCTTTGCTGAAGATAACTTGTGAGGAAATCAAGGGATCAATTCTTGGTAAAAAGGTGCCGTTGTTGGTGACCCAGCTCAGTTCTATTATTTATTGTCACAAGAATACGCTCACGAGGAAACCAAATCAATTATTAGTAACCTGGTTTTGTTGAAGATTTGTCTGTTAGGTTTTGTCTTGTAGTTTTGTCACAAGACTAAAGTTCTGAGGAAATCAACTGATCATTTCATGAACGAAAATGTGTATCTTATCAGTCCCAGCTCAGTTCGATGTATTGGGTTTATGACATTGAAGATCCTTTACCAATAGTCAGGTATTTGGCTCGGTAGTCAAGAAACTGGTTAGTTTTTGCAATTCAGTTTGGAGTCTTCTGACAGACCATTGGTCCCCAACCTTTAGGGGGTAATGTAGCTATGCTGACCGTTGGATTTTTTGGTTGCTATTTATGTTTTGTACAGACTTACAAAATGTTAGGTCAGTGTAATGATGATGTAATGATATTCTTAATATTATTTAGTGGGTATTGTACTTTCTAGATTAGGTTTAAAAGATAACTGCTTAACCTTTACTGTGATAGATGAATAGGTGATGTTATTCTGTATGTATAAGCTTATCTTTATCTTATTAGGAATTAATTAGATCAGTGTATAAATAATGTGATCTGCATACTGAATTCAGACAAGAATCTTCAAGTTCTCATAGTCAGTTAGTTTCTTTTTCTGGTTTAAAATTTAAACAGATTATATTGGCCCAATTGCTTGAGTATTGTACATCGACAGCAGACTGTGCATGTGAGAGCAAGCTGATTCCCCCCCCCCCCCCCCCCCACACACACTAATGCATCTAGGTTGTTATGGTTAGCAAGAAGCTAACTTACTCAGATGCTCATGGATTTGTCAATTTGCCCTCAAAGGGCAAAGACCGACCACAGTGTGCTATCTGGAGCAAGGTTCTGATCAATGAAAGCCTGAAGCCATCAAAATTTGCAAATTACAAAGACTTAGCCTACTTCAAACACAGGGCGAAGCAGTTGAAGGGTATTCAATTTGGAAACACTAGTACTCTGCAGCAAGACATCTTGCCGCTCTTGAAACTTCCTATGAGGTGGCTTACAAAGTTGCACAGCAGCAGAAGGGGCATACGATTGCTGAGAATCTGATCATGCCATGTGCACGAATGATGGTTGCCAAAGCATGTGGTGAAGAGCAAACTAAGAAGCTCAGTTCTATATCAGTTTCAATTCGACATAGGATTGACAAGATGGCTGTGGATATACTGGCACATGTAGTGGAAGAAGTCAAGACTAGTCCATATGACAAATTTTCTCTGCAATTTGACGAGTCCACGGATGTCAGCAGCTGTGCTATTTTACTGGGCCTTACTCGTTACATTCACTGTTCGGATGTGAAAGAAGAGTTTTTCCTATGTGAGAATCTTGCTACAACGACTAAAAGAGAGGATGTGTTCAGCATAGTCAGTGGCTTCCTCGCGAAATATGGACTGGCTTGGAAGAGTGGTAATTGAGGCTTTGCTCAAATTAAAAAAATGCAGATATCACTGTTGACCATTGCAGCATTCACCAGTACACACTTGAGTCCAAGATGCTCCCAGGTGCCTTGAAAGCAGTATTTGGCCAACTTGTTAATGTTGTTAACTTCATAAAAGCCAAAGACATTAACAGTCATGCATTTAAAGAATTGTTCAAAGAGATGGGAGAGAAGTATGAGGTGCTACTGTACCACTGCGAAGTAAGGTGACTATCTCGAGGCAAGGTTGTGAATCAAGTGATTGAACTTCGCGAGGCAGTGCAACTATTTTTGCAGCAAAAAGGATCAGACTTGGCACACCACTTTTTTGACCATGAATGGCTTTTCCGTCTGTGCTATTTGGGCGACATCTTCAATGAACTCAACAGAGGAAACTTGGCACTTCAAGGAAGGAATGTGAAAATCATTGACACAAAACAAGCCATTTCTGCATTTATCGGAAAGCTAAAGTTGTGGAGATAGAGAGTTGCAAAGGGCATAGGGCACAGTTTCCCACACTTGACAAATTTTGTTTGACGATAGCGAGGATGATCAAGATATCCTAGAAATTTTGAAAGCAGACATCCAGGCCCACTTGGACGAATTGGTCAGAAAGATGAAAGAATACTTCCCTGATCTGGACACCTTTTGCCTTCAGTGGGTGCCAGCAGCCTTTTGTGGTCAATGAGGATCAGGAAGATGAAGATGACTTTCAGCAAAAGAGGAGTGGATAACTCTGAGAGTGAATGAGGCTTGGAAGCTGAAATTCCAGAATAAGGACCTGGAAACCTTCTGGATAGCCCGGTTAAATGACACACCAACTTTGGCGAGACAGGCTCTAAAGATCCGACTTCCTTTTTGACCACTTACCGATGTAAGCAAGGCTTTCCCATCAGCATGGGAATAAAAATCAAGAAATGGAACCAATTGGTGGTGTCAAATGATGCAAGAATTGCTCTCAGCTCTATAAAACCGCGCATTGAATACTTGGCTAACAAAATGCAGGCTCAACCACCCCATTGATTTGATTTGTTTTGCAATGACCAACTAACTTATTAAAAATGCAACATTTTTTTATTACACAGGGATTATATAGCAATGGAACACGGAGGATAGGGCGATTTGGGTGATGGTTCCAAAAAGGTTGGCAACCACTGTACTAATAGACCGATGGACATATTTTACAAGCTTAAGTATTGGGGGAAAGTACAAGTGCACACAAATAAATAAAGTTAGTCGTGGCAGTGCATTGGACAGTTGGAGTCTTCTGCTAGTAAAATTATGACGAAGATACGCCAAGTTATGTGTGGGAAGAAACGAAGATAGACACATACATACTCAACACAAAAATATTACATTTAAAAACAAACATAATTATATTGGATGGATTAGTCAAAAAAGAAATGGAACAACGTAGATAACAAGAATCATTTATATATACTATAATGATCTCCAAATATAAATGTCATTATATTAAGAGGTAATAGTCAAGGCATGTTGGAAGGGTCAAAATTGGCTGAAGACTTCATTATGATCTATAAGTGGGGAAAATTTTCCGCCATTTTAAAATAGGAGCGGACAACCCAACAATACAATTTGAGTCCTTTAGGCTGTAGCTTTCACAAGGATTCAAACGCTGGAAATGTTTGTGGATCAAAATCGGCCATTTTAAAAAAGAATTTTTGTCGAGTTGAGGCAAACAATACGGCCATATTTTTAGATATGCACATCGCTTTTATAGGTCGGTAAAGGGTCGTGTACGCCGAGTTGCAGTAGTTATATTTTACATTCCAGCAGGGAGGTTTTTAGTCATATAAATATACATACCTGGCGAGGTGTTGTAGTTGTCAGCCTCTGCAGCTATACTCAATAATATCTTGACCCAATTTGACATAACCTTGGCTTAGGTAGACGGTTTACCCCTGGAACGGATCACGTGCTCCATTGGCGCTTTCCGCGAACCACGGTTAACTGGGCTGAAGACCCGATGGTTTTGTTGTAGTGGCGTGTTTGGTGCATGTGATTCTCATTAACTTTTGAAGGGCTGAGATGTGAGAGAATTTTTCAATTCCTCTTCTTATAGTAACTAGCTATATAGTTGGTTATTGAGAAGGTCATTGTAAGTTACATGTCATACTCTTTGTTGAGCCTTGTCATAGCTACCAGATACACAGCACAGTTGAATTGCAGCGCAGTTCACGTTCAACGGGATTGGAGGGGGACCAAAACCCATCCATTACCTCGCCATACAATAGTTACGGTATGTGCCTCTTCTATTGCCCTGAATGTTTATAGTTTTGTCGAAAGTGGAAAAGCTTTTACGACTCCAGCCATTAAGAAATTCGTGCGCGTTTTTTAATTTCACGCACGCGCGTTTTGGGGGTTCACGCGGGAAACAATTCTCACAAATCCAAATTTCAAATTTCATGAAATATCATCCAAATCCAAATTTCAGAATCATCCATATTATTAAATCCATAATTATTATTAAATAAATAATACAATGATTACAAATTCAATCGAGTGATTCACTGTCTCATGTGCCACAATCCCAGGCAGAGTAGCAACCTGCCCATAAGCTGCCCACTGGTCCGAATTGATTATTGATCCAGGTGCAGCATGCACCTGATTGATGGGTAGCAAAGTGGCTGCATCTCTCTGGTCCACAACTTGCATGTAACCTAAATATATTTCATTGAATTAAAATCTTTGAAATAGGCACAATACTTTTATCAAGTGTATCAAGAGCAGGCGTATGGTCTGTATCAACCAATCCAAATATCCTTAATAGTTGGGCAGCCTCTATGATACTAAACAGTCAATAACGAAAGTGATCATCCATGATTTAATGTTGCTATTGCTGAGGCCATCACATATATAATACAGCACAGTGTGAAACTATTTAGTAACTAACCTAATAACAATCTATATTTTAAAAAGAAGTCAACAGAATAAAATTATCCACAATATTAAGTTACGAGTGTCCCGCTGCTCAGGAAGGGGGGGACAGGAGTGGACCAAAGATCATTCCTCAGCTGACCATACAACAATTCCTTTCTCCTCTGCCACCACTTCCCTACCCAATACATAACACACTCACCCACCTCCTCCATCACTGCATCACTTACTCCCTCCACATCTTTCCCCAAAAGCAATGCCACCTTTCCATCCTTACTCACTCTTCTTAATTCATCCAGCCACTGTCTTGCCCCTGCAATTCTGCGTACCTCATCTATCAGAACCAGCCGATCCCTCTCAAATTCCCCGCATGTCACCAAGAAATGTTCCACATCCTCCCCTGCTCCACTATCACACATTATACACCTCTCATCCCTAACTATCCCACATCTCTTCTTATCCTCTAACAACCCAGCTGATGCAGTCCTCAGTCTAAATTGCAGCCGCACACCTTCCTGACCATGCGCATGGACCTCACATACCTCTCCACCCCTGCACCATTCTTTGCCGATTTATAATAATTCAGCGTACTTTTCCCGTCTACTTCCTCCTCCCAGTCCTTCTCATTTCTCACCTTCACTTTCCCCTTCCACTTGCGCACTGACCCAACCTCGTTGTTTATCTTGTACTTTCTCCTCAAGATCTCATATTCTTCCCACCATCCAATTCCTCCATCCTCTCGTAGTTTATTTACAACAACTTTAACCAATCTGCTCTGTTCCAACACCTCTAATCTCTTGCCAAACAAAACCTTCATCTCTTCCCTCCTCTCCTCTAGCTTCCTCCACCCCATATCCCCCCGTATTGCCACTCCTGCTACTGTATCACTTGCCCCCAACAGTCTCCTACCCACTCTCATCTGTGCTGACTCCAACTTCTGGCGAGCATTCCGTCCTCCTGTCCACCACACTTCGGCTGCATGCTCCATACTGGGTCTCGCTAGAAGCTCCCACACCATTCTTCCTCTGTCTACTTCCACCTGCCCATTCACTCTACTCATCCATATTACCTTTCCAACCCACTCTTATTAATGTTAAAGTGATACCTTGGGTTTGTGTGTGAACTGTGACTGGTCTATTTGAATAACAGATCCAACACCACCAAGCACAATCTGGTTCCGACATAGTGCTGCAGAACACACTTCCCTAAGCCACTGGTACACATTAATTGCCGTTTTTTTGGTTGCAGCCACACTCATCTGCTGCATCTAATACAGGGTACTGCCTCACCCACCAATATATTAATAGCAGCCATGTCTGATCAGGTGAGATTTTGAGAAAAAACTCCCATACCTAATTGATTTCAGGGATTTACAACTTGGGCATGCCCAAGTTTTTCCATCCTTCAAGTCTCCTTTTTTTCTTAGCGCCATTGAACAACTACACGGGTATAACATAGTATAATAGTTATGTGATGGCTAGGTACCCCTTCTTACCTGGAAAATGGAAAAGAAAGAGCTAGTAGACACTTGCTGTTGAGGTACCCCTTCTTACCTGGAACATGAAGAGCTAGTAGACCCTTGCTGTTGAGGTATCTTCTGTTGGTCCAAATGCAGTGTTGCGCGTGGACCCCCAAAACGTATGTGCGTGATATTAAAAAACGCGTGGCTGGAGTCGTAAAAGCCACTTGATCCTTGAAAGCTCCCCCAAACAACTTACTGGGCGTATATTTGAGGGTTGTGTATCTAGGAGGCCCTTAGTTACCTCGGCTGGACTTAGAAGCTCGGGAATTGTTACCATTTTCTTGTAGTTTTTGGACACCAATGGCTTGACGGAACGCTAGGGCGTACCTTGCGAAGTAGGTTATGTAATGTAGTCATAGGGTGTGTATTGTCCAACATCTCCCTCCCCTGAGGTGTGGAGGAGAGGGTTGGGTCTTTGGCAAAGAAGTAGCTAAATGTACTTCTTTTTAAATTCATGTATTTTTGAAATTATTCTAAAAAAACCCAGCAGGCTAATTTATATATAATTAACTATATAGAAGTAGAAAGGGGAAAAAAAGCCTTTTTGGATAGAGCCACATTACCGGTCAGGATGTTGACTGCCAATCTTGGGGAGGAACGGAAATGACTTCCCCTCCCCTAAAGCTTGAGTCTTAGATTCCTATTTTTGAAAGATTTAGCTGCATCTTTCCAAATAATTATGATAACCAATACTTACAGTCATCAATTAGGCTCTAGAAGCTGTTACTGAGAACATCTGATGTAAGTGAGCTTTGAGTCAAGACAATAAATGGGAAATGTTAAAACATCTGTCAAATTTAAGCTAAAATCTCAAACTCTCAGTTGACATAATAACATGACATGTTATTCCTGATGTCAAAACGTCAAATGAATTCAATTTGAAGTTGAAGAGATTATAAATTGGCTCGCTTTACAGCAAGTATTTGACGTAGAGTCCAATTTGATTCAGCTGTATATATCTAAGGGCAGAAGATGATGAAAATATCACCACATCACTGAAAAGACAAAAGAAAGCTAGACATCTCCATAACCAGAATGAAATGCTTGAAATCATGGCAACCATGTAATTCAGTACATTCTTGAGTTCATCCATGCATCTCCATCTTTATTACAACAACAGTTGACAGATGGGAAAATGTAAATTTTGGCATGTACCATTACCTTACCATTGAGTGCTATTTAAGATTTCTTTTTAAATATCCTTTGCAAAAAAACAATTCTCATTAACTAGCTCTCATTTTCTCAAAACTTCCTTCTCTTCTCACCACCTCATTCCTCGTCGGCCTCTTAATTTTCTATTGCTCTCTTTCATCCTGCAGTCTCTTACATAAGAACTCGATCTCTTCCCTGCACTGCCACTCCTGCAATTGTACTACTAGCCCCCAAATCTCCTACCCACTCTCATTTGTGCTGATTTCCAACTTTTTTATTAATGCAGTGTTCCCGTCCACTGTATTCAGCTGCCATATTTATACTCAATATCACCAGAAGCTCCATATCATTTCTTTCTTCATGTACTAAATACATCTTCATTCACTCTGCTCATTCATGCCAACTTTCCAACCACTCCCCTTTCTCACCACCCTCTCTAACTGGATATTACCTCATAGTTTCCCATCAAACCAAACTCCCAAATACTTGAACTCTTCCACTTCCATTCCAGCTTCTCAACTATATACCACAATCTTGTTCTTCCTACTATTAACCTCATCTTCCATGTCACAACACTTGCACCTATATATATATAATATTCAGCATTACCTGCAGCTCCAAATCTGTCAACCAGCACATGACCCACACCAACACCCCTCAACTAAACCATTAAACGAGTCCCTTCTAAATACTCCATGCCCATCAAATATATTAAACAATAATAGAGACAATGGGCATCCTTGCCCAAGCCTTTTCTTCACACAACAGACATCAATCATCCCAGGCTGAAAGTTACAAGAGAGATGAGGTTAATGACATGAAAACATAGCAGCTCGGAGTAGCCCCGAACACCCTGCGATATCTAAAATCTTGTACAGGTTCTCCATCCTCAAGACGCTGAGTCGCAAAGAAACACCCCCTTTCACTGATCAGTGTATCAATCAACATGCTAACGTAGACTATAGCTCATATTCATGTTATGTTACCCATCATTGGCAACACTGCAATCTGATTGGCTTCACCACTCGATGAGCACAGTGATTTGGTAAAGGGTCTTTCACATTTTGCAGGACATTGTCTGAACTATATAGTGTAGCAGTAAGTAAGTTTCTTGACTGAACACATTTATTACTGGGAAACAACCCACTACTTGATTATGCTGCAGCTGCATGGAGTAATATTATTCAGGCAACACATTGATTCTGATTTGACCTTGCACTGTATTGTACATAATATACACAGCACACACACTGAATCCATGTATATACATAGAGAGAATCAATAATTATCAACCTAATGATCAGACATCATGATAGTGAACATCAAACAGGACTACTTCCACTTTTTCGCAGATTCTGTAGTGTTGTAAGTCTTAAACTAGTAAGCTCATTCGAATGCTGCCTAGGAAATTGTTCAGATTCTTGCATTGAAAGTGACGGATCTATGCCATAGGCTGCGTGGGTTTCAACAGAAGATTGCTGATCCTCAGTTCGGTGGAGATTTGGCCTATTCAGCAAGTCCGAATCTAGACATTGATCACTGCTCAAAGAACTGTCACTTTCACTCCCGAATGAACTATGAAGGGTTTCATGACTAGGTTCATCATTCACCTCGGCTTGAACTTCAATCGGTTGAGGGACTGTCGAGTTCACTGGCATATTTCCTCCTGCCGACTGCGAGGTGTCAACTAGTTCAGGTCTATTGAGCCTAGCAAGATCTGGGTTGTTTCGACGTGGAATTCGAAAATGCACTGGGTTGATTCGATTAAGTGCTGGTATCTCATAGTGGTGAAGAAAAAATAGCATAGAATGCTGAATAAAAAAAGGAAAGAATACAGTAGTAAAATACATACATTTTTTGGCATAGTATTATTTACACCACAAACCTGCAGCATTAGCCAATGAAACAAGAAAGGGATGAACCAGAACTGCCCATTGAATCTGATATAGTAGGCATATGGTAGGAAGTGGTACAGGAAAAAAAACCTAGACATGGGAAAAAATTATATGTATGTGTGTGTGTGTGTGTGTGAGTGTTGTGTGCATTAGCACTCCCTGTAATGTTTGACCACTGTTTCAAAATGGTTAAAAAAGAATTTTCTTTTTTTATATCTCGGCTAAAACTCACTTTGGCATGTCGTATCATAAACAGGGACTCGAGCAGATTTTGATCCCCAAAACACTTGGAGCATCCATTGACTCCGTAAGGTAGTAAAACGACATTCAAAAACCGTCAAAAACTGTTAAATTTATCTCGAGGATCTTGTGCATAGCTACATACACGTAACTACTTCCCCCCCCACACATAATTACATACAATATGTCCATTCTTCACATTTTTACCACTAGAGACCTCCAAACTGGATTGCAACGACTAATCCATTTCTTGATTTAGCAAAAAATCCATTTCTCTATGCAACAAACATGCGTAAACCCGTAAAAGGTTGTCAATATCATAAACACGCTTAAGTACTTGTCTATCTAGTTATACACATGTCTATGTGCATATATGAATAAATAAGGCATGTGCATATACTCGAGTAATAAACATGGAAAATATTAACATATTGCTGGTGTTACACCGAGTAACTTCTTTTAGGTGGCTGCTTGGCTAAAGAGAAAGGAAAATAAATATATTGGATCACTCAAAAATGAAATGAAACAAGAATTCACCAATGTAGTTTACAGGACTCTCGATCTACGTGTATACCATAAAACCTGTTTTAAGTTCGGTGCCATGTAATGGTTACGACTTGGATGCCATGTCTCTGTCACAACTAGAATGTTATTTAGGTCAGGTGGGTCCAGTTCCCGTGGAATTGGTCAGGTCGGTCCAGTAGTGCTGTAGACAATCCACGTATCATTCAGGTATGTCTAAAGTTCAAAAAAGTTGCTGCCCATCCAATCCTAGCCTTAGCGAGGGAAAGGAACTTTGGACATCCCTATATCACCCCCAGGGTTGTATCACAACATAATATTGTTCCTCACCATGGAAGGTAATTCTTTGATGTTTGCTGCTTGCAGTAGACAGAGTAGAATTGATCCACCTGCCAAACAGTGCCAACCATGAGTAGTGAAAACACACTGTCGTCACTAAGAGCTTCACTCATCACTATAACAAGACCTATGCAATATAAAACATCAGACAAGGTCACACTTTCAAAGTATGGTAGTGGCAAAAAAATAAAAAAATAAAAAAATTAAAAATTAAAAACAATCCACTATTTATGAAGAAGTTTGGTGCTAAAACACACTGCTGTACACATATCACTGAATGGGAGATCAAAACTTCCCTGAAAAACTATTGTCAATGCATAATTCATTATCATGAACCTCTGCTCAGAGCTGTCACTTCCAGCATGAGCATGAATGCCATGCCCTTCCTCTTCACTGCTACTGTATTGTACAACCTTTTGATAGCCTCCTTGACCATTGAGTGAATTCCACCACCTATTTTATGTATCTCTCACTAAGTTCCATACTGACCTTTTGACCCTAGCTACTTAGTGTGGTGAGTCATTGTCACCCCAGTAATTTTTGGCTGTAACATTTGCAGATTGATGGAGCTGTCACACTCAGATATGTCAATAGTGAACACAACTTATATTATTTGGTGTAGTCTTTCTCCCTGCCCTATGGCAGTCAAAACAACTTGACTTTCCATATTAGTCCTGGTATCCATGCATAGTATAATCTATCCCTATATACATAGCCATGCTACTGCCAAGCAAAAAAAACACAATAGAGCTTTGATATTAAATATGCATGTGTATTGGGGGGATGTAGGATTTCCCCCCAAGTTGAAAAGTTCTCTTCCCACTCCCTCCCAAAGTAGAAACTTATCAAATGATTCATAATAGTAGTCCAGCCATAGTCCTATCTGCACTGCCACGTTAGTTGGTGGGCAGTCCTATCTGTACTGGCATGCTGGTTGGTATGTAGTCCTATATGTACTGCCATGCTAGATACTAGAATGCTATATAGTTGGTACATGTATACTGCAATACTAGTTGGTACACCTATACTGGAATACTAGTTGGTACACCTATACTGGAATACTATTTGGTACACCTATACTGCAATACTAGTTGGTACACCTATACTGGAATACTAGTTAGTACACCTATACTGCAATGCTAGTTGGTACACCTATACTGGAATACTAGTTGGTACACCTATACTGGAATACTATTTGGTACACCTATACTGCAATACTAGTTGGTACACCTATACTGGAATACTAGTTAGTACACCTATACTGCAATGCTAGTTGGTACACCTATACTGGAATACTAGTTGGTACACCTATACTGGAATACTAGTTAGTACACCTATACTGCAATGCTAGTTGGTACACCTATACTGGAATACTAGTTGGTACACCTATACTGGAATACTAGTTGGTACACCTATACTGGAATACTAGTTGGTACACCTACATGTATACTGCAATGCTAGTTGGTACACCTATACTGGAATACTAGTTGGTACACCTATACTGGAATACTAGTTGGTACACCTATACTGGAATACTAGTTGGTACACCTACATGTATACTGCAATGCTAGTTGGTACACCTATACTGCAATACTAGTTGGTACACCTATACTGGAATACTATTTGGTACACCTATACTGCAATACTAGTTGGTACACCTATACTGGAATACTAGTTAGTACACCTATACTGCAATGCTAGTTGGTACACCTATACTGGAATACTAGTTGGTACACCTATACTGGAATACTAGTTGGTACACCTACATGTATACTGCAATGCTAGTGGTACACCAATACTGCAATACTAGTTGGTACACCAATACTGCCATGTAGTTAGTATGTGGTCCTACTTGTTCTGCATGCTAATCCACTTGTCTCAGAGTTAGATGTTTCTGGAAGCTTCACCCTAGACCCTGCTAGTATAAGATGATGTTCTGCCCAATAGGGTAAATGCCTCCACCTCCCCAACTGGTTTCTCCCTTCCCTCTTATTAGTAAGGCCTCTTATTAGTAAGGCTAGCAACATCGAAGTGCAACTCCCTCACTAGTAGATCCTCCAAAGCAGTCTGAAGACCTACCAATAGTTGCATATGTGATCACCAGAAAGGGGATTTGCGCTCCAGTCTGGATGGGCATGGGCACACCTTGGTTCAGCAAATTGTTGAAGTGTGCTGCACATAATAATACATGATATTGTAATCCATGCACACACACACACACATACACAGAAATTAAATTGTTCCCGAGCTTACTCAAAAATTTGAAAATGTGATAATGAACCTGTCTGAGAAGCACGGATGCAACAAGTGTCTGCAAATAACATACAAAAACAAATAGCACAAATATTATTTCTTATTAGTGTCCACCACTAAACTAAACCTGCCACAGTAAGAGGAGTGAAATGAGGATGATAGACTGCTTTTAACAATACTTGCAGTACTTCACTGAGCCCTTACCCTGCAACAAGCCTAATCTATGCACCCCTATTGTAATAGGATGATAGATTGCTTTAACAACACTTGCATTACTTCACTGAGCCCTTATCCTGGAACAAGCCTAATCTATGCACCCCTATTGTAATAGGATGATAGATTGCTTTAACAACACTTGCAGTACTTCACTGAGCCCTTACCCTGGAACAAGCCTAATCTATGCACCCCTATTGTAATAGGATGATAGATTGCTTTAACAACACTTGCAGTACTTCACTGAGCCCTTACCCTGGAACAAGCCTAATCTATGCACCCCTATTGTAATAGGATGATAGATTGCTTTAACAACACTTACAGTACTTCACTGAGCCCTTACCCTGGAACAAGCCTAATCTATGCACCCCTATTGTTAATAGGATGATAGATTGCTTTAACAACACTTGCAGTACTTCACTGAGCCCTTACCCTGCAACAAGCCTAATCTATGCACCCCTATTGTAATAGGATGATAGATTGCTTTAACAACACTTACAGTACTTCACTGAGCCCTTACCCTGGAACAAGCCTAATCTATGCACCCCTATTGTAATAGGATGATAGATTGCTTTAACAACACTTGCAGTACTTCACTGAGCCCTTACCCTGCAACAAGCCTAATCTATGCACCCCTATTGTAATAGGATGATAGATTGCTTTAACAATACTTGCAGTACTTCACTGAGCCCTTACCCTGCAACAAGCCTAATCTATGCACCCCTATTGTAATAGGATGATAGATTGCTTTAACAACACTTGCATTACTTCACTGAGCCCTTATCCTGGAACAAGCCTAATCTATGCACCCCTATTGTAATAGGATGATAGATTGCTTTAACAACACTTGCATTACTTCACTGAGCCCTTATCCTGGAACAAGCCTAATCTATGCACCCCTATTGTAATAGGATGATAGATTGCTTTAACAACACTTGCAGTACTTCACTGAGCCCTTACCCTGGAACAAGCCTAATCTATGCACCCCTATTGTAATAGGATGATAGATTGCTTTAACAACACTTACAGTACTTCACTGAGCCCTTACCCTGGAACAAGCCTAATCTATGCACCCCTATTGTTAATAGGATGATAGATTGCTTTAACAACACTTGCAGTACTTCACTGAGCCCTTACCCTGCAACAAGCCTAATCTATGCACCCCTATTGTAATAGGATGATAGATTGCTTTAACAACACTTACAGTACTTCACTGAGCCCTTACCCTGGAACAAGCCTAATCTATGCACCCCTATTGTTAATAGGATGATAGATTGCTTTAACAACACTTGCAGTACTTCACTGAGCCCTTACCCGGCAACAAGCCTAATCTATGCACCCCTATTGTAATAGGATGATAGATTGCTTTAACAACACTTGCAGTACTTCACTGAACATAAACTTGTTATGCTGTATACCCTGGAACAAGCCTAATCTATGCACCCCTATTGTAATGTTATACAATTTCAACATTGGTATAATATTAAGGTGTAGTATATGTCAAGGCTCTTGAAGTGAGTGTGGCAATGGGCCATCCTCTTCTAATTATTTTTTTACTGCTATAATGTAGTTTGATGAGGGCATTTTCACCCTACTTTATCTCATCCATTGATGCAGCAACAAGTAGCTTACAGCTTGGAATCTCTGCTGTCATTCAGTTACTGGCATCACATCATACCTTTTATCAGTCATGATCGAAAATGCTTCGTGGTTTTATGGAATTGCAAGTTATGAAGAAAACCAATAACATGAGTGGAGCTGGATATGTCATGCGTACATGCATTACTGTACATCATGCCATTTTTGCCAGGACATGACAATACATTGTTCTATGCTATTCCAGAACCTCACACAGCTATCCTCTTCGATCCTTGTCTTGCTTAATCTTACTGATGCAACAAACTTGGGATGTGTGTACAGAGCCTTTCATTTAGTTTGCATATTATGTTGATGTCAATTTTATATCGTAATTGTATATAGCCTGAAATAAAAAGTTTGTCAGAATCCTGGGTGGATATACACAACAAATTTCAAGCAAATTGTTTCCATGGATGACGACGAGTATGAGTGTGAAGCTTCCCTCGGCTCCCCATTCTACAGGTACTCAGATAATGAGCTCACAAAGATTATAGGGATAACCCACGAGAAGGTCGAGTTGAATTGTCAACGATCATGCTATATGTAGCTGCTCAGCTCAGTGATGTCCTTGAAATAAACAAATCAATTCAATTCTCTGTGTCGCTATCCTTTGCATCTAGCAGATTCTCAACTGGTCGATCAACCAGGCTCTCTGATGAATGTTCTGCCACAATCTGTGTTTCCACTCTCCTCTTTCCACTCTCCTCTTTAAGTGTCAAACCTTTAGAGTTCATCACACAAGCAGTCACAAGGGGACCAACTGTTATCCCGCGAGAAATTTTCATGAGAAATTTCCTCTCATGAAAAAGAAACTGATCCAACCATCAAAGTCTCCCTGGAGAGCCCAGCTGCATGTAGTGCATGATGAACTGCAGGGGAAGAAACAGCTTGTTGTCGACTATTCAGATATGCTAAACTCTCACACTGTGCCTGACACTTACCAGTTGCCACTCATAGAGCTGTTGATGGAATGCACAGTCAGTATCGTATTCATGATTTACAATCCGCCTTTCATCAAATTCCGTTGGAGCCCTCTGACAACAATGGTGCTTGTCGCTTTCACGAATGATGCATTCTGCCCCCTTGGGCTAACAAACAGTGGGGCTGTTTTCACTCGAGTTCTTGCAGATCTTGTTGAAAGTTCCCCTGGTTGCTTCCATCACCTGGATGATATTGAAGTGGCTGGAATTACAAGGGAAGAGCACGCGCCAACTTGGCCAAATTCCTAGATTTAGCCAGCTGTGCAGGTATTCGTTTCTATACATAGAAAAGCTCCTTAGAAACAACCACAACGACATACCTTGCACATGAACTACCTCAAGGCTCTGTCAGATCTTCTCTTGCTATGGACAAGGTTGTGCCCTATCATAGACTATGCTATGCCTGAGACTACCAAACAGTTCGAGCGATTTCTCAGACAGGCTGTTTTTCACTCCAAATGTGTGCCTGATTATGTTGTACTAGCGGCTCCTCCCTTCGAAGCTAAGTCTGGCCAAGGTCTATTCTGCCAACCGATGGTTGCAAGGGTTCCATCCACATAAACGAACAAGCAATAGCAGCCCCTATATATTGGCCGTACATGATTCCAACAAGCTTCACTGATACTTCTGGCATCTCCATAGCTGCTACCCAATTGCAAGAAGGACGACCCATCTGTTTCTTCAGCCATCTCCTCACTCCTCGTGAGCCTGTAGCTGCTTGTGATAAACCTCATTATTCCTACTACATGTAGGTCATGATTTTGAGAGTATTGTCGACCAACACTGAGTGAGTTTCCTGTTTAGCTGAAGTCCTAAACCAGCTATTAAGAATGCCATGCTAACTTATTGGCGATTGCAGATGCTTGATTATCATTCTACCAGAGTATATATATATACTAGAGGTTAGACTCAACAGTGTTGCTAATGCTGTCACTCGCTGTACCTTCGTATCTACACCTACCGCTAACCTAGAGATGATTAAGAAGCTACATCAGTTTATGGGGCATCCTTGAGTTGTCGGCCACAGGCCTATATGTCATCATACTTGATGTTTGCATGCATGATGAAGTGAGAGTTAATCTTAGCTGCAAGCTTTACTCTGAAGTAAAACCAATATTTTTGCCATGCTACAGCTCCATGGCAGCGCATTTCCATAGACTTTGTCGGACCTAAAGCTAGCAGCACCAATTGCTACCTGTTCATAGTATACTCTTGGTTTCCATTTGCAATTCCTCTACCAAGCCAAACAGTGATAATTAGCTATCATCACTGTTCAGGCCACTCAGAATGTACACATTGACAGAGGTGCTCAATTTGAATCCACTCATTTTGTAAAATTTCTTGATCTCTTTGGTATCACCAAGTCTCAAACTATGACCTCCCCTCCCCAGGGCAATGGTAGGTTGAACGCATGCATGGAACTCTGTGGTGAACAGTCACCTTACGACTACATGAAGGAAACCTGCATTTGGAAGCCAGGGAGAAGAAGCAACTATGTAGTAATGCACTGAGCAATTTACGTTCTCCTGTGTGCAGAAGTATGGAAAAATCTGCTCATTCTCTCTTCCTGAGGTTTCGTCAACACTCAGCATTTTTGGACTCGCCCATTGCATCACCTTCCGATGACACCAGATCCTCCTACGAAGAGTCTGCTCTCTCTCTGCTCCAGCTAGCTGCATGCAAGAGCTGAAGCATGCTGGGACCGGCTATACGTAATCAAGGCAATGGAACCGGTTGTGATTGAGGAAGTGATATATCCACACGTTGTTCAGGTATTACACCACCTGTTCCTTGTGAAACTGCTCTCGTCGCCATGCTGCTAGCCCCGGCTCTCCAGAAATACAATATGGGATTGCTTCATACTCATAGTCAAAGTGACATGACTTCATCACTACCAACCACATCGCCACTTGAAGGGACTCCATCTTCAACTCTGGACCTTACAACAGCTGCCCCTCCAGAAGTTGAGGACCTCCATCTTCGACCTGGGCATATTAGGTGCCCCCCATTGTGGTTGGGATTTATAATTAATTCCACGTATGTGGCATTACATCACATGAGGCATGTCATTTCCGCCTGCATGTGAAAATACACTGCTGCATGGTTCTAGAACACTCCATAACAACCTAATCTGTGTAGCTATCCTCTGCGATCCTTGTCTCACCTAATCTTACCGATCCAACAAACTTTGCCTTAATTTCAGTTTGCTTATCCTGATGATGTCATTTGTTCATTCTGTTGAAGTTGATTGTAATTGCTGAATCCTGAGCAGATGTACACATGATACAAGGCTTAGGCACTGCATTTTTTCCATATTGCAGTCAACTCTTTGAACACAGAGGCAGCAATCGTAAATCTCACATATGTGGAAGCTGTTTGATATTATCAATTGTATATATAATGCAATTCACTTCTCCAAAAGCAGTCAAGATCTACAAATCTGTAAGGAGAAATATCTGAGAAGCTCTCCTGGAAAGCTACTCAGGTTTCTATATAGCCTGTACTAATACTACGCAACCTTACTTGATATAAAAGCTCCTCCATGAGGAAGATATAGCTACAAACCACAACTGCAGCTAGAGCTGCTGTATTGGACTAGGTATGGTCCAAAGAAGTAAGTGCACAAATGAAATTTACTGGATTAGTTTGAAGCGCCCATAGCTTAGGTTACCTACGCAACATACTTGTATAATATATTGCAGGCTTTCAATAGAGCGCTTTCAAGAGTCATGTGAGATAGCTACAAATCTCAGCTATAGTCTAATGAAAGTTTACCTGATTAGTTACATGTAATATCAAATCTTTGCTCGAGTTTTTGAATTTTGAAAATACCTCCTACTGTAACTACAGTTGGCCTAGCCTAGGCTACTAAATTATCAGCCCATGAAAGTGTTCAAGCCGGAATTTCAATTACAGCCAGAGACGTGTCAAAAAAACAACACCCAGCTAATCCCCAACCTCTACTACTTCAGGCAGGAAAGGGAAGACAGGCCAATCCAGTTGTCCAATTTGTGACAAGGGGATCGTTGATGCAAGCAAACAAAAACCTGGGGAAGACTCTCTCACTGCGATGGCAGTTGCTCAAGTTGGCTTCAGCGCTGGTGTGCTTGCCTCTCTAGGAGTGCCTTCAACAAAGTCTGGATCTAGTGATCCATTTCTTTGCCCACAATGTAGACTAGACCTCCGGGAGCAAGAACTCACTAGTGTGAAAGAATAACTAGCCAACCATTCTAATAAGCTAGCTGCTACCAAAAGGTTACTACCTGCCAAGGATGTTGCTGCTGCAACCCAAGATGCTGCAGCCATGAGTACTACCAGTTACTCTGCACAGTTTCCATGTTCCACCTTACCAACCCAAGTGGTATCAGGCCAGACTTCTCAAAACAAGATAAGAAGTTTGATGCTGTGGTCTTTGGTGGGGATGAATATACTTCGGGTACCCACAAATCTGCACGTTTGAGTCAAGACCTGGAAAAATGTGTTGGTATCCTGACTGAGATCAGGAGCTCAGTAAATACCAACTCTACCAGGAGTATTATCAGACTGGGGGGAATTCAAACAGAGCAGTCATCGGCCAAGACCAATTTTAATCAAATCCGTGCAGTGTCTGATGCTACCAGGGCTTGTCAAAAACTGGTTCACCGAGTCATTCGTACAGCATCAAATCAGATCTGTCCAAGCAGCAGATGGCAATAAAATCCACATTCCTGAAGGGAAGATGGACAATCATTGAAAAAGGCACAGAATGTAAGTCAATAAAATTGCAAAATTCTAGGCTATGTGTGAATAATGTCCGCTATGGGAAGGTTGACGACTCTCACAAATTCAAGCATGCCAACATTAGCCCAAATCATACCGCAACCTTTGAGCACACCTCTCCAAATCCCAAGCCTGCATCTACTTCCTCTGTGATTGCCAGCTCCACCCCTACATGATCTCCATCAAATTCCAGTGTTAACGTATACCAACTTACTATTCCCTCTGCTCTAGAGTAAAGTGGAGCTAACTCCCTTTCCCCTCCTAGTCACTCTGCACGACTATTAAGCCTCAGGGTGTCTTTTAAATGCACAGTACATTAAATGTACTCATATAGTACAAAAGCTCTGTCATCTGCACGCATGGGTGTACTCCTTAGACTTCTGTCTAATTACTGAGACATGGTTTCCTGTTTATATTTTTCAATAATGAAATTCTTCCCTCCCAACCATGTGATAAGGTCAGGAGTGGTTATGGTACCACAGTTCAAGTCGAATTTTTGATAATGAGAAATGGTGGTGTCACAGCACATCTCTATGGTTGACGGGGGGTGGGGGGAGGAGAGAGACAGAAAAAGATGGAGAAGAATAAAGAAGAAAAGAAAATTCGAACAATTTTTTAAAACTTTTCCAGTTCAAAAAGGATTGAAGTACAGTGGAAGTCCCTTGCAAGCTAAAAAACAGTCAAAGAAACTGTTTTGGTTGTTCAGAAGTTCCCAACTGAGATTTGAGCTTTTGCTCGACATTATAGAGTCCATAATTCTGAAATGCCAGTCAACCCACTATAGAACATACCACCCTCTGATACACACATTCACTGAAACACACTTACAAAGAACAAAGCAGGCAAGATGCCTGCTCCATATCGCCACTTGCCCATCCACTGGACCTTATAATAATAGTTGTTGCCTGTCATGAGATTCTTGATATAGCCAGTACCTGTATATACATACAACACATAGAATCAAAGCAAAAGCCACTGTCTCGAGGGATCCAACAGAGCTAGCATGGTGGTCCAATACCGTGCACATCTTGACATGCCTCACCATAGTCATAAGGGAGTAGTTCCTTGAAGCTCGCTATCACCATCATGTCATAACCCAGGAAATGTTTGGTGAGGAACTTCCCAAAAGGTCCCCCGAAGCAACTGTTCTGCTCAGGGTCTGGGTTTGTTGTGACACCATAAGTGACCAGCAGCACACAGCACAAGTGAGCAACAGCACACAGCACAAGTGAGCAACAGCACACAACACAAGTGACCAACAGCACACAACACAAGTGAGCAACAGCACATAGCACAAGTGAGCAACAGCACACACCACAAGTGAGCAACAGCACAAGTGAGCAACAGCACACAGCACAAGTGAGCAACAGCACACAGCACAAGTGAGCAACAGCACACAGCAACAGCACAAGTGACCGATAGCACACAGCACAAGTGAGCAACAGCACACAACACAAGTGAGCAACAGCACACAACACAAGTGAGCAACAGCACAAGTGAGCGACAGCACACAACACAAGTTAGCAACAGCACACAGCACAAGTGAGCAACAGCACACGGCACAAGTGAGCAACAGCACACAGCAACAGCACAAGTGACCGATAGCACACAGCACAAGTGAGCAACAGCACACAACACAAGTGAGCAACAGCACACAACACAAGTGAGCGACAGCACACAACACAAGTTAGCAACAGCACACAGCACAAGTGAGCAACAGCACACGGCACATGTGAGCAACAGCACATGGCACAAGTGAGCAACAGCACACAGCAACAGCACAAGTGACCGATAGCACACAGCACAAGTGAGCAACAGCACACAACACAAGTGAGCAACAGCACACAACACAAGTGAGCAACAGCACACAACACAAGTGAGCAACAGCACAAGTGAGCGACAGCACACAGCACAAGTGAGCGACAGCACACAACACAAGTTAGCAACAGCACACAGCACAAGTGAGCAACAGCACACGGCACAAATGAGCAACAGCACACAACACAAGTGAGCAACAGCACACAACACAAGTGAGCAACAGCACAAGTGAGCAACAGCACACAGCACAAGTGAGCGACAGCACACGGCACAAATGAGCAACAGCACACAGCACAAGTGAGCAACAACACACAGCACAAGTGAGCAACAGCACACAACACAAGTGAGCCAGAGCACAGAGCACAAGTGAGCAACAGCACACAACACAAGTGAGCAACAGCACACAGCACAAGTGAGCAACAGCACACAAAACAAGTGAGCAACAGCACAAGTGAGCAACAGCACACAACACACAAAACAAGTGAGCAACAGCACAAGTGAGCGACAGCACACAACACAAGTGACCAACAGCACACAGCACAAGTGAGCAACAGCACACAACACAAGTGAGCAACAGCACACAACACAAGTGAGCAACAGCACATAGCACAAGTGAGCAACAACACACAGCACAAGTGAGCAACAGCACACAACACACAACACAAGTGAGCAACAGCACAAGTGAGCAACAGCACAAGTGAGCAACAGCACAAGTGAGCGACAGCACACAACACAAGTGAGCAACAGCACATAACACAAGTGAGCAACAACACACAACACAAGTGAGCAACAGCACACGGCACAAGTGAGCAACAGCACATAGCACAAGTGAGCAACAACACACAGCACAAGTGAGCAACAGCACATAGCACAAGTGAGCAACAACACACAGCACAAGTGAGCAACAGCACACAACACACAACACAAGTAAGCAACAGCACAAGTGAGCAACAGCACAAGTAAGCAACAGCACACAGCACAAGTGAGCAACAGCACACAACACACAACACAAGTGAGCAACAGCACAAGTGAGCAACAGCACAATTGAGCAACAGCACAAGTGAGCAACAGCACAAGTGAGCAACAGCACAAGTGAGCAACAGCACACAACACAAGTGAGCAACAGCACACAACACAAGTGAGCAACAGCACATAGCACAAGTGAGCAACAACACACAGCACAAGTGAGCAACAGCACACAACACACAACACAAGTGAGCAACAGCAAAAGTGAGCAACAGCACAAGTAAGCAACAGCACATAGCACAAGTGAGCAACAGCAAAAGTGAGCAACAGCACAAGTAAGCAACAGCACACAGCACAAGTGAGCAACAGCACACAGTACAAGTGAGCAACAGCACACAACACAAGTGAGCAACAGCACATGGCACAAGTGAGCAACAGTACAAGTGAGCAACAGCACACAGCATAGAAGATGGTAATGTTTAGGGATAAAATCTGGTTGTTAAGCAGGTGGCTTATAGCATTTGTCAGCAAAAAAAAGGGGGGGAGGGCACAATACAGCAACCACTTACATGTAACAAGCAATGCCTGTAAGAGATTTCTTATAGGTACAGATCATAGAGTGTTATCTACTGTAATAGCTATAAGGAAGGAATGGTGAAAGGTTGAACTATTGCAGAGCACAACCAGGAGAGTGTCGTATGTGGACAATGCCAGCAATGAAACAGACTCTGACTTTCGAGCAACAAGAGACACATCAAGACTGGTGCTGAACAAATAGAGGCTAGAACCAACAGTAAATTAGGTGCTTAACAAAAATTAGGTGCTTAACATACAGTAGTACCAAGTTAACAACCAGGTATTATGGTGTGTGTGTATGGTCTGTATAACTTGATGCAAACTCTAGCTATATTACATCCTTACTCTCACTCACACACTAGAATGTGGGAATCATATGTACACACCAGCAATAATTACATGTCAAGGAAGAAAGTGTGAAAATTAATTTAAAAAAAGATCAAGACAATTTCAAGAAAAGTGGGCAGCAATACATACACATACATGTATTATGTACAGTATGTATATTCAGAGAGTGTATGAGACTTGCCTATGTAGAACTTCTCCACCGTTATCTTGAGCTTCGCACGGGAGTATTGTGAGAGACTGAGATAGCCAGCCTCCTGAGTGAACTCCAGAAGAGTGTAGTCCAAAGAAAGCATATGCAATTCTGTTAGCAAGAAGTACATGAACAACAGTAATCAACGCACAGTGCAGTCAGCTATCAGTGCTACTTTAATCAACGTTAGAAAAATAGGAAAAGAAAGAAAAAATGTAGTAGTAGCAAAGCTTCCAGTTCAAGACAATGCAACTACATAACTGCTGAGAGCTGACTCCCCTAAAACCTGGTTGGTAAGCCTCTCATTGCTTATCGCACAAAAAGAGGTCAAGCGCCGATTTCTTTGTTAACCACTTTGTCAGGCATCCTTATGGTACATGTACCTTGCTGTGTAGCGCTGGTCTCAATGTCACTGAAAAAAGTATGGATATGCACATTAGCTTCTCCGCCATGGTGACGTATTTCAACAAAACATTGAGGCAACAATTTTATTACCATGACCACATCTATCAATTGACTATACATAACTGACCAACTTCTTTACTTATTGCTGGGGATTTCTAGCCCTTTTCCCAGCCTTCTAGTAGTGCAGGTACATAACTCCTCCATGGCCTATGAAGTTCCAAAACACCTTCTGACATACCCAGAGATTGTACATACTTCTGGCCATGAAGGATACCAATAATGAGACTGTCAGAAGAATTGTTCTCGTCACTAGCCACAAGGAGCTTTTCCTCATACAGGATGTCCATATGCTTTGAGGAGACAAATCAAATGCAAAGTATGTATGCGTGAGAGGCCATCACTGGCTCCTTCTTGCTTCTTCGTAATCTGCCTTGAGAGACTGGGTCTTGTTTAGTCTAGTTCCAGAGATTAGCTCCTTCTTTGGTTATGTTATCGTGAGATTACACGTAGCTCATCATTTCTGGCTTCTCCGCTTTTTAAAACGTTTGGTAAAGTAATTTTTCTGCAAGTATGCATTATTTAAATAGTGTTTAGTAAGAGCCTATTCTCAGAGTGTCTGTTTCTGCAGGTTGGGGTTACAAGCTGAGCGTGAGTTTTCGGTATGCTTAGGAGTAAAATACATCAAACACTTCCTACGAGAAGGCATTGCATAAAAGGGTAGAGTCAGGCACGTAACTCTGTTTCCCGGGTGTTTTACTTGTCATTACTGTTGCTCCTGGGTGAGTACTTCCAAGAATCAACTCAGCTCAAACCATCTTAATGTTACAAGAACAGGTTCATAGAACGCATGTACCTCACGCTACAGGTGTGGAACTAACTCACCTGCCATTTGTGTGCCACACACAGTGTTATTTAGAAGAACTTGGATAAACTCCCTTGACATACTTAATTAAGAACTTGGACAACCTTACTTAACACAGTGCTATATAAGAACTTGGATAATCTCCCTTGGCACATTGCTATAAGCTATAAAAGAACTTGGACAACTTCCCTTGGCACAGTTAAAAAATAACTTGGACAACCTCCCTTTGCCCAGTGCTATAAAAGAACTTGACAAACTTCCTTGACACAGTGCTATAAAAGGACTCGGATAACCTCCCTTGGCACAGAGCTATAAGCTATAAAAGAACTTGGACAACTTCCCTTGGCACACAGTTATAAAATAAATTGGACAACCTCCCTTGGCACAGTGCTATAAAATAACTTGGACAACTTCCCTCGACACAGTTATAAAATAACTTGGACAATCTCCCTTGGCACAGTGCTATAATAATTTGGACAATCTCCCTTGGCACAGTGCTATAAAATAATTTGGACAATCTCCCTTGGCACAGTGCTATAAAAGAACTTGGACAATCTCCCTTGGCACAGTGCTATAAAATAATTATAATTTGTACATCTCCCTTGGCACAGTGCTATAAAAAGAATTTGGACAACCTTCCTTGACACAGTGCTATATAAGAATTTGGACAACCTTCCTTGACACAGTGCTATATAAGAACTTGGGCAACCTCCTTGACACAGTGCTAAACTATATATAAGAACTTGGACAACCTCCTTGACACAGTGAACTTGGACAACCTCCTCGACACAGTGCTATATAAGAACTTGGACAACCTCCTTGATACAGTGCTATATAAGAACTTGGACAACCTCCTTGACACAGTGCTATATAAGAACTTGGACAACCTCCTTGACACAGTGCTATATAAGAACTTGGACAACCTCCTTGACATAGTGCTATATAAGAACTTGGACAACCTCCTTGACACAGTGCTATATAAGAACTTGGACAACCTCCTCGACACAGTGCTATATAAGAACTTGGACAACCTCCTCGACACAGTGCTATATAAGAACTTGGACAACCTCCTCGACACAGTGCTAAACTATATATAAGAACTTGGACAACCTCCTTGACACAGTGCTATGCTGTATATAAGAACTTGGATAACCTCCCTTGACAGAGAACTAACTGACATTGACTTGAGCTGTTCTAACTTCTGTAGGCTTAGCCCAATTCACATATCTAAACCAAGAGCCAAGTAGTTTTACAGGCCTGATCTATAGGATTTACAAAGTACATGGCTACACTTTTCCAGCTATTATGATGAAGTAAAATGCCATAAAACTTCCCCTCCTTCCCCCCTCCCACTTTTCTCTAAGCAGTTGTGCATCTGGGGGATAGCTAATTGGGAATCACTGCAGAGTTATGTGGTGACCTTCAGGCTTGATATTGCATTTTACAAGTCTTGTTACTAGCAGAGCCTGGGGGTGGTTGGGGGGGGGGGGGGGATAAAATATCTAGTTGAAAAGAGAGAACACTTCCCCCCCCCCCCCCCCCCCCCCCCCTCCACAAAGTATTGATCCCCCAACATTACTCGCCTTTTATAAGGTACACCTACTAATATTCTGTTGAGCCTTGAGATATGCCATCACTAACCACTTTCAATAAGACTGCTGAGAAAATAGACCAATTAACTCTATTTTTAATGAATGTTACAACGAAGATGTGTGTGTGGGTGTGTGTGTATGCGCATATACACGCACTGGATATAGATGATTATTATATTACTACACTATTTACTATGTAGATACTGATGAGCTGAAGCACCTGGCGAAGCCTTTTGTTTGCTGCCTTTGTGTTTTGCACATGGTAAGTGACTGTGTGTTCTTTGCAGATGGCCAGCTTATGCAAGGCTGCACAACCTGCACCACTCGTTGCTAACATAACCGAAGGGAGGGTCAAGCTATAGCTGAGAGCAACTTTAGGCATTTTGTTTTCATTTTGTACTCTTTGACCTGTTTACATGTTCAGTGTGTTCTCCATCATTAGCAAACATGTACATGTATCTCTCCTCTTAAAAGTGGGGAATCGACCATTTAGATAGGGTGGGTAGACCATTTTTTTAACCCTCAATTTTTCTTCTTGTTTTCCTCCACCATTCTATACCTTCATTATTATGCTACTGCATTTCAACTCATTATTGTCGACCGTTCTTGAGTTATGATACTTTTTAGCCACCCTGTCGAGAAATGAGGATAATATCAAAGTATGTGTTACAACTTTGGAGTTCCATAAATTCTACACACTTAACTCTATGACCGTGCCATTTAGCTCAAAAGATAGACCTCTCTGTGTGCTCTCTTTTGATACTAAAAACTGTTGCATAGGTACATCCATTCCCAAGGTGTACATGCAGTCAAAATTGGGGGCCTCAAAACCAGCCTGCCAAGTTTGCTGCATTTCTAACTCCTAATTGGAAAGCGCAAGACAACTGAATTCAACCTGAGGAAGCTCTACTCTATACAGTGGGAGTTATCATTGGATGCTAAAATGTAAGTAGCACTTGATGTGACTTACGTTTTAGCTTAGCACCTAATGATAACATTCATTATATAGAGTAGAGCCTCCTATTGCCACCTATATATACTAATTTGAACTGTGTCTTGCACTTTCCAATTAGGAAAGTTTTGACTGCATGTACCCTGCAGTTTTTAAGTATCAAAAGAGAGCACAGAGAAATCTATCTATTGAGCTATAATATCAAAGTCATAGAGGTCTGCAGAATTTATGGAGCTCCAAAGTGTTAACCACAGTTTTACAAAATAAGAGGAAACCCATGTGATTTTAGTGTTGTACTTCAAACTGGAAAGTGTAATTTCATGCATTGACATCATATAAAGCAGTCTAATTCAGTCAAATTTTGTCTTTAGTAAATAATTTTTATACAATCTTAAAGCTCTTGCATTGCTGAATGGAACAGTTTTCTAATCCATTGTCTGATGAGATAAAGTCGGTCACTTGACAGCAAAAATGAAATTGGGATAATGGGAGGAATAAAATTGTTTTATAAAACACGTTTTAATTCATAAGCGTAGGTACTCTGATATCACCATAGATGGCAAGTGTTGAAGACCTATGGTTAGGGAGCGCAAGAGTGCATATATATATATATATTTTAATGACTTTTGTTGTGGTTTTCCCCATATTTCAGCCATAGTTTATTGCAACACCACTATTGTACATCACACAGAATGGGCTACCTTTTCAGAACAAAATCTTTGAAAATGAAGGAAGTAGTTTGTTTGTTTTAACCACAAGAAATGGTCTACTCTACCCCTGCCAGTATAGTCTATGCAGTCAGTTATCTTTCCTCTATATACCAACTATGTAGTCTGTTCTCTTAGAGAGGTGCACCCACGAGTGGCAAGTAATTGTGTTTTGATCTCGCCAAGCTTCATGTGCCATCATGAATACAGGCATCAGAAGTGGAAGGGGAAAGAGTATGTCTTGTGTTTGACTTGAGTAAACTGTAAAATGATGGCCTCAATGAAAAGGACTGGCTGGCTAAGAACTAGCAGAAGTGGAGAGGGGTGTCTACAGGATGCATAGTTAGCAGTTGTACGGGCAAGGATGCTATATGACAGCTACTCGAGCCAGCAACGCAGCTCTGGTGTGGGATACACGCACCAGTTTACCTTGAGAAACATAATTGCTCGTACATGTATACACTGCTATTCGTGGGTGCTGCTCTCTCAAACACAAGTACAAAACAGAACCTGTTCATTGTTGGTGAATAGGGATATGCTATTCATGGAGAACAAACATACAGTGCAAAATATCAAAAACAAAACGTCTGAAGGTCAAAAGAGAAATCTGCAACTGCTGAACATGCATGGGAAAATGGACATCTGGGAGGAAGCCACCATCCAGGCCAGAAGGAACAGCTAGAGAAGGAGGCATTGAACATTAGCCTAGCAAGAGCCTGAACCACGACTATCATATTTTTCTGTATTCAGTTATTTATTAAGCTTTAAATTTATTATTCTCAATGAACTCTCAGCTGACATAACATTAATATCACCTCAATAATCAACTTCAAATTGTATTCACTCGACGTTTCGACTAGATGCTCTATGCTAGATGCATCAACCCCCACTCCCACTTAAAAAATTAAATAATACATACATGTACATATTAACTTTTATTGTATGTTAAATATTTTTTTACTATTATTGTTAGCATTTTTGCCAATCTGATTCACATGCTGGACGTGTGTGCCGGGGTGTGGCTTGTATCATGTGGTGGATAGCTAGCTACCAGTATATAACATGCTCACACGAGTCTTAGCATCTCATTATTCCTGATGAAGGCTAGAGCATCTAGTCGAAGTGTAGAGAGAAAATTTCGATTAAGGTCATTGTAACTTCATGTTTCAAGCTCCTGCATGGTCTTCCCTTCAACACTCTGACAATGCCAACAGCCAGCAACCACTACCTGATGACCTCACTGGTTCACTTCCCACACCCACCAGTGACACGATGTGTTACTTTTGTGATATTATGAACATCAAATCTTGCAAACAATGCAATGGCCTTACGACACATTGTGTACTGGCCTCTGCTGTGCTTCCAATTATGAAGGGGACCTGCTTCCAAGTATGTAGTCATAACTAAAACCATTCTCTCTCAGCCTCACTTCACAAGTATGTACATTTCTGCTTCTCTAACAGCCAGCCCATTGTGTTGCATGGCACAAGTTGTGCAGTCATGCACAAGCTGGGCATCTGTAAACATATACATGTGCACTATTAAACACACAGGCAGGAAACAAAGTGCCCCGCTCTCCTATCTAAAAACCGTTCTTATGCCCATGCTGGTTACTGGTTTAGCCAACTCCATTGTGCATATATGTTGCCCTGATGGCTACTAACTATGCAGCCATTTGACACTTTTGTGCAGCCAGTTATCTCGATTTGTTTTCACTAAGATGACTATATATTTCTTTATGTGAGCCCATTGTAATTAGACCTAGTGAACCGTTCCTACATAGTATTTATCTGTGTACCCATGGTGCAACGTAGACGCATACACCCCATGCATGGAATATTCTGTGAGGGCTTGCCAACTAGCAAGTAAACACGAATTATTTTTGATAATTGTATTTCAGGCACACCAAACATTCCCTCCCCAAACAACAACAAAACCCCTGCAACATTTTATATATTAGTGCTCTCAACATACCATAATAATCAAACAGCTCAAACAGGGTGTAGTCCCTCTCAAAGAGAGCAGCCTTGATCTGGTCCCTCCTCTTTTTAGGTACATCAACCAGCTCGGCAGGAACACTCGGATCCCGGGTGTAGTCCCTTCCATCCCAAAATGTATCCTTTAAAGAGCAAACATCATGTGACTGGGAATGCGCCAGATCGTCATGTTGCCTTCCAGTCCCATTCACCTCCTCGTGGGTCTGCATGTGGTCGGAGTATGCCTTGTCGTATGCATTGAGGAACTCCACGCTTGTGTAGAGCACGTCCACCATAAACTGGCAGAAGAAATGTGTGCTGGTCCAGTTCACAAACCTGTTGGCTTCACATGATTTCTTCACTGCTTCCTCCTGAGTCAACTTCGACCGTCTACCACTTTTCTTGATGGGGCACGACCTGTTGTACAACTTGTAGTAGAGCTGCTCCACCGCCTTCTGCCGCACCCTCCACAAGTCAGAGTCATTGGAGTACACTTCAACTTGCAGGATGACGTCGGGAGGCAACGGTCGCTGCGTCACATTCAACAGGCAGTCTTCGGAGCTCACAATGTATGTGAAATGAACATAGCCCCAGAGCAGTAGTATCACAAAGGCCTGCAAACATTGTAACCTGTTTATGACCTCATACTACATACATACACAAAAGTATCATTCCAATGAGGTTCACCAATCACCATTTCATAAGTGTCCAACAGAACTGGAGACAATAGTGTAGGCACATGCACCTTAAAGAATGATATGAACTCTGTACAGCAGCAACAGCAGTTTTGATACTCCATGCAGGCTTGTGTTGAATTTTAGATCAACCAACCACACACAATTCTTTTTTGACCTCTAGAATGGCTTTCTTTATTTTGAGGAGAAAAGAAAGAGATTATGGAATACTTTCTAATCCCAACATGTGGTCTTCCCATTACTTGAGGTGTTTTTTTTGGGGGGGGGGGGGGATTATGGTAGGCTTTCAACTGTCACCAAAGGACCAGCACATTCAATGACCAGGGAAGGTCACCATTACCACACAAACTTGACCACTAGAGTTGACCTAAAGACCTAAAAGTTCAAAGGTTCATTTTTGGTGGGAGGACAGGACACCATTCAACATCCTGTACCCAGCAGGACAGCCGATGTGCTCATATATTATACATTTAGGACGGGTGGCCCATTCATATTAGGATGGCGACCTGTTCATATTTATTACAGATGACTGATGGTGATTGGTGGATACACACTAGCATCAAATATGGCTGTGCATGGCAGCCAACTCCCCCGTTTAAATCCCTTGCGAGTGCTGGCCTTGCTTGCCAACCATTTGTCCTTCTCACACTTAGTAATGTCTGAAGCTAATGACATGTAAGATCTGCCCTCAAGACAAAATCCAAAGAACAGTGTCAAGAGAGGTGGACAGAACACTGTATAGAAACTTTCATGAGGCACTTGGAAAAATAAGCATGGCAGTATTGGGCATGAGTCACTGGGCATGAGTCACTTCAGGAGGGCAGGTAACATTTTTTACAAAGTGATATAAAAACTTGTGGTTATGATTTTGTAGCATAAATTCTGCACACTTCTTTCAAAAGATAGATCTCTCTGTGTGCTTTCTTTTGATACTGTGTTGCATAAATACAACTGTACCCAAGGTACATGCAGTCAAAGTTGGGGGCCTCAAAACCTGTATGCCTGCAGTCTAGCTCCTAATTGGAAAGTACAAGGCAGCTGGCCAGGGCTGAGGAAGCCGGATAGCTGATAGCTCAATACAACCAGTGTTTTCATTAGGCTCTAAAATGCAAGAAGTGGTCATGTGTATTAGTTAAAAATCTAATTAATTTTCTATCCATGTGCTTGCTAACTTATGTATTAGCACCCAATGTATGAGTGGGGCTTCATCTAGCCTTCCAACTGTGCACTTGACCACTATGCAGTAAGGCTTCCTCTACCCACTGGTGCTAATTTCTGCTGGCAATCTGGAGTCTTGTTGCAAAATCAGGCCTCAGCATTTTGAGGTACCCCCTTTAGCTCCAGTAACTTGGGTGTAGTTATACATACTGTATGAAAATTTAGTATCAAAAAGAGAGCACACATTTGAGCTAATATCAACTCCATACCATGAAGTGTGCAGAATCGAGCTATAAAGTAAAAGTGGTAACCACTACTTTTTTTAGCACCTACTATTTTATGGTATCGACCTCCCTTTAAGGTCCCCAACTTTGACTGCCTGAAACTTGGGCATGCTTATACCTTAGCAACAATCAGTATCTGCCCGAGTATAGTATAACCTCTCAAAAGTGCTTATGATAAAGTTCCCCCCATTATTTATTAGTGATTTTTTTTTACTATTGAAGTAGAAGTTGAGACTCCAGATCACTCTTCTCTTTGGCCAGTTGTCTACTAGCTTCTTCCTGATATCGAACTGTCTCTATGCAATAGCATTCTCAGAGAACATTCTCAGAGAACTACACAGTCTTCAGCTTGAAAGCTGTCAACATTTGAGACTGTCTTCCACAGCCATTTTGTTGGTGGTGATCATCAGAATTGAATTCAAACTAGAGCATATATATACCACATGGAGCGTTTAATTTAGAGGTTGCTCTCTGTGCCTCCCTTTGTAACTGCATGTTGCAAATTTGTTTTCTCAACAAACTCTCAGTTGACGAATTAAAATGACTTTCTCAATAATAAACTTGAAATTTACTCTCTCGACGTTTCAGCTACATGCTCTATAGCCTTGATCAGGAATACGTAGTCTGGCTAGGAGAGAATTTGAATTTTTCGTGAAACTAACAACAACAAGGAAGATGAATATTGCCAACACACTGTAGCTCTAGCAATATGTTTCAGTGGTGTTTCTCAAGGGGGTTCCAGCCATCGTCATATCCTTTTGGTATCCAACTCATGTTCTTTGTTATGGAATAAAGACCCGTCTACACTAGAAGATTTTTGAAGACAGATCAGATTGGTTCACGTGAATCAGGATCTGGTTAATTGGGTCTACACTAGCTAGCATACTGCCAATTATCTATTGACACTTGATACTTTTTATCTGGGTTCCTGTGCTGATATTTTCTTCTGATCAGAGAGACTTGAAGGAATAAATGACGATGGAGAGAAATTGAGGAAGAAGAGACAAGAAATTCAAATCACTTGCTCAAGTTCTATCAAAACATTCAAAACACAAAAATTTCATCTGCATGTTTTTTCCTCTTCTCAACATGTCTGACTTCAGTTTAGACAATATATTTAGGGGAGTGGTACTTGTTGATGTGAGCATGATGAAGGGGAGGGAAGAGAGTTCAATGGAGACGAACGTGAGAGGTGAGAAGGGAGAGAGAGTGTGGGGAGGTTTGAGTGGCGATGGCTGCTGGCAAAATTGGAACAGATAACCTACTGCTGCTCACCACCTTCACCACTACACCAAACATCATCTATCCCTGTCTCTCTCCCCCCCTGAACTTTGCCCCCATTACCAGCTATTTTTGGTCTCTGCTTCCTCCAGAAACTTGGTTTCCATATTCTCCTAGAGAGTAAGAAATAACTATCGTAGGAATCTGTGTTTATAGTAACCAGTTATAGATACGTAGCCGGGTTGTATGAATAGCATTGCTGTAGCTAGGTACTAAACTTCTTGGACAGATTCTTGATCTTTGATCTGCATGCACTGTTCCCAGGTACAGTACACTCATACTCTAGGTTAGCCATTGAACCTTCTCATAGTCTATTCTGTTCTTGGACACACCATCCAGCTGTTCTTTGGATGCAATTCTCTCTTCCAGACTCCCAATAAAACCGTTGTCCAGCAATTAGAGTTCTACCCAAGTTATGAGAATCGTGATCCAGTCTCACAGTGGTTCTGGTGAATCAGGATTGGCTTACTGCAAAATAGTGTGGACAGAGGGTGCATCAGAGGTCTAGCGCAGACATGACTTACAATAGCATGCAATCCAACTTCTCCCAGATTTCATCTCAAATCTATTTTTTCCCCAGTGGAGCATGTTGGGTATGCACTAGATCTCTGATGGGCATCTGCTCCTCTCAATCATAGAAGGTTTCAGGATTGTACCTCACATTAAACTAGCCAAGGACATAGAGATGGAATTTTCGGTGGAGATGACCTGCCAGTCAGGTCAAAATAGAGTATTTTGTTCTGATTCCACACAAGCATGAAATTATTGAGATCAGTGTGCAACTATGCAAGTTTGACATACTCATACATGCAGCAACACCATTCCTTAATGGAGCCCAGTGCTCTCTCCTGATAAAGGTTCTTGCTAGTATAGTATATACTGTACTCACTAAGATATGGCTATGCACAAACAATTTTTGTGTATGTACACATGTAAGAGAATCTGCCATACTAGTTGTGATTGGATAGGTTTACACATGAGCTTGCTTGGCTTATTTTACCAAACAACATTTTTTGCCCCCTCCCTCCCTTCATCCCTGCATGGTATTGAATCTACATGTCTACATTTAAATGGCCAATTCACTGTGCATTTAACTTCACCATTTAAGTGAAGTTAACACACTCCAACCCAAAAATGTGGCCACAAACTACAAGTACACATACATACACCCCTCTCTTTCACTAAGTGCTTATGCATGTACACACACACACACACACACACACAAGGGTGGGGGAAGGGAAGTCTAATTTCTTCACAATAATTAATACATGTATGTTGCCATGATATTTGAATGAAGTCCATAAAGCTAAAATGCTGAATAGGCAGGAACAAAAGTATTACACCTGGCCAGCTTATCTTTTTATTTGAATGCATGCATAAAATATGAAAGAAGAAAGGGGCTAGAAAGAAATACCTATGTGGTTCAAATATTAAGGTGAGTTTAACTTTAATCCTTAGATGAGCTCAATTGGGACATGCTTTCTGAGGTGTCCATGTAAGTTACCAAACTTAAGAATGAAACGACAATGGGTCAGTATTTCACAAAACAACCTACGGGTCAGTATTTCACAAAACAACCTACACAAAATTATACATGTACTTCAGCTTACACAACAGAGAAGGTTGATTTCTAGGAACCAACGAATAGGCACAGTTATGTAGTACTTGTAAATAGCCAACGAGCGTCTATAAATGATATTGAACACCGCATTTCTGTGTCTAAGGACCTCTGGCTCCATTCTGGCCTTGGCAGCTGACTACACACTGCTGATTCAGCACGAAGTTGCTAAGGTGTTCTCCAAATAGAATTTCCCAGTTCATGAATTTGCTCTGCAGCGGGCTCTACTAACTGCGTCTATGTTGTACTCGAGTTGAAGAAAACGGACAGAGTAAGTGTTATTCATTCTTTGTGAATAGTAGTGTAATATAGGCTGGTTTGCTGAAGCAGAATGCTCACGTTGCTAAGTTATGTATTATGTTGCTAAGATGTGCCTCCATTTTAAGCAATGCTAACTTCAAGTAGAAGGAACTGAACTGTAATTTTGCTAGTATATTGCTATAAGCTTTACAATAGGAAATATACATGATTTGAAACATTCCTACACAGGCATACCGATCTGGGTGGAATTATATGCTAGTTCACATAAAGGCTAAAAAGGATAATGCTAGGCTATATCAAGAGAACAGAGTGGTGTTTTACTACTATCCTCTGTAGCAAATGAATGCATTCCTGTTTTTATTTTTATAATGTAAAGTTCTTACTTGGTAAGCCCATCAATGTTGAGATTGCAGAGTACGTACTCCATAGTTGTAGCAGCAGTGATTCAAAAGGAAGGGGAGATTCAAAAGGAAGGGGAGGCATGGATTTCAAAATTTTAAATATGTAAAGCTTAACTACAATAGAGCTGCGGGTGGTATAGTATCTCTATAGAAAAATTATGCACAGCTCAAAAACTAGTACTACACTTCTTTTGATACTCCAAGTGCACATAATGTGTAGATGTACTAGGTACTCGTGCTGAAGTTAGCTCCACCCAAAGTTTCAGAGGTCAATGTATTTCAGTTTCAAGAGCCCCTTATTAGGGAGAATATGTGAACTGCTGATTGTAATGTTGTGTGTGGTTGCTCAATGCTGCTGTAGTCCATGTCGAGCTATCACACCATTGTACTCTGTCCATACACTCAAGTCGAAACTTGAAAAGTATGTAGTTGGAAAAAAAAATCAACTGTATGACTTTGCCAGTTTTACCACTCTGTGCTGGTGATCACAGGGTTTCCTGCTTGGCTCCTCCCTGGACTTGCAGCAACATTGGTGACTTGTAGCTGTTGCTTGATCTCCATTAGCTTCCGTCTCTGCATCAACAGAAAGCTGCACTCCACTCTCACCAGCATGCTCCATAGACCTGTCTCAAAGGCAATAGGCCAACTACTCAGATACTAATTGTGCCAAGTGTTTCTGTGATTATTACAGTGTGAATCTCATCACAGCACTTTCTAGTATATATACTTGTAGTAAAGTAAACATTCGTGCTGTACATAGCTCCTTTAGGACAAGCATCTGAAGCTCAGTGCACAATAGGGGGAAATGTATACATGTCCGGTTGTTAACACATCAGAATAGACTTCATTGTTAGCATTGTGGGACAATGCATGTCCATTTTATTCATAATGTGAATTTGTGGCCTAAGGAGATGAGTTTTTATTTTTTATGGGCTAAGAACAAATTTTTTAATTAAAAGCAAATGTCTATATACTGTATATTGGATTGTTCAAAGAAGAAAGGAAACAAAAACAATACCCATGCACCACAACCAGTTATATGGGCATTACCATTATATAATCTGTATCAAAGATGTGTTTGTAAAGGATTATCTAGTTTACATATACATGTACAAGCATTCCTTTTTTTGACCCTTCAATCCAAATAGATGTTTGTTTTTAGAATATTTAAAATTTGTTTGTCTACTTTTTCCTTTTTTTTTGTGTGTGGGGTGGGGGCAGTGTTTTACAGAATCCTTCAATGTTATGTCAGAGAAGAACTTCACAAGCAAATCAAACGGCAGAGATGAACCACTGTTTTTTAACACCCTATCTAACTTTTTTCTTATCGTTGTACATGGCACAAGTCGGCACATATCATGAACATTGTTGTTTTGCTATCAGCGTCTGCCAAGGACCAGACCAGCAGCTGCCTTCAAGGGCAACAGGTACACAAATAGTAGCTAGACTGAGTCTTGTTTTTGGAGAGTGATGATCACGTCAGCCGTCAGCTTGGAGATGATGACCGCTACTCATGCCTTTTTTCTGCAATCAACGAACAGATTAGTTGTGGATATGCATCGGCTCTTCTTACCCAAGTTATTATGAAGGGACCTATTGTACGCAGGTGATGTGCAGCAACAAATATATGGGTCCTTCAAGATCAGTTTCATAGTTTTTATAGGTCTGCCAGTTTATTACGTAGCGAAGGATTCAAAGTATGCTGGGAGTATTTCTGGAGCTAATAGCAGCCAAGACCATGGTTCAGACAGCTAAGAGGCTGCAACGTGACTTCTAGCCAAGACATGATGAGCTTTTTTTCCCCCTTTTTTTTGGTGGTGGTGGGGGGAGAAGGGATTTGCTATCTGCCATTTTAATATGTGAGTCAAACCAACACTGAGGGTGGCTTTTGTTCTTTTGGACCAGCGAACAGAATACATTGTGTAGACAAGACCATGGACAGTGAACACTCTATGTGCATATGCTTAATGCCAATGCTGACATGTGTCCACTATCGCCAAGTTGTTTTTTGCGTGTGATCCAAGTAATGTTAACTACCTGCATGTGTGTGTGGCCAGGCCTTTTCAAGAGTGAACTGTTTGGCTCTCAGCAGTCACATAATCATGGAGAGATATATATATGCATGTGTAATAATGTGCGTTTGTGTAGTAGAATCTGAGAATAGGGATCCATTGTACAGAAAATGAATTGTTCTAAAATAGCATTGTTTACTGATGCTTAGTCTCTGCCTTCAGACTTTCGTATATTTTGCTCAGAATGGATGCTTCACTCCATTGGGTATTGTTGTGCTCTTACACATGATTGTAATAATCCAGCTTATTTTTGTGCATTGGCCCCTCTCCGCCAGATCCTATCACCTGTATATAGGTTGGAAAGGTGTATTATGTATTTAGCATAACTGCATGTGGTTTATTGATTCTTTCTTAGCATTGCTTCAGGCATGGAGACAGAAGGTCATTGTAATGCATCGTTAGCGGAGGACGAAGGACCTCGGGGATCTGATGCAGATACTAGCTGTCTTTATGTGGAACAGGTATGGCTACAGTAGGCCTAGCAACTGCTATATATATCTATAATAATATTTACGAAGTCATTTCTGGAGTTCATTGTATCAAGTACTGTATAAAACTTGTCAATCCAGTGTGGTTGATTCTAGGAAGCTGGTAATGTACTGCGGAAGAATCAACTACATACCAGCAAATTACATCATTCTTAGGTGAAATATTTTTTCTGGCCACTTTCTGGGCATGTGCAAGCAACAACAAAAGTCCAGTGTTCAGCATATACGATCCAATTTACATAATTGGAGAATTTTTTTTTTAGCCATTGATGACCTAAATATAAATATTGAAATCTCTGCACTGCTTTCTGCACATAAACCATATAGTAGCACGTGCTCAAGTATTACACGTTGATCCTTAGTTGACTGGTTGCTATAAGGAAATGTGTTTTAAATCCAAGACTTCTGCTTATAGTGGGTGCACATAATGTAAGTTGCTGTCAATTTGGATGAGAGCTATTTTTAGTGTGTTTGTGCAGGCGCATCTGAAGTGTAGACGTCAGTCACGCCTAATGTTTGTCAGTGTAGCATATCAATATCACCTGATGAAGGACAGAGAAGGTTGGTCGAAATGTTGGTTAGAGAATCGTAAAGAAAGATGAAGATAACTCCTTATTAGTATTAGTTGTTTGCTGATGCATGGAAGTAGCCATCTTTGTTGTTGTTGTTGTTGTTGATGTTGTTGTTGTTGCTAGGAGCTGCAGGCAATGGGCCTGCCATCCCTCCTGATCCCAGACAATGCTGAAGTCAAGGAGAGAGCTTTTACTGCCCTGCACAAAATCCTACAATTATTTCGACACAACTTGAAAGTGATAGATGAACTTCGAGACAGGTGAGGCTGGTAGGGCAGTGAGCCAGGGTGTATTATGTGTCCTGACGATGTGTTTGGTGAAATTTTAGTACGTCAAGAGGCAAGAGTGATGTCATTCTTCAGCGTGAAGCACAGGCTCGACTGAAGGTTTGTGTGTACCCCTCAAACACAGCAATTTGGAGAAAAGTTTTTTTTTTTAGTGTGCTTGTATAGGCACATCTGAAGTGTAGAAGTCACACCTAGTGTTTGTTAGTGTAGCATATCATCATGACCCTGAAGTAGGCTAAACAATATCTTGTTGTTATATATATACTGTATATATATGTACACATCAGATGAGGGCATACATGTCATCGGTCAGTGATTGGTGTGTGTGTGTGGTATGTGTGTGTGTGTAGGAGGACCTAAAATGTGGTGAAAGGGAGCTGGCGTTGGTAGAGGACCGGGAGAGAGTCTTGCTTGAGAAAGTTAAAGTGCTAAATTCAAAACTGAGAGCAGAACAAGATGAGGTCAGTGGCATGCATAATGTATAATAATACATGTGCTCAATGACAAAAATGGTTTTCGTAGTTCAAAAGCAGCAAATATATTTGGTTGACTTGCCTTACCCACATACGACCACAACCCACATACGACCACAAACATTTAAAGGAAATAATATACACCAAATGTAACACAGAAATGTAACACAGATTTATAATAAAGTTGTTACAAGGTAAAGGATCCTCCAAATTTTTGTGGTCTACATTGGTAAATGATTGTTTCAATCCATGTACCGTAAAGTATGCAGCAAGCGCCCATGGGCGCTTCCCTTTCAACCCCCAAATAGTAGGTGTGGGCGCTTGCTACATGTAGTGGGTGCTTGCCTTGTGATATTGGTGAAACAATTCTTAATAACGCACATCGGGCTGTTTTGAAACAAACAAAGTCAAAGAGTTCAAGCAAAAAATATCTATCTCTAGTCTAGGGTAAAATGTTATTTTGTTCTGGAAACCAACATTTAGCTAGTGCCATTCCTCAGGTTCACTGAAAGACGCCAAGTCGTTCACATCTTCATCCAAATCAGCGAACGGATCTACGTCGCTATCTCTCTCCTCTCTGTCATCGCTCAGCGTCGGAATGCAATCTCTAATTAGACTATCCTCAGACCCATTGGAGATGCCACAAGAGAGAAAGGAACTATCAAATTTCCTGGAATTGACTCCCAAGCAGCAGAGACCCAATCAATGGCTTGTTGTCTTGAGGGCTGCTTAAGATTGCCATGGGATGTTCTACTGTTGCAAGTCCTACGCCATTCCAGCCACAACTCTTTCATTTTCTCTTTAAAGGGCTTATTTATGGACACATCCATAGGCAGAAACAGTAAAGCTTCTTATTTTTTGTCCTGCATGACATTTTCAATTACGAAGTGGCGGCAGCCGGCGACGGTTGGAGAACTGGTAGTGTATATTTATGAACGAGCCCACGGGGGCGTGGTTATCTATGTTGATTTGTCTTTCAAGATGTCTACTAACTTTTTTTCGGTTGGTGAATGCTTTAGGACATTTGATGAGCTTGTGAGTAAATTAAGGACTAGGGCTAGGGCTGGGGGTGGGACTAGGGCTAGGGCTAGGGTTTTGTCCAGTTTCCGAACCGGTTGCTGGTTCTCCAAGTAAATTTAACCGTCGCCGGCTGCCAGTGCTCTAGCCACTTCCTTTCAATTACAGGTAACAGTTCTGCCAAGGTGGCACTATCAAAAATTAAAAATAAGATTTTTTCTGAACAGACGACAGCAGAACGTGTGCGTATTATTGCACACACGGTGCGGTTGAATAAATCTATTTCGAAAGCGAGGCATGCCTGCATTAACTTTGTCTATTTTTATATTTACCTCAGTCATTGTGTTGTAGTAAAAGAAAAAAATTGAATAGAAGAAAAAAAGGGAAAAAAATTGGCGCATCGCTTTTATATTACTATATAGTGGGTGCTTGCTACATGAACCGAACAAAATCCTAGATCGCTGAAAACAGCATAGTGGGCTCGCTACGTGGAGGGCGCTTGCTGCGTACTTTACGGTATATATATATATACATGTATAATTATTGTTGTGTTTCTACTTGTTGATTGTTCTGTTTGGTTTCCCCTCTATAAAGAACCTTTCCATGTGTCTAGCTACAACAAAAAAAGAGGCGACTCAAACTTGAATTGAAATCCATTCGGGGCTATAAAATATGTGTAGGTGTCTTGGAGCCGACGAAAAATTCTTCAATCCTTGTTTGTTGTACTGTTCAGACAGACGAACAAGAGGCCGTTGCTTATGAGTCTGCTTATGCTGGGATCGAGCAGATACGACATCTGTGCTGAATGGAAGGTGAACAACCTGACCATCACAGGTAAGCATGTAGCTAGCTAGCTGCAACTTTGACTCATGAGATGAAATCAAGCAGAGGCAGCGGTGCAGAACAAAAGGTCGAAGCCTAACCCTCAAGGCCAATTTATAAGCAGTGAGCTGCTCTCCTCATGATCTTGAACAACATGAGCTTTGATGTGGATATGCTATGTATGATCCAGATGGTCAAAATGGTGCAAGTGCTCAAGAATTTGCTGTCGATTGCAATTGAAATTTGATATTCATGAGAACAACTCCACGTTAGTGGGAGGAGCCGTGACAATTTGTTTTGTTTATAGTGTAAGCATGAGCAAAACACTTGAGTCATGCTGGAGAGAAGACGACCCAGGAAATGCTTCCAACATTTTGTAATGTGGATATACCTCCTTCAAGATCTTGTAACGGTTGCTCAGGGATACTTCAGAACTAACCAATTATAGCTGATGTTATTCTTTATTATTAAAGTACACACACATGTAAAGATACACATAGAGATATGATCACAAGTAGTTGTTGATGGTCTGTGCTGTTAACTGTTGTCAAGAGTAAGCTTCTTAGTAAATAAACGGACCGGACCATTCACTTATGAAAACTGATCAGCTAAGCTATTGCCCATACATAATGGGTTGATGATATTTATACCAATTTCCATGTTTTACTGAATTGAGAAACAGATTAGTCGCTGCAATGGCTGGTAGTAATGTTGTGATAAAAGGACTGCTGATATGCAAGTAATGTGTGGGCGAAAGTGGATGCATAGATAGTAAATACATAGATCATGAAGGCAGATTTAGCTGGTTTAACTTTTTTAATTTATTTTGTGTGAGGGAAGAACAGAGATAGATGGTCCTTGAAGATGAATTAGATAGATCTTTTATTTTTTACGCCTGCTGGTTTGCTACAGTACCTTAGTGAAGGTTATAGGTTATGTCGCGAGTCTTTTTGGAGCTAATAGCAGCTAATGTAAGTTTGGCCGAGATACTTTTAGCCATCTGCTATTTCAATGAAAATGGTATATCAATATAGTGAGTGCCTAATAATAATAATAATATCAACAATAATAATAATAATAATAATAACAATAATAACAACAACAACAACAACAATAATAATAATATTATTAATAATAATAATAATAATAATAATAATAATAATAATAATAATAATAATAATAATAATAATAATAATAATAATAATAATAATAATAATAATAATAATAATAATAATAATAATAATAAAGTAATCATCATCACCATCATCAGTGCAACGGGTTATTCTTATAATAATAATAATAATAATAACAACAACAAAACAACAACAACAACAACAATAATATAATACTATAATTATAATAATAATAAAGTAATCATCACCATTATCAGTGCAATGGGTTGTGTTAACTAGAGGCTCCCTCCCCTGCCCTTGAAACATTACATACATGTACATCACGTTGAGGGAGCCAGTGGTGATGTGAACAAGACCTTGGGAATCTCTTTGATCTCCAAAGTAAGTTCTTGCCTTCCTAATTCTAGCTCTTGCCCTGGCCAGTATTGGGTAAGCAAGAACTTTGAGTGATCCATCGATGATCCTAGGAGTGTCCATGTCTTCCCTGGCTACAAATACTGTATATGCGTACATCATAGACATGGTATTGCTGTTCAATGATGCTGAAGGGTCTGCGTGGTGGGGAGTAATCGTGATCAGTAGTTCTTGATTTCATTTTTGTGGTTTATACACCATTAGCTGTTACTCTGCGATTATCATAAGTTCCATTGATGTGCCATTCTAATTATGTGTCGATATTAACAGATTCCTATGCTCGATTTCTAATAATGTGTCACTCCTGACGTCTGCTTTTCAGCACTGGCACAAGATTTATGACCCTTACATTCTAGCCTCTGTGACCTGTGACTTAAAAACATTGCTCCTTTCCATGGGCTGTTGCATTGGAATATATGTATGGCTCCAGGAATAGGTGAACTAGCCTCAACTGGTTCAGAATGTGACGATGCGTATAGTGTACATTTCTCTAGCAGTTAAATTTGATACTCTTAAACAACACAGTGCGTTCTTCAGACTCATCTGGATTTACCCGGCAACATGCTGGGAAAGAAAACGTTCTAAGTATTGTCACTTTCTAATGCTGCATCATGGATTCAATATTCTATTCATGGGTCACAGGATTTTTCTCATGACGCAAAAATGTAGCCTTTAAGGTATAATTTATTGTACATGTAATTCATTGCAGACCTCTTCCCATTGTTGGATGCAGGTGAGGAGGTTGAAGGTGAGCATGCAGTACAAGGAAACTCAAAGAAATCATGAAAACAAAAAGAGAGAAAAAGAATATGAAAGGATGAAGGAGAAACTGGGACAAGTAGGTTTCATGACGACATGTGCATTACTGATGTCTTGGGTGAGGCTTGGTAAACAGTAACCAGCTTCACCTTTGCAAATGTGATTACATATAATACCATATATGCCAGGGTATAGGTCGCAGCAGAGTAAGTCTGTCCCCCAAAGTTAGCCATCGTTACAAATGTTTTGTAACTTCTGGAGTGTAAGCCGCGTACTGCCATCTACCAGCATGCAGGAGCTACATAGAGTAAGCTCTGATACTCTAAATGCTATCTGGCTGAGCTCAGGAGTGTGTCAACTACATGCAGGGTTTCATACAGGGGGGAGAAGCCAAGAATTTTCACAATAAAAATTTATATTAATAAAATTTCTTATGTAATACATTACAGTAACGGAAAAAAAGAGCAGTACAGAGAAGGGAACGTAGAAGCAATAGCAAATTCAAAGATGATCAACACTAATAAAATTATAATAATAATCAATTTATTATATATAAGCGAAGATATACAATAATGTATGGTGAAAATTACAATACAGTGAGTTCAGTAGTACTAAATTAAAGTAAAATGCATCTATTTTTCTGTTTAAAATGTCGAGAATTGCATTAAAGTCCACATCGGTCAATGGAGGACCCTCTATACTAATTTTCATTAAATGTTCTAGGTTCGAGTCAGATAGACGACTGCGTAGGTGAGTTTTAAGCAACTTCATGAACGCTCTACTGTTGCTGTGCCAACAGGAAGTGCCATTGTAATGTTCAATAGTTTCCAAGTCTCAGGGAAAATTCCTCCATACGTATGTGACTTGTTCATCTCGTCCAGGATTTCTTGCATGCTAGGAGATACCGACTCTTCTTTACGTTCCATTATTGCCTTTTTCTCCACTAGCAAAGCCCGTCTAAATATCTTCCACTCTGAAAGAAGCTCATCGCCATCAAGCAATGGAGGTGAGGTGTAAGTCGTCCCTGCATACTCAACCTCTGCTTCTTTTCCATAGAACTCGGCAAGAATCTTGATTTGTTCGCTGCTGTATGATGGTAAGGATGCTTCAGCGGGTAGTAGGGAGGGACTGAATATGGACATGGCAGTAACAATCTTCACGGCTTTATCAGTAAAACGACTCTTAATATTTAGAAGAAGGGAATCGACGCATGGAATTGCAACTAGAGTTCGATACTCGGCTGTGGTTGTCATAGAAGACCAACGGCTTCGTGTAGATCCATGTGTGCCGAGTGTTTTTCATTCAACAGAGATATTTCGGACTCGACTGAACCCAACCACTCACTTCTTTCGTCATTTAGATGCTCAAGTTGATCCGTCGTGATTTTCAGAAGTACCGGTAATCTGCTCAAATCGAGTAGCTTTCTTTGCATCGAAACATTCATCCTTGCCAGCATATCCAGAACTTCTGACAGGACCACGATACTAGCAACTCCAGTGTAAGTAGCAAGGAGAGCACCAATACCGTATGCTTCAGCATCACCTGATGTCTCATACAGCTGTTTTAGGGTGACGATAAGGGCAGGAAGCTCTCGGTAAATAGCCCGTACACAGCGTTCATGTGAGAGCCATCTGGTATCGCTAGGCTTCACAATCTTAAGCTCAGGTAGCTTGAGGACAGATTGGACTGCTTTGAGAGATTCTGCTTTCTTGGGTGAGTAGAAGAAGAGCTTCCATATATTTCCCATAGTTCCAAACATCTTCTTGATATCTGGAACACTGTTAACAGCTTGCATGCTTGCTACATAGTTGAAGCCTGTGGCAGGCACAGTGGATGTAAAAGGAATGTGCAGCTAGAGTTCGCATCCTTTTTTGAACTCCATTGCGTTCTCCAGCAAAGGTGGCTGCTCCATCATAACCTTGGCCTATTAGTTTACGATAGTCCAGGTTCTTCGACTCAAGGAAGGAGCTGATTGCATCTGAAATGGTAGCAGCATCTTGGGCACATATGTGGAGCACTGTAAGGAAGTGCTCCTCTGGTTTTCCATTTACAATCCACCGACAACAGATGGACAGCTCTTCTGTAGTACTAATATCTACACACTCATCAGCTAACACAGAGAAGTATCGGCTTGATTTTAAGCTCTCAACTAGCTTCCTATCTAGCCAGCTATTGATGGCCTCTAAAAGCCACTGCAGAAAATTTGGATGTGTACTGAGCATTTTGTGGCCCCTCTTTGACATGTTGCTGGAGAAGTTCATCTCCATTTGCAATTTGCAACCAGGGGATCGAATGTGATTGTAAGGGGCAGGCAATTTTTGGCAAGAAAATATACCAATCTCAAAAGCTTAAGCACTATGTTTCTGTTCTTTGCTCTCCTTTCTTCAGCCTCCTTAGCAGCTGCTGAACATTGCAGTTGTAGGACACTTTGCTCCTTTCCTTGTTCTGCCATTTAAGCATGGATAACAGCATCTCTGTGCCATTTTGACCGGCTGTGTTCCTTGAGTTGTTCAGTAGCGTGATTCCAATCCTGAATTCCATGAGTGGTCCATGCACCCCTGGTGCATTTCCTCGCTTCTGGCAGAGCTTGCAGAACATGCCCTGCTTAGGATCATCGCAGTACACCCAAGGATATTTCTGCTCCCACTCCTTCTTGTAGCTGAGCCTGGCTTTATAGAGTTTCCTCTTCTGCGCTTTGGAACACACTGATCTACCTACTGATGCTTCGGAATTGGTGGAAGTCAAGGCATCACTAGTCAGCATGCACTCGCTCTCTGGTTAAAAAAAGTTCCTGGGGTCCATTTGTGTAGGTTTGTATTTCTCTAGGTCGTATTTAGTTGCAGAATGGTACTAGCTGAAGCATTTGCTCTTTAAATACAAAATTCTGAATAAATCTAGAATATTCTGTGTCACAGTTCAATCATGTGCTAATCTAGAATGTTCTGTCCATGTGCTATTATTCTGTGGTTAGCTTTCCTAATTATAATAGTGTAGATTCTGTGGCACGATGAGATTCTGTGGCAAGATGCAACTGTGTCATTAGATTCTGTGGCAAGATGCAACTGTGTCATAATCTAGAATGTTCTGTCCATGTGCTAGTACTTAACTATAGGAAAGTACCCTCAAAATGTCTCAGAATCAATCTGAGAGCATCAATTTTGCAAAAAAACAACTGGGGGGCATGCCCCCAGACCCACCCCCACTTACTTACGCACCCCCATCACGTAAACGCCAAACGTTATGAGTTCCCCACCCCAAACTGTAAATCCTGTATGAACCCCTGACATGTAAACTTCTTTGTCCACTCTCGGCACTACAGCTTTTCACTTACTCTGTATTCTCTTTCAGCTCTTCTATTCTCAGACTTCTCTTTGAGCGTAAAAAGCTGCACTATTAATCATGTGCTTAGTTCCAGACATTTCACATACAAAAAACATTGAGAGCACTGCAACTAGCTGTGTGACCACACCCAGCAATTCAGTTTGGCCACTGCAGAAGTCTCAAAGTCAGGTAGGGTTCATCACCATCCCTCAACAGGTGGGTGAGAGTAGCGTCTTGTCTGGCGAACATAACGCTATACATACATAGGTAGTTTGTGAGGGACTTGGAAAATCTCTTTCTGTGAAGTGGGGCTCAAGGCATAGAAGAATGCCCGTCTCCAGTCAGGATGGAAGTGGTAGATATGCCTCTGTAGCTTTTCTAGAGGATCACATCTCTTCACCTTATTTTGGGAGCTTAAAAATGGCATTAAAAATACGGACCAACCACGTTACCGAAACAGGACGCCATACTTCAGATGTTCAGGTTGAAGTCCATCAATGCCAGAACTCTCTCCTGTCTTCAGTCTCATTACAACACCCTCCATTTCTTCTAGGATGAATTCTATATCCACGATTTGATCGTCTAGACTGCGAGATAATGTATATCTGTCTATACTCTGAGTAGAATTTGACATGCAGAGCACAGAAAAATGAGTCTTTCAGCACTGAAGAAACTCATCCTGTTCGGTGACTAACCTGCCATCAACACATCGTTTATGGCATGTAGATTTATGCTTCGGTCTGTGAAATCTTCTCCGGTCATTCACCTTGCAGAACAGATCTCTGTTTTGAATATTTCATCTTTCACTTTTGGCACAACATCTAATGACAAAAGATTTAATTTCCTTATAAACTCTTTCATCGTGAGACAGAGGAGTGCAGATCTGTTTGCAACGTGCGTGCATCTCGCACATGCACAGGTAAACTTTAAGCCGACAGTTGAGCACACCAGGATGCAGTACAGTTGAGCACACCAGGATGCAGTACAGTTGAGCACACCAGGATGCAGTATAGTTGAGCACACCAGGATGCAGCACAGTTGAGCACACCAGGATGCAGTACAGTTGAGCACACCAGGATGCAGTACAGTTGAGCACACCAGGATGCAGTACAGTTGAGCACACCAGGATGCAGTACAGTTGAGCACCCCAGGATGCAGTATAGTTGAGCACACCAGGATGCAGTACAGTTGAGCACACCAGGATGCAGTACAGTTGAGCACACCAGGATGCAGTACAGGTGAGCACACCAGGATGCAGTACAGTTGAGCACACCAGGATGCAGTACAGTTGAGAACACCAGGATGCAGTACAGTTGAGCACACCAGGATGCAGTACAGTTGAGCACACCAGGATGCAGTACAGTTGAGAACACCAGGATGCAGTACAGTTGAGCACACCAGGATGCAGTACAGGTGAGCACACCAGGATGCAGTACAGGTGAGCACACCAGGATGCAGTATAGTTGAGCACACCAGGATGCAGTACAGGTGAGCACACCAGGATGCAGTACAGTTGAGCACACCAGGATGCAGTACAGTTGAGCACACCAGGATGCAGTACAGTTGAGCACACCAGGATGCAGTACAGTTGAGCACACCAGGATGCAGTACAGTTGAGCACACCAGGATGCAGTACAGTTGAGCACACCAGGATGCAGTACAGTTGAGCACACCAGGATGCAGTACAGTTGAGCACACCAGGATGCAGTATAGTTGAGCACACCAGGATGCAGTACAGGTGAGCACACCAGGATGCAGTACAGTTGAGCACACCAGGATGCAGTACAGTTGAGCACACCAGGATGCAGTACAGTTGAGCACACCAGGATGCAGTACAGTTGAGCACACCAGGATGCAGTACAGGTGAGCACACCAGGATGCAGTACAGTTGAGCACACCCCAGGATGCAGTACAGTTGAGCACACCAGGATGCAGTACAGTTGAGCACACCAGGATGCAGTACAGTTGAGCACACCAGGATGCAGTACAGTTGAGCACACCAGGATGCAGTACAGTTGAGCACACCAGGATGCAGTACAGGTGAGCACACCAGGATGCAGTACAGTTGAGCACACCAGGATGCAGTACAGTTGAGCACACCAGGATGCAGTACAGGTGAGCACACCAGGATGCAGTACAGTTGAGCACACCAGGATGCAGTACAGTTGAGCACACCAGGATGCAGTACAGGTGAGCACACCAGGATGCAGTACAGTTGAGCACACCAGGATGCAGTACAGTTGAGCACACCAGGATGCAGTACAGTTGAGCACACCAGGATGCAGTACAGTTGAGCACACCAGGATGCAGTACAGTTGAGCACACCAGGATGCAGTACAGTTGAGCACACCAGGATGCAGTACAGTTGAGCACACCAGGATGCAGTATAGTTGAGCACACCAGGATGCAGTACAGTTGAGCACACCAGGATGCAGTATAGTTGAGCACACCAGGATGCAGTACAGTTGAGCACACCAGGATGCAGTACAGTTGAGCACACCAGGATGCAGTACAGGTGAGCACACCAGGATGCAGTACAGTTGAGCACACCAGGATGCAGTACAGTTGAGCACACCAGGATGCAGTACAGTTGAGCACACCAGGATGCAGTACAGTTGAGCACACCAGGATGCAGTACAGTTGAGCACACCAGGATGCAGTACAGTTGAGCACACCAGGATGCAGTACAGTTGAGCACACCAGGATGCAGTACAGTTGAGCACACCAGGATGCAGTACAGTTGAGCACCCCAGGATGCAGTACAGTTGAGCACACCAGGATGCAGAACAGTTGAGCACACCAGGATGCAGTACAGGTGAGCACACCAGGATGGCAGTGAACAAGGGGATTCCACTACCTAAAGCTAGGAGAAGTGATAGATGGCACCACAAATGTCTGAGCTCAATTTCAACTGGTAAGTCGAGAACAGGATTGTAGCGACTCCTTCTCGTACTTCGACGATGACAACAAAGAACTGGAAACTATCGAAATAATTCATAGTTGATGACTGAAGACTAGCAAACTTTATTTTCAACTTTCTTCTGGCCCCAGCTACTGTGGCTGTGGCTTGAGCTCAACTATGTATGACTGGGAGGAGCCATTGAGCAAGGCTAAGTGTGTTTGCACGTGCCTATAACCTGGGTTTGAAATTAATTGTGTACGCCCTCAAATTATATTCACCCTCGTTTAGTTTTTGCCATGTTAAGAGGCCTGAAACTATTTGAACTCCGATAACCATTCAAGGAAATGTGGTGTATTCCAACAAATTCGACACATTGGGTGTGTGTAAGTCCTGCCCTTAAATTGAGAGGAAGTACTATGACCTATACTCAAGCAAATCGATAGTTCTCTCCATTATGTATAGCCACTGCCTGGGCATGTTGTGCGGTATTGATGTAAAATGCTCAAGAACAAAACAAAGACAAGAAGTATACTGGAACAGACCCAAACAAAGGACGTTCCTACCGTAAACCTGGAATACTTTGTGGTTAAATAGTCGACATATTTCTGTCATATTTCCATAGAACATGAGGACTGTGAATTATAATTTTTTGCATTCCGACTTGACCGACTGTGAAGAATACATGATATATGTAGATCTCTCAAGGAATAAGCTATGGGAGAGTTAGGCTATGCTGTGTAAGAGGAGGCCATGTTTATAGGTGTACATGTGGGAAGCTGCAGTTGGGGAATTGCTGGATTGCTAAAGAGAGCCAAAGAGATTGCTATGCCTGAGTGGTGTAAAAGATGTTACACATGCACATCATGTATATACCTACATGAGTGTGCATGTAGGGAAGTATCAAAGCCACTCCTGTGAACCAGCTTAGCCTTATTAACATTCAGTTTTATTTGTGATTTTATAAGAAAGTTTATCCACAATGAAGAATTCCAAATTTTCGGCACATTGGATTTAGTTGTCAAAATCGAGATTCAAACCAGTCTACCATTCAGAGTTCTCCCCCGAGTGTTTGAGCATAGCGATGCACTATCCCTTGGAAATTGAAGGAGTAGCGACCACTACGCTTTACCATTGTTGTTAAAATTCATTTTTGGGAAAATTCATGATGCAGTGTGTGATCAATTGTCGGTGGGATTGGTGAAGAATTTTCAGAAGTTCTAGCTCTACAGTACTTAGCTTTAATCTCGCGAACCGGACATTCCACACGAGGTGTTCCCAACAGGTCAAACAAGCGCAGGGAGACTGGCATTGATCAAAAGTGGTAGTTGGATTTTCCCTGAGTGTTAGAGTTGGAGGATGGGCAAGGTATGGCGTGTTTGTTCTGCTGAAAACATAATCGCAGGCCTAAGAAGATTGCCATCGGTGAGTGATCTGGATTGACTTGCCTTGTACGACTCTAACAAGGCAGCGCTTAGTGAAGCATGCCAAGAGTGAGTGCCACATCATGGCAGTTAAGATGGAGACTGACTTGGGCTTGGGATGATGGTGCAGTGCCTAGGAGAGATTATAGCTTATCCCTCAATTTTCACCCACACAAGTCATTTTGTCCCCTTTCTCTGTGTTGATGAAGCCATTTTTACAAGAGTCTTCATTGTAGACAATAACACAACACTTACTTCAACCATGGAATAGCCACTATTATTTGAGCATTCAGGTTTCAGTACATGTAGAATATGTAGATATACTGCTCATTGCATGATGCTAAACTGATTCATAGCTCTTTTACATGCAACAATATTATGTCTAGTCCAGTGTACCTGCTGCAACCCGTAAACACAATAATGAATACAAGACAAAGAAACCCAGACCATTATGGTGTACTGGTCCACCACTCCACCATTACATGCCCATATCCCTCACAGAAATCCTGGGGAGGACACTGCCATTTAAAACCATGCCTATATTATATTCAAATCTGGGTAACGATTGGTGTTCCAATATTGTCTGTTTGTTGCAAATATCTTTTTACCAGCTTAAAAAAGAGGTTTGCATTAGGCTCCTCTAACCTATTTATTTCTGTTAAGTAGAGCTAGGAGCATGTAAAATGCTAAAAAAATGACTCTGTCGAGTTAATTTTTTTTGTCTTGAATGATGACGAGTAAAGAAATGGTCTGATGATGCTGTGATGATGTAATCTGTGACATCACTGCAGTGCTATCCAACAGAGGGTATATACATCATGTATATACTAGTTCCAGCATAATGAGAATTACAGCCATCACAGCAGTGGAAACAAAATGTTCCAATTCCTTTATAGTTCCACAGTAGTCATGGTTTCATACAGGGCGACGGGGGGGGGGGGGGGGGGGGGGGATTGGGGGGGGATATCCCCTCGAACCCAAATCCCCCCCCCCTTCCCCCGGCTTAGATCAAATTTATAATTAAATGCCATGGAGAGGAAAACAAAATATTGCTTGTGCGCATATATGTGTATTATAACAGTATATACTCAGTGCAGCCAATTAAGATCAATTCTTCTATTAGTTTCTTTAAAAACGTCAAGAATTTCTTCAAATTTCACATTCATCAGTTCTGGTCCCTCTATATATGGCAATCTTCATTAACCTGGACAGGTTACAATCAGATGGGCGATTTCTAAGCCTGGTCTTGATCATTTTCATGTCACTGAAAGATCGCTCCACTGTTGCAGTCCCGATTGGCAAGACCAAAATGATATGAAGGAGGGCAAAGGTTTGTGGAAATGTGCCTTCATATGCTTCAGTAGCTTCCCTTGACTGAATTACATCTTGCATGCTAGGAGGTTTTGCTAGCTTCTTCGAATGCATTATCATTTCCTTTTCTTTGCGAAGTGTCCTCCTGATTTTTTTTAATTCAGACACAAGTTCTTCTGGATGAGGTGATGTGTAAGTTACATCATTGTACTTCACTGAGGCTTCATTACCATAGAACCCAGCCAAATTCTGAATCGCTTCATGACCATAGGAAGATAAGGGCTCTTCTGTGGGTAGCAAGGCAGGATTGAAGATGGATGTGGCAACTAGTAGTTGAACTGCTTTATCAGAAAATTGCCCCTTGATGTTGGCAATCAAAACATCAATGTATGGGATGGCAATGTGATCAAGATACTCCTTTGTATTGGTGATGGACATGAATCTTGAACGGGCTGATCCAGATTGAGAAATATGTCTTCCAATATCTATGCCATACTCAATCTCTAACTTTGTACAAGTTAATTTAGTGGAAGAACACCATTCTGCTTTTTCATTCTTCAGTGACTTCAATTCATCAAGTGTACATGTCAATAAAAACGGTAACTGACTGAAATCAGCCACTTTTCTTTGCATGTAAGCATTCATTCTTGCCAAGATGTCAAGAACCTCTGAAAGAAAGCCAATACTGGCTATTGTAGTGAAGGTAGCAAGAAGTGTACTCGAGGCAAATGCTTCTGCATTACCTGTGGTCCTATAAAGTTGTTGCAGGGTGGTTATGAGAGCAGGAAGGTCCTTTAGAATTGCTCTCATACACCTCATTTGAAAGCCAACGCCTATCACTAGGCTTCACCATCTTTAATTTAGGCAATCTGAGAGTAGCCTGTACTTCTTTTAAGGCTTGATTTTTGGGGGAGAGTAGAAGAAGAGTTTCCATAAATTTCCCATCAAGCCAAATATCTTCTTTATCTCAGGAACACTCTCAGCTTCTTGTACACTTGCTAGCTGTAGCTTGTGGCAAGAGCAATGGATGCATGTGCAGAGTGAGTTTGCATCCTTACATGTACTCTAGTTGTACTTCCTGCAAACACCGCTGCACCATCATATCCTTGGCCAACCAATTTGCAGTAATCAAGATGTCTTGAGTCAATAAAGGATTCTAGTGACTCTGTCATGGTTACAGCATCACAAGCGAGAATGTGTAGGATTGTTAAGAAATGTTCCTCTGGCTGGCCATTTACAATCCATCGGCAATACACAGAAAGTTCTTCTTGTGTGCTAATATCCTCACACTCACCAGCAAGGATCGAAAAGTACGGGCTCTCCTTTAAGCTAACCAAAAGCTTTCTATTGATCTAGGTGGCAATAGCTTCTATGAGGGATGTCACAGAAAATTTAGAGGTGCACTGTGCATTTGCAGGAGCCCCATTAATGTGTTGCTGAAGAAGTTCGTCACCATTAGCAACTTGAAGAGCTAGGAGATCCTGAAAGGTGGTAGTACATGTATGTGGAATTTTGTGTTTGAGCAAGAAGTAGACCGAGTGCAGCAATTTTAGAAGTATTGCCCTGTTATTTGTTCGCTTTTCATTAGTCATGAAAAGGGCGTGTCCTAGTCTAGTTGTGGTTCCTCCCCCCCCCCCCCCCCCCCCCCCCCCACACACACACACACAGAAAAATCAAAAACGATAATAGAATAATATCAATCTGTTGTGACACACAAATAGAAGATTGTTGCACCTTGAACCTGATGCAACAATAGAAAATAGCGCTTATTTATGTTCTGTTGCTGCACGTGCTTAGGTAAATCTAGATGAGCTTAAATAACTACTTCACTGTGTTACCCAAAGAGAGTCCTCTGGTATTGACTTGGAGGCCAAGCCAGCTACCATAACCTAAGGTGGTGTAAAGAGGACCTGGAAGGCCACGGAAAGTTGTTGCGGTTCCTCCCCTAGCAGCAGCTCAGCGGTAGACTCGAGCTTTGACACTGATGCTGAGCTTCAAGCTTTTCTGTTGATGAAGCAAGTAGGAGTGGTATAAAATGTTGCAGTACAGGACCTAGCTAGAGTAGAGTAAGCTACATACACTAGACCTGTCATGAGGATTGTTGCATTCTGAAGTCGTTGTAATCCACTTCACCAATCAGCGAAGTCCATATGCTATGTATGATACATGTGGTAGGCTCTAACTAGCGAACTAAAAAAGGGAATCCCCTACAGCAAATAGCTGTATACGTGATCACGAGGTTAGAGTGGAAAGGTCGATAGACAAATGAAACACAAAATAGAAATTTGCAACATCATCCCAAAGACGCATCATTATAAATTGAGCTAAGAAAGAAATGAATTTTGACGCTTCATTAGAACTACGCATAATTGGAGCTTTTGCAAATAATAATAATAATAATAATAATAACAACAACAACAACAACAATAATAAATTTCGGTGTTGCATTTATACTAAGGAGGGAATGGCCCTCCAAATTTCTGTTGTTGTTGTTGTTGATTCTATCTCCTGCAGAGGGCTACTCATTTCGGTCAAATATTGCTTGGTCGGTCGCAGTAGAAAGCTGAGAGAAGAATGTTGATTTGTAGTAGCAACATTTAAATGACCTCTGAGACCAAATCCGAGGTGTTATTGGCTCTGGGGAGGGGTGAGGGGGGAGGGGTCAGCCTCGCAAACTGCTTGTGTTATGCGACCATTAAGTAGCTAGTGTGGTTGGTTTGTTGGTGTACATCGCAGTGTATATTGACTCTCAACAACTCTCACTTGACATACATGTAGTAGATAACGATTTTTTCAATAAATCAACTTAAATATACTTACTACAATTCAGCTACATGCTCTAGCCTTCATCAGGAATAATGAGATGCTAGACTCAAGTGTGGTTCTTATATACTGGTAGCTATGTAGCTATCTACCATCCTATTTTGTGGGAGGAAGCCACCATCTTGGACCAGGCCAGAAGACAGAAGGAACTGCTAGAGAAGGAGGCATTGCACCTCAGCCTAGCACCAAAGTGTGAGTGGTTCAATCAAGATTGTGGAATGGACTTGCCTGGCTGCTGGGTGGCCGCTCACAAGAGCCTGAACTCTATAGCATGGCCACCATAGTGTTCCTGTATTCAGTTGCTGGTTGCTGGGTAGCTGCTCACAAGAGCCTGAACTCTATAGCATGGCCACCATAATGTTCCTGTATTCAGTTGCTGGCTGCTGGGTGGCCGCTCACAAGAGCCTGAACTCTATAGCATGGCCACCATAATGTTCCTGTATTAGTTGCTGGCTGCTGCTCTCAAGAGCCTGAACTCTATAGCATGGCCACCATAATGTTCCTGTATTAGTTGCTGGCTGCTGGGTAGCTGCTCTCAAGAGCCTGAACTCTATAGCATGGCCACCATAATGTTCCTGTATTAGTTGCTGGTAGCTGCTCTCAAGAGCCTGAACTCTATAGCATGACCACCATAATTTTTCCTGTATTCTGTATTTAATTATTTATTAATTTATTATATATTTTGTACATTTACATTTATTTATTAAGTTATTTAAATCTATTTAGTTATTTATTTATCATTCTTTGTTAATGTCTTATTAGTAAGGGGGAAAAACATGGTTAAATATATATATATATATATTTGTCGTATTGCTATTATTTTTTGTTATCTTTAATTGTTTCCGCATCCGGTTCATGTTCAGGACGTGTGTGCCAGGGTGTGGTCTGTGGTCTGCATCACATGGTGGATAGCTAGTGGTATATAACAAGCTCACGTACATCTTAGCATCTCATTATTCCTGGTGAAGGCTGGAGCATCTAGCTGAAACATCAAGGGAGCCGTTGTGATTATTTTATTTTTATTATTTTTATTATTATTATTATTACTGTTATTTTATAATACGTTTGTGTGTGTGTCACACGACTGAGCATGTATACTGCAATGCGTAACAACTGTCATTACCCTGCAAAATGTTGCGAGTCCAAGATAGTGCTACAGCAGCAGAGGGACAGAGGCAGGCGCAGAAGGGCTGATCTAGATGAAAATGTAAGAGCAAGGACCTGAATATCCATCCTGAGGGAGAGTGAACGAGAGAGAAGGACGGCATTACCACACGAGGAAAGAAACATACAGAGAGATAAAAGACAGGGCAAGGCACAGACTAGCATTTACTGTGAACGCCACAGGCATGTGCACTTGTACTTGTATCAGATAAAATAGTTATCTGAAATTAAAAATATCTAATGGTTTCCCAAGTTGCACCATTCAAACAGTTTTTGTGGTGTTCTATCTAGATGGTGTTCTATGTAGATGGTATGTACATACACTGGACAATCCTTACTTATGCAAAATTGACTAGCGAGAGGAGCATTAGCAGATGAAGGAAGAAACATCTGGAGAGAGATGAACAGAGGAAGGCAGAGCCTAGCAAGAAGAAGACAAGAGAGAGTCATAGCATGCAAACTTTACCTTCGGCCAAATGTCCGATGCTTTGAGGTTTAATATGGAGACCTGAACTGCTGCCATGATGGCAAGATTAGTCTGCCACTAAATGTCCACAATAACTGCAAGAACTATCTGTGGAAGGAATCAGCAAACCAAACCATTTCAACAAAGATAAGGAACCCTCTTTGCGCATCATTTAGAGCACACAGCACATTCCTGAAAGAGTGGTTGTAACATTATTGTAGGTGTCAATAGTTCATTATTTTTAGTGGCTTCAAGTGAGAAATATAACTGCAGCGTCTCTGAGGTGTCGGCTAGTTGTTCTGCTATAAATTATTATTATTATTATTATTATTATTATTATTATTATTATTATTATTATTATTATTATTATTATTATTATTATTATTATTATTATTATTATTATTATTATTATTATTATTATTATTATTATTATTATTATTATTGTTCTCAATGAACTCTCAGTTGACATAATAACATTACAATAACCTTCTCAATAATCCACTTGAAATTATATTCGCTCGACATTTCGACTAGATGCTCTAGCCTTCATCAGGAATAATGACGGCTAGAGCATCTAATCGAAACGTCGAGAGAACACAGTTTCAAGTTGATTATTGAGAAGGTTATTGTAAAATTATTGTGATTATTCCAACTTGTACGATTATTTTCAGTTGACATCAAATACTTTAAAGATTCCCTTCAAATCAGCTTTTTTGTGGTTAACAGACTGACTATCTTTGCCCAGTATTTTCCAACAATGGCTACCCAATACCATTCATCCGCTCAGCTTCAAAGGAGTCACCTGGGGGAGGGAGGAACCCTCCCCCCCCCCCTTTAATGATCACATTCCTTATGGGGGCTTGCTTAGAAGGTATCAGAAGTGTGTGTGGAAAATTTGATTTTGTGGTTGTTTTTAAATCCGGCTCAGATAAAGACCTCGGCTTACCTGTGTCAAGGATGAGTAGGACACTACCATGAAATCATCAGTTGTGTATGTGGTTCCCGGCAGCTGGTGAAACAATGAGGAGGTTGGAGACCTGAATCAAGGAGCATAAGGAGGCTTGCAGAAAGGGAGAGCTTGAGAAGTCTACTATCTCAGAGCATGCATAGACCACTCAACCTTGTGGGATGATACCTAGAGCTATGAGCCAGAAAATGGAGGGAGTAGCTTGTGAAGGCTGCACATCAACGATGCACCTAGCGATAAGCTTTTTAATTGAGATGTAGGGCTGGAGCTACCTGGTTGCTGGGTCTCAACTCTCATGACTATGCGTGTGAAACGCCCACTTTCGTCTGTTTTGGATGTGTTGCTGTGCATATTAACTGTTGCTCATATAGTTATTAATCACAAGCATTTGTTGTGTAATACGCTTTGCCAGCAAGTGTGGATGTGGTGCGTGATTATCATGTTTTGATTTGCCTGGAAACGTATGCATTAAAGAAACAAAAATGAAGCAAATCGTTTAATTATAATTATTGTTGTTGTTGTTACTGTTATTATTATTAGTATTACTAGTAATATAGTAATAATTTTAGAAACATCAATAAACATATTTAAAAATAATACTATTATATACTCTCGATGAACTCTCAGTTGACATACATGTTCACCTTCTCAATAATCAACTTCAAATTTTATTCACTCGACGTTTCAACTAGATGCTCTAGCCTCCATCAGGATATTCCTGATGAAGGCTTATTGAGAAGGTGATTTAATACTATTATATAGTTATCCTTAGCAGATCGACTAGAACCCAGCACAGCTGCAGTGCTTCCATGCTGGATGGCAATAGAGTGAACAACTCTGACGATAGCTGAGAGCAAACTTGGTGCAAAGACAGGCAGAACAGTAGGGGACCAAGTGGGTCGACCCTGCTGCACCCCATTGGATGACACGAGTGTCCTGTCTCCCCAAAAGGGAGAGGAGGGGGAGGAGTCAACAGAGTGGACTAATGGGAAAATCTTGGGGGGTCGGCTTTGCACAGCCCACAGCGTCCTGTCCTTGTGCAGGAGTTGAGAGTGTTCTGAAAGTCTAACTTGACTATGAGTTTTGGTGGGTTCTTGTACTGCAGCAAGAGCAGGATGACATGGACAGCTTCCTCAACTCCGCCTCTAATCCCATAGCCAAGTTGCTTAGGGGCAAGCAGTTCTGCTACATCATGCATGGCCAAAATTCAGGCTAACCAGACAACGGAGTGTTACCTGCAGCCACAATAGGTTTAATACCTCCCTCTTTCTTCTCTAAAGATATTAGCATGGCTCCAAAGAAGTATAGTTAGGTGTTTCCCCCGACATGACCAGGTTAGTTATTATTACTATTATTATTAATATTATTATTATTATTATTATTATTATTATTATTATTATTATTATTATTATTATTATTATTATTATTATTATTATTATTATTATTATTATTATTATTATTATTATTATTATTATTATTATTATTATTATTATTATTATTATTATTATTATTATTATTATTATTATTATTATTATTATTATTATTATTATTATTATTATTATTATTATTATTATTATTATTATTATTATTATTATTATTATTATTATTATTATTACTGTAGACCCTCACTAATCCGGACCCCGTTAATCCGAAACCTCGCTAATCCGAACTGGGTAGCAAAAATAATAATAATAATAATAATAATAATAATAATAATAATAATAATAATAATAATAATAATAATAATAATAATAATAATAATAATAATAATAATAATAATAATAATAATAATAATAATAATAATAATAATAATAATAATAATAATAATAATAATAATAATAATAATAATAATAATAATAATAATAATAATAATAATAATAATAATAATAATAATAATAATAATAATAATAATAATAATAATAATAATAATAATAATAATAATAATAATAATAATAATAATAATAATAATAATAATAATAATAATAATAATAAATTCAAAATGGGTGCCATTATTGAACTTCAAACCTACCACGAGCCTGTCACGATGCAGCTGCATGATTACGGAGAAGAAAAGGAGAAGAAAAGAGCACACAAGAGCCTTACCATGGAGGAGAAGGTCGAGATCCTGGACCAGCTCGGGAAGAAAAGCTACAAGTTACTATCTGAACAGTATGGAGTTGGAGTCTCAACTATCTCAGACATAAAGAAGAAGGGAAGCGAGTTGTGTGGATGCAAAAGGAAGAAGACTGAGATGGGATTCCGGAGATCTGCTAAAAGAATGAGGATGGGAAGGGATCATAATGATTAAAAATAACTTGTACTCCCACCACCCAGTATTCAACCCACTATTCAACCCACACCTGCAAAAAATACCTGCAAAAAATACCTGCAAAAAATAAACAAATTCAGTGTTCAATATAATGATATTCATAAATTTCACTAATCCGAAAATTTCACTAATCCGAACTACTCAGATCCCCAGGCTATTCGGATTAGTGAGGGTCTACTGAATTATTATTATTATTATTATTATTATTATTATTATTATTATTATTACTATTATTATTATTATTATTATTATTATTATTATTATTATTATTATTATTATTATTATTATTATTATTATTATTATTATTATTATTATTATTATTATTATTATTATTATTATTATTATTATTATTATTATTATTATTATTATTATTATTATTATTATTATTATTATTATTATTATTATTATTATTATTATTATTATTATTATTATTATTATTATTATTATTATTATTATTATTATTATTATTATTATTATTATTATTATTATTATTATTATTATTATTATTATTATTATTATTATTATTATTATTATTATTATTATTATTTTTATTTTATTTTTTATTTTATTTATTTATTTTTTTATTTTTTTATTTATTATTTTTTATTATTTTTTATTATTTTTTTTAAAATTATTTTTATTATTATTATTATTATTATTATCAAACAACAACAACAACAAAACAATAACAACAACAACACTAATAATTACACAAGACTGTAATTATTATTATTATTATTATTATTATTATTATTATTATTATTATTATTATTATTATTATTATTATCGTCGAGCGAAGCAAGAGAAAAACATTTTTGCCTCAGGTGTACATACATACATATGCCACATGGAGCAATAAGTGACCTGCATGTGCGTAAATTTGCAACATGGTTAATTCTTTGCACTGCTAAGACATGGCTCAGTCTAATGATGGAAGCAAGTAAAATTAAAAGGTTTGAGCGAGGAAGAGCTAAGCGTTGCCATAGAAACTGAGGAGAGGCTGCTGTGACAAACTGTTTTGCCGTGGGTATGCTTATGTACATCACTCGGAGCAATAAACTTCCTCGCACATAGCCACACGGCTTCACTAGACACCCGATATTTGAATAACCATGACTAGCCCACCTTCTTGCTGTGTGTGTAGGGGATGGAACTAGTCCGTTACTGCGAGTTAATCACTCCACTAAGAAACACCAAGTAAGAGCACTTTACGATAATATTCTCATTGACTCCAGCTACAGTCACATTCACAAAACTCTGAACCCCGAGGACTGGGGTCTTGCTCCTTTTATGGCAGCAAGCTCCCAAGTCCTTTATGACCATATATGGGTATATTAGAGCTCACATAATTATCCTGTCTGGACAATGGATACATGTATGTGCATGCATTTGTTAAGTTCAAGTGGTTCACACCATCCCTTCAAAGGGTTGATTCTCTGCCACAGGTAGTTCCACCTGGCCTTGATGACTACCCTGACCTGTCATCAGGGATTCTCCTGTGTTGGGAGATCCCTGACACTTCCCCTCCTCTTGAGCGTAGCTGGAATCTTCTACGCCTGTCACGATAGTACGTCGGCATTGGCATTTGCTTTTCCTGGTGGGTGGAGTATGGTGTAGTCATAGGGCTGCAGGAGTGGGGCCCACCGGGTGAGCCTGCCCCGTGTCTCGCATACTGTACGATCCAGGTAGCGGAGAGAGTTGTGGTCGGTTGTGATGGTGAAGTGGACGCCTGTCAAGTATACACTGAAGTGTTTCAACAGCTTCTACAATGGCTAGACACTCTTTTTCGACCGCCGCATACATGTAGTTCTTCTCACGGAGGAGCATCTTCCTTGAGAAGAATGCTGCAGGGCGGTCAACCTCTGCTTCATCCATTTGGCTCAGTACAGCACTTACCCCAACGCCGGAGGCGTCTGTCTCTATGACAAAAGGCCGGTCAAAGTCTAGGCCTTGGAGTACTGGTTCTTTTGAGAGTGTGTCCTTCAGTACCTGGAATGCTTGCTGGTGGGTGTCTCTCCAGGCAAGTCGGTCGGGGAGTTCCTTATGATGAGGTCCGTGAGCGTGGCTGCTGTGGTCACATAGTCCAGAATGAACCTCCGGTAATATCTGGCTAAACCCAGAAATGGTCCTTTTGGGGGGATGGAGTGGTGAATTCCTATACCGCTGATTTTCTCTGTCCCTGGTCTGACTTGGCCTCTCCCGATGATGTGGCCCAACTAGGGGCACTGAAACGTAGTGTAACGGCACTTGCTCTGTTTGATGGTGAGGCCTGCATATCACAATCTTGCAGAGTCTGTCTGATGTGACCAAGGTGGAGTTACCATGATGAGCTGAACACAACAACATCATCCATATATGCAGATACCAAGCTGGATGCATCTCCACAAATTGTGTTCAGCATTCTAAGGAATGCTGGGTGCTCCGACTGGACCGGATGGCATGGCTTTGAATTGGTATTTGCCATAGGGTGCCACAAAAGCCGTCTTCGGTTTGGAGCTATCTTCGACTGGCACCTGCCAAGCCCTTGGTGAGGTCAAGGGTGGTGATATAAGGGGCACTGGCGAGGCCGTCGATGATCCTTGGCATAGGGAAGGGGTGAGAACGGGTCACCGCATTCAGCTTACGGTAGTCAACGCAGAGGCGGAGTGATCCATCCTTTTTCGGCACCAGGACAATGGGAGCACCCAGGCACTGGTGCTTGTCTCAATCAGGTCAGCTCGCAGCATCTGCTCGATTTCCTTCTTCACAGTGTCTTTTCTGGAGTGAGGGGGAGTGTATGGGGTGAGTGAGGGGGAGTGTATGGGGTGAGGGGGAGTGTATGGGGTGAGTGAGGGGGAGTGTATGGGGTGAGTGAGGGGGAGTGTATGGGGTGAGTGAGGGGGAGTGTATGGGGTGAGTGAGGGGGAGTGTATGGGGTGAGTGAGGGGGAGTGTATGGGGTGAGTGTATGGGGTGAGTGAGGGGGAGTGTATGGGGTGAGTGAGGGGGAGTGTATGGGGTGAGTGAGGGGGAGTGTATGGGGTGAGTGAGGGGGAGTGTATGGGGTGAGTGAGGGGGAGTGTATGGGGTGAGTGAGGGGGAGTGTATGGGGTGAGTGAGGGGGAGTGTATGGGGTGAGGGGGAGTGTATGGGGTGAGTGAGGGGGAGTGTATGGGGTGAGTGTATGGGGTGAGTGTATGGGGTGAGTGAGGGTGAGTGAGGGGGAGTGTATGGGGTGACTGAGGGGGAGTGTATGGGGTGAGTGAGGGGGAGTGTATGGGGTGAGTGAGGGGGAGTGTATGGGGTGAGTGAGGGGGAGTGTATGGGGTGAGTGAGGGGGAGTGTATGGGGTGAGTGGGGGGGGGGGAGTGTATGGGGTGAGTGAGGGGGAGTGTATGGGGTGAGTGAGGGTGAGTGTATGGGGTGAGTGAGGGGGAGTGTATGGGGTGAGTGGGGGGGGGGGGAGTGTATGGGGTGAGTGAGGGGGAGTGTATGGGGTGAGTGGGGGGGGGGGGAGTGTATGGGGTGAGTGAGGGGGAGTGTATGGGGTGAGTGAGGGGGAGTGTATGGGGTGAGTGAGGGGGAGTGTATGGGGTGAGTGTATGGGGTGAGTGAGGGGGAGTGTATGGGGTGAGTGAGGGGGAGTGTATGGGGTGAGTGAGGGGGAGTGTATGGGGTGAGTGAGGGAGGGTGTATGGGGTGAGTGGATTGGTAATGCCTCACCTGTCATGACCATGGCTCTGTCTGTCCTCCCTGATGCATCTGTGAAGAGTGGGTGGTAGTGGTGTAGCAGTGCCAACAGCTGTGCTGTCTGGGAGTCCTCCAGCTCCGGGTTAATGTTGGAGTCCGAGATCTGTGGACAGTCTGGCCATGTGGGGGGATGTCTGCCTCTAGCGTGACATCTGGTCCCACCCCCACCATCAGGCAGACTGCGGATGGCGACTCCCATTTTGCGGGCCTATTGATTGGTACATATGTCCGAAGCGACATGCTGCACCCATCCATCCTAATTCGGAAGGTGGTTGCTGAGAGCTTGTCTGCCACCAGGAACGGGCCTTGCCACTTGGCCAGGAGCTTATTCATGGAGTTAGGCAGCAGGACCAGAGCGAGATCACCACCTGGAAGATGCGGTCTCTGGCTGTTTTGTCATAGTGGGCCTTCATCTCGAACTTGGCTTGCATTTGAAGGAGTGATGCAAGCTCCTGTGCCATCTCCAGTCGTCGGTAGGTGTCCTGGAGAAAGGAAATAGTACTCCTTTAGAGGAGTCCAAAGGAGAGTAGCTGGTAGATTCCTGTGGAGCACTTCTGTAAGCAAATAGTACATACACTGTTCATCAAATAGCCCAATGACTTTTTTGAGCATGTGCTTCAGGGTTTGGTTGAAACGTTCGACCATACCATCCGTTTGTGGGTGGTGGGCCGATGTCCGGATGGATCTGATTCCAAACAACCAGTAAAACTCCTGCATGAGGCCGCTGATGAAGTTTGACTCCCTGTTGGTTATGAAGAAATCCAACTCTGGAGAAGAAGTCGACCGGAGCTTCGGCAATATCAGGAGTGGTTGTCGTGCAAAGGGGGGATGCCTCGGGGTACTACAGTACGTAGTCACACATGGTCAAGATAAAACGATGCCCTTTCCTCGTCTCGGGTAGCGGTCCGACTAAGTCAATCGCCATTCTGCTGAACGGTATAATGGGAAGGGGAATTAATGGTACCTTTTGAGTAGTCCCGTGTGCCGCTCGCTGGCAGTCCTGGCATCTGATGCAGAGGTCAGCGACATCGGCTCTCATCCGGGGCCAGAAAAAATGCTGCATCAGCCTGGCTGTCGTCCTCTTACATACGGCCCAGGTGCCCTGCCCATGGCATCTGGTGTGCCATCCGTAGCTATCTCTTGATATGTTTGTGGTAAAACCACCTGGCTGATCTCCTCATGCTGTTTTGCTGGGGTCCATCTCCGGTAGAGGAGGCCGTTGGTAGAAGAGGGTATCAGGTCTTCTGCTCTTCCTTCGGGGATGTTCCAGCTGCTCCTGGTCCTCTTCGCTCTGTTGGACTAGGTAAGGAACATATCGTCGACCCCGTCTGGGAGGTCGTCTTCACTCAAGGTGTCAGCATCATCTTGTGGAGCAGTTGTTGGTGAGTCTTCCTGTGTGCAGTGATCGTGGTCTTCCTTCGGTGGTAGCGTGCCAGTTCCGTATCGTCCTAATCAGCCTTCTCTAAGTGGTCTGGTCTGAGTCCATCTCCTAGTCAGAGAGGTCGGTGGATTCTGCATAGGTTAATGGTCTGCGGCATCAGCGTCTCGGCCGGCCGTTGTAGGCCCTCTCTTGCACATGCAGAAGGAGGTGGGCAAGGTCGGACATGTCCAGGCCCAGCAGCACGTCCCTGTCAAGGTGCTTGTTGACCACAACAACCATGGTGCGCTGTCGTCTGTGCATGTTGAGATTGACCTTGGCCAGAGGTAGGGATAGTGTTTGGCCATGTACTCCAGTGACCAATACCTGGTTGCCAGTGAGGGCACTGCCATCTACCCATCTGCTGTGGATATGCGTCCTGCATGCAGCCCGAGTTGATGGTCATTTCTCGGACTGTTTTCCCATCGATGGTACCTGGAAGGTGTAACATAGCCAGGGGATTAGAGGAAATACCTACATACGTATGTACCTACCCATCTCGGGCACTTGGCTGCAATACATGTACATGTCCATATTGATTGCATTGGAAGCATCGTGGCCATCCCTCGGAGTCAAAGCTGGGTAGTCTAGGGGGTCGTGTGTCAGGTACACATCTGGCGGTGTCCGGTGTGGTCCGCTCAGTCCTGGTGGTTGTCTCCCCGATTCTGGGTTGATAGCGATCACCTCCGCCCGCGAGGGTCTGGATGCAAATGATCTCGACTGTTGCCTCTTGGGTGCATCTGCTTTGGGATGGAATAGTTTGTACTGGTCGATGAGCTCGCCTTTTTCCTCCGGAGTGGTCTGTTTCTTCTCGTGCATCCAGGCCCGTTCAGGTAGGCTAGGATGGCTCAGTCAATGGTCATTACGTCGAGGAGTTCCTGCTTGTTGGTCGTGGCTTTGGTTCATCTCGTTAGATTGAGGCCGGATCTCTTCAGCAATTCGTGGCCGGATTCCCCTTGTATCGGTGCTAGGTTTCTCCATCTCGCTCAATAAGTCTCGAGGGTGATTTCATCATGGTCTGACGGAGTGTGGGAAAGTCCTTCTGGCGCTCTTCGGGGAGGCAGGCCAGGAAACGCAATGACAGCTCGTCCAAGACCTGGAGTAAGTTGGTTATCCAGTAGTCCTTGTGGACTTTGAAAGTTGTCATGTGTGATTTGGAAATTGGTGAGGGACGTCTCTGTCTCGTTCTTGAGTACAGCCACGTTGGGAGTGTCTTTGCCAGTTCTCTTTTTTTCCAGTCAGACGTCTCCGCTCTTCAATGTGTATTTGTTGTGTGCTCAGGAATGGCTGCCTCCATTGTTCATTGTCCTCCACCTCCTTCTGTTGTCCGGTCTCTTCCTGTCGTATTCTGTCCTCTCTCTGTCCTGCTGGTGTCTCTCCTCGTCTGCTCTCTCCTTTCGCTGTCTCTCCTCTCCGTCTTCTTGGTGGTGGAGGTCCATCTCCCTCTGGAGCGTGTCCTCTCTGAGCCGGCTCTCATCTGCCATCTTTTGTGTCTCTGCCCTGTGGGCTGCATCCATTCGTACCAGTCTCTTGGTCAGGTCTGCAATGCTTGGGTCTTCTGGCTCTGTGTCATCCGAGTTTGTGCTGGTATCCACAGAGGCTTCCTTGCCCTCCGGACTCCAATGGTCGGTAGCTACAGCTTCTGTCTGGTCGACAAGTTTGTTTCTAATTGGCAATGAATGTAGGGGATGGAACTAGTCTGTTACTGCGGGTTAAGTCACTCCACTAAGCAACACTGAGTAAGAGCACTTTACGATAATATTCTCATTGACTCCAGCTACAGTCACATTCACAAAACTCTGAACCCCGAGGACTGGGGTCTTGCTCCTTTTATGGCAGCAAGCTCCCAAGTCTTTATGACCATATATAGGTATATGTATAGAGCTCGCATAATTATCCTGTCCAATGATATCTACAGCTATGTGCATGCGTTTGTTATGTTCAAGTGGTTCACACCATCCCTTCAAAGGGTGAGTCTCTGCCACAGGTATAGTTCCACCTGGCCTTGATGACTACCCTGACCTGTCCAGGGTGCTCCTGTGTTGGGAGATCCCTGACAGTGTGACCAAACCCAAAACCCTGCCTAGGGGGGTTGGGTGGTCTGGGTTGCGTCGAATATCCATAATGTCTGAACTAGACCCCTCCTCCTTCCTAACCTTCTCCCCTATTAGCACCTTATTAGTACACTGTTTGGGGGAGGATATGTAGGTGGAAGGCACCACCCTTACCTTCACAGTGACTCTGTCTCTTGCCACCCTTACCTTCACAGTGACTCTGTCTCTTGCCACCCTTACCTTCACAGTGACTCTGTCTCTTGCCACCCTTACCTTCACAGTGACTCTGTCTCTTGCCACCCTTACCTTCACAGTGACTCTGTCTCTTGCCACCCTTACCTTCACAGTGACTCTGTCTCTTGCCACCCTTACCTTCACAGTGACTCTGTCTCTTGCCACCCTTACCTTCACAGTGACTCTGTCTCTTGCCACCCTTACCTTCACAGTGACTCTGTCTCTTGCCACCCTTACCTTCACAGTGACTCTGTCTCTTGCCACCCTTACCTTCACAGTGACTCTGTCTCTTGCCACCCTTACCTTCACAGTGACTCTGTCTCTTGCCACCCTTACCTTCACAGTGACTCTGTCTCTTGCCACCCTTACCTTCACAGTGACTCTGTCTCTTGCCACCCTTACCTTCACAGTGACTCTGTCTCTTGCCACCCTTACCTTCACAGTGACTCTGTCTCTTGCCACCCTTACCTTCACAGTGACTCTGTCTCTTGCCACCCTTACCTTCACAGTGACTCTGTCTCTTGCCCCATTTCTTAGTGATGCTGTGTTGTGAGACCCACTGGAATTGTTGTTGTTGTTGTACATATTCCTTTTCCATTATTCTTGTTATGATATATATATATATATTTACCAGCAGCCTCCCTGCCTAGGCCCAACAAGGGAGTCCCCCTAGAGGCCCCAACCCAACAAAATATAAAATAGCTCTTGCCTTATTCACTGACTAAGAGGCATGTGCTGGTTTGAGGCCACTATGCATGCCCCTCCCACCATGTGCTCTAGCTATGGTAATCATGCCCTCCTATATTCCTGCATTGCTGGCTAGCCATACCCAATAGCCACACCCTATATTCTCATTAACTTTGGTTAACTAACCCTCGTTTATCGTTATTATAATATTATTATTGTTATTATTGTTATTATTTTATTGTATTATTAATTATTATTATTATTATTATTATTATTACAGTAATAATAGTAATAATAGTAATAATAGTAATAATAGTAATAACAGTAATAACAATAATAATAATAACAATAACAATAACAATAATAACAACAATAATAATAACAATAATAATAATAATAACAATAATAATAACAATAATAATAACAATAATAATAACAATAATACTAATAATACTAATAATACTAATACAGTGGTCCCTCCATATTAAGACCCTCCCAAGTAAGACCACCTCCATTATAAGACCACTTTTGCTTGCTCCCGGTTGGCTGGCTTTATTTTCCCCCTCCCAAGTAAGACCCTCTAAGATAAGTCCACCTCTCTTATAAGACCACTTGGCTGGATCAATATCCTCCCAAATAAGACCAAGCACCCACGAATACAGTGAATTTTGTTTTTTGTTTGAAGATCTACCTTCCATTAACTTTGAAAGATCAAAAACTGGTACATATTTACATCTACATTGATCCAAAGAGGGACCTCGGCATCGAGTATGAGGCACAGGCCAAGGTGTGGATGAGCGCTCCCATCTGGGAGCAGTGGCTCAAGCGCATCAACAATAAGATGCTAGCTGAGGGCCGGAAGATCATCATCTTCATTGGGACAACTGCTCAGCGCACTCAGATATCAACCTCAGAAACCTCAAGCTGGTCTTCCTGCCGGCCAACACCACCTCCTAGCTTCAGCCTATGGACGCTGGCATCATCCAGGCTATGAAGCTGCTCTACCGGAAGCAGATGATTCGCTACATTCTCCAGCTCATGGACGACACTGTGAATGCCGATAGTGGTTGCACTGAGAAAATGAGCTTGCTTGTCAAGAAGGTGGATGTTCTGATGGCGATCCGCTGGCTCAAAAAGGCCTGGGATGACCTCCACGTGTCCACCATCAAGAAGTGCTTTAAGAAGTGTGGCTTCACGACCACCACTGCCCCTTCTGCTGAGGTCGAGGAGCTCACCATCTCTGCTGAGGATACGGTCATCAATGGGCAGCTGCTGGAGGGTGTGACACTGGAGGGCTATGCCAACATCGACAGCGAGGTGCATACCAGTGAGGTGCAGACCAGTGAGGACCACTATGACCCTGCCCTTGACCAAGCCCTGCTGACTCCTCCCATGAGGAGCCTGAGTCAGACAATGAGTAGGATGGCCCCATGCCCACTCCTGTCACTTTGTCAGAGGTGTTTGAAATAGTGTGCAAGCTGCGTGACTTTGCCACTCATCGAGGCATTCCCAAGCTTGTGGCATGTGCTGATTCTATCGAGCAGATGGTCATCCAGAACAGGATGGAGCGGACTGTCCAGTCCAGTATCTCAGACTTTCTGTGTCCTAAGGACACTGCATGAGTCTAATGTCCAATACATACATGTATACAATGATAACCAATGTCTTTATCAAGACACCCATAATTCAAAACGAGAATACAGTATCTTGTCTGGGGAGCTTGCAGTTGGTTTAATATTATAAATGCGTGTACACTACACAACAAAATCCATTGAGCAATGCTTTGTGAGACCCCTGCCATGCCTGAGAGCGATATTCCCAAGTAAGACCACCTCTCTAATAAGACCAGTTGGAAGTGCTCCCTGGGTGGTCTTAATAGGGAGGGACCCCTGTATTATTATTATTATTATTATTATTATTATTATTATTATTATTATTATTATTATTATTATTATTATTATTATTATTATTATTATTATTATTATTATTATTATTATTATTATTATTATTATTATTATTATTATTATTATTATTATTATTATTATTATTATTATTATTATTATTATTATTATTATTATTATTATTATTATTATTATTATTATTATTATTATTATTATTATTATTATTATTACTACTACTACTACTACTACTACTACTACTACTACTACTACTACTACTACTACTACTACTACTACTACTACTACTACTACTACTACTATTATTATTATTATTACATGTACAATTATTACTACTATTATTACTCTTATTATTATTATTATTATTATTATTATTATTATTATTATTATTATTATTATTATTATTATTATTATTATTATTATTATTATTACTACTACTACTACACTGTACTACTATTATTATTACTATTATTACTACTATTATTACTGTTATTATTATTATTATTATTATTATTATTATTATTATTATTATTATTATTATTATTATTATTATTATTATTACTAATGTTGTTATTGTTATTAATACACTGTATATATACACCACCATTATACGTACTGTAAGTGCATAGTCCACTTGACTGACATAGTCCACTTGACTCTACATAAATAATATGCATTAGTCTTCATGGACTACTTCCCATCTTCCCATGCTTAATACTCCACAGCTGGTGTCGGATAAGAGTCATGAGCGCAGGCTCGGGGTGAGCATGCTCAATGCCTTGCACAGAACCGACGGCAAAAGAAAAACTTGGAATAAGCCCGGCAGGTAAGACACGCACCATGCTCCGTGATCCTTAACTTGTGATCGTGTCTTCTTTGCTATTGGCCAGCGGAGATGAGGACATGTACAGAAACATCATCAGTAACTACGAAGAGAGACAAAAGGTGACTGCATGTTGCGAAGATGTGACACTTGCTTGCCGTCTGGTGTGGGAGGGTATGAAAACATAAGTTTGTGCTTCACGTTGGTGGTATTTCTTAGGAATTGATCTTGGAAAATGCTAGCGTGAGAGAATCTCTGGCCGGCATGGAGAGGCAACTGGCTGCTCTACTCAATGAGAGGCGCTCCATTCTCAGGATGGATGGCCAGGCAAGTGTCCAGACATACTCACTACCTTACAGTGCCTCTCTGTATGTACAGACCGTACAACGAGGGGCTGGTGTCTGGCGCATAATTACTGTGGGTGATTGTTATTGCTTTAGGGTCAGGATACAAGTGTTGAAGAAGTGGGAGGTGATGTTGCTCACTCAATCAGCACTGGACATTTTCAAATGCCTTATGATATTGTGCGAGATGGTAAGCTGCACACATGGCTTTGTAGAGCACTGGACGTGCTCATGGCAACACTATGGGTAGCCATGCCAGGATGTTCAGATGGGCAAAATATTTGCATGTGCACTCTACATACAGAATGATATAGGCATTATCCATGCTGAACATACATTCGAATTCTTACCACTTTCATCCTTTCATCCTTGTTGGGGGTGAGGGAGGTGGAGGTATGTAGTGAATATTTATCATTTTATTTACAGAAGACGTACATAAATTTACCACTGGTCAAAATGGTGTACTTCACACTCTGATTGTGCATCGTACCCTATCCTTCTTTTAAAAAAATTCTGATTTTTTTAAATATATATATTTTTTTACTGGTACCAGTTGGACTCCAGTTCAGTATCCTTCACCACTAAGCATGTGCTAGCTGCCCACTGATGCTGAAATGTTTGTGTGCAGCACAATTAGTGTTCATCCTCTGATAAACATCGCCCCTCCAGTTGTAACAACATACCGTAAACTCGAGTTATTTAGCGCCCCGCTTCTAACCCCAACCTGCAAGAGAATGGGCGCGTAACCATTTCACTGTCACAGGTGCCATATGGCGACATGGATTTGTAATAAAAAATATATATATATGCAGGATCGTCTATGGTCCATAATTTATATATCATTAAATAGCTTAGCTGAATCCATACTCTATTTTCAAACCCAAAATTACGGCAGATTATGTGTAGGAACTAGGGGAAAATTTGTTAAAACACCAACGAATCGCACTCTCGAAATGGCAAAGCAACTGGCAGAGATAATTTCAGAGGTCATAGGTGAAGTGTGGGATCTTTCTGATGAATTGTCAATTGAGGATGAAGAAGGCATTCATGCTACCTGGAAGCCAGGTCTTTGGGCTGCAATGGAGTCCTTGGAAACTGTGTCCATTCAAATACCACACGTTAGCGATCTAGCTGGTGGAGGTGGCCCCCTATCTGATGGGGAAGACACACGAGGAAGAGTTCTCAGGTTTGTGAAGGGATCTACTGTAGCTCTTTAGATATATGTGTTGTTTGCAATAGAAACAATGTTCTTGTAATGAGAAATTGCAGATATTCATATTTCGTGGTTAGTGTGATGACTATGACTGCACCTAACCTTGGTTTGCCTAGTAGAACTATTCCTACATTCCTAGTGCCAAAAAAGAGCACAGAGACATTTGAGCCATAAACATGTACATGTATCAAGTCTATGAATTATGTGGCCTCTATGGAGCTACCATTGTTTTCATAATTATATTATTTTGTGGTCAATAAAATTTGACCTCAATGACTGACAGCAATGGTGCTAACAAAAGTCCTAATTGCAAGAGGTAGGAGCAAGTCCCTTGATTTTTAGCTGGGATTTTTAGCTGGAACTAGTTTAATTTGGAATAGTTGTCCACAAACCCGCCGGTGAGAGGGTTCTGAGAATAGTCGCTTTCTAACTATTTCTAAATAACACACACAGAAAAATTAAATGAAAACTTTCCAAATTTTTTTATATGGAGGACTGAGGACCTAATCTTGCGAGCTAGTCATAGAAGGACCTAATCTCTTGAACCAAACTAAAGTCTTGAGGCAGGTTATGAAGAAGCAAATCTCTCGAGGAGAACGAAGAAGAACTAGCGATGGCCTTTCAAGTTCACTTTGTGTTTAACTTTATTCCTTGGAAGCATGTTCATCAACAGAACAACTTGGACATCCTTCATCCTTTTAGGCAAACGTGAGAATAATTCTTGCGACAGGCTCACTATTGACTTCCTTAACAAGACAGAATGCACTCATTGGGTGCGTTGGAAAGTGTTTTGAACTTTGAAGGCCATGGATGAGTGACCTGCACTGTTGGAAGACTGGGAGCTCCTCTGCAAATATGCAGCCAGAAGCTCGTTGGAAAATTATGGACAATTACAGAAATTGAACTAGACATGTATAAAATTATTGTGTCAATGTTCTGTTGCAATACGTTGCCTAGGTGATGCACCTAATACACAGCACATACGTTGCCTGGTGATGCACCTAATACACAGCACATACGTTGCCTGGTGATGCACCTAATACACAGCACATACGTTGCCTAGGTGATGCACCTAATACACAGCACATACGTTGCCTAGGTGATGTATCTAATACACAGCACATACGTTGCCTAGGTGATGCATCTAATACACAGCACATACGTTGCCTAGGTGATGCACCTAATACACAGCACATACGTTGCCTAGGTGATGCACCTAATACACAGCACATACGTTGCCTAGGTGATGTATCTAATACACAGCACATACGTTACCTGGGTGATGCACCTAATACACAGCACATACGTTGCCTGGTGGTGCATCTAATACACAGCACATACGTTGCCTAGGTGATGCATCTAATACACAGCACATACGTTGCCTGGTGATGCACCTAATACACAGCACATACGTTGCCTAGGTGATGCACCTAATACACAGCACATACGTTACCTGGGTGATGCACCTAATACACACCACATACATTGCCTAGGTGATGCACCTAATACACAGCACATACGTTGCCTGGTGGTGCACCTAATACACAGCACATACGTTGCCTAGGTGATGCACCTAATACACAGCACATACGTTGCCTAGGTGATGCATCTAATACACAGCACATACGTTGCCAGGGTGATGCACCTAATACACACCACATACGTTGTCTAGGTGATGCATCTAATACACAGCACATACGTTGCCTGGTGATGCATCTAATACACAGCACATACGTTGCCTGGTGATGCATCTAATACACGGCACATACGTTGCCTAGGTGATGCATCTAATACACAGCACATACGTTGCCTAGGTGATGCACCTAATACACAGCACATACGTTGCCTAGGTGATGCACCTAATACACAGCACATACGTTGCCTAGGTGATGCATCTAATACACAGCACATACGTTGCCTAGGTGATGCATCTAATACACACCACATACGTTGCCTAGGTGATGCATCTAATACACAGCACATACGTTGCCTAGGTGATGCACCTAATATACACCACATACGTTGTCTAGGTGATGCATCTAATACACAGCACATACGTTGCCTGGTGATGCATCTAATACACAGCACATACGTTGCCTAGGTGATGCATCTAATACACAGCACATACGTTGCCTAGGTGATGTATCTAATACACAGCACATACGTTGCCTGGGTGATGTATCTAACACACAGCACATACGTTGCCTAGGTGATGCATCTAATACACAGCACATACGTTGCCTAGGTGATGCACCTAATACACAGCACATACGTTGCCTAGGTGATGCATCTAATACACAGCACATACGTTGCCTAGGTGATGCATCTAATACACAGCACATACGTTGCCTAGGTGATGCACCTAATACACCGCACATACGTTTCCTAGGTGATGCATCTAATACACAGCACATACGTTGCCAGGGTGATGCACCTAATACACACCACATACGTTGCCTAGGTGGTGCATCTAATACACAGCACATACGTTGCCTGGTGATGCATCTAATACACAGCACATACGTTGCCTAGGTGATGCATCTAATACACAGCACATACGTTGCCTAGGTGATGTATCTAATACACAGCACATACGTTGCCTAGGTGATGCACCTAATACATAGCACATACGTTGCCTAGGTGGTGCATCTAATACACAGCACATACGTTGCCTAGGTGATGCACCTAATACACAGCACATACGTTGCCTAGGTGATGCATCTAATACACAGCACATACGTTGCCTGGTGATGCATCTAATACACAGCACATACGTTGCCAGGGTGATGCACCTAATACACACCACATACGTTGTCTAGGTGATGCATCTAATACACAGCACATACGTTGCCTGGTGATGCATCTAATACACAGCACATACGTTGCCTAGGTGATGCATCTAATACACAGCACATACGTTGCCTAGGTGATGCACCTAATACACAGCACATACGTTGCCTAGGTGATGCATCTAATACACAGCACATACGTTGCCTAGGTGATGCATCTAATACACAGCACATACGTTGCCTAGGTGATGCATCTAATACACAGCACATACGTTGCCTAGGTGATGCATCTAATACACAGCACATACGTTGCCTGGTGATGCATCTAATACACAGCACATACGTTGCCTAGGTGATGCATCTAATACACAGCACATACGTTGCCTAGGTGATGCATCTAATACACAGCACATACGTTGCCTAGGTGATGCATCTAATACACAGCACATACGTTGCCTAGGTGATGCATCTAATACACAGCACATACATTGCCTGGTGATGCATCTAATACACAGGACATACGTTGCCTAGGTGATGCACCTAATACACAGCACATACGTTGCCTGGGTGATGCATCTAATACACAGCACATACGTTGCCAGGGTGATGCACCTAATACACACCACATACGTTGCCTGGTGATGCATCTAATACACAGCACATACGTTGCCTAGGTGATGCATCTAATACACAGCACATACGTTGCCTAGGTGATGCATCTAATACACAGCACATACGTTGCCTAGGTGATGCATCTAATACACAGCACATACGTTGCCTGGTGGTGCATCTAATACACAGCACATACGTTGCCTGGTGGTGCATCTAATACACAGCACATACGTTGCCTAGGTGATGCATCTAATACACAGCACATACGTTGCCTAGGTGATGTATCTAATACACAGCACATACGTTGCCTAGGTGATGCATCTAATACACAGCACATACATTGCCTGGTGATGCATCTAATACACAGCACATACGTTGCTTAGGTGATGCATCTAATATACAGCACATATGTTGCCTGGGTGATGTATCTAACGCACGTAAGTGGCACTTATTCAGCAACTTTTATTACAGCACTTCTCAGTGAGGTACCATACGAATGCCTAACACAATGAAGGGTAGTCTGGTAGGTCAGGCCAAGACCGGGGTAACAGGGTATTTGGCATCCCCAGGAAACATACCATCCCCGAGCCAAATACCCTAGTGGATTTTGGCATCCCCTCAGGAATTAGGCATACTTTGTGGGTTGAGTTTTTTTTGCCAACAAGCTTGGCACCCCAAAAAAATAGAAGACTAAATGCATGATGATATAGAACCAGGGGTCATGGAGGTCATCAGTAACTCATTCATCGCTAAGCCACTGATGTCTAGGGAGAAATGAATGAATATAGCTCTAGCCCTAAATCAGAGCTTGTATAGAGGATGGAAGAGTACTACATGACACTGTTTAGAAATTGAATTTGATATTGTGCCATCAATTTCAAAGCTATGCTTAAAGTGCCTACTTTTGATACCCTTCCTAGCCCTGGTCTCCGAGCTCTAGCCTTAACCCTAGCCTCCTAGCTCTATCCTTAGCCCTTCCTAGCCCTAGCCTCCGAGCTCTAGCCCTAGCCATAGCCTAGCGGATGTGTCAAAAAGTGGGGATGCCAAATTCCCTGGGACACCAGACCACTTTTTAAAATGTGAATTTTGTAATCATTTTAATAAGTAACTTCAAATTCATAATGGGACTGCTAGACTTCACGCCATTCGTACTCGTGATGCACGCCTCACTTTAGCAGCAGTAACAATGCGGTGCGTTATTTCTGATTCCATCATATCACGGGTGACAAAAGCTTAATCGGGTCACTTCGGTCAGACTACTTCACTTTTGTTTTCACTGGGCCTGCAAAGACTGTAATGACAAAAGAATAGGCACTTGAACAACTTCATGTGCGCTAAGCATCGAGAGGCTTCACAAACAGAGTTGACAGTCAGTCGGTCTCAATTGGTTATTATAAGTCGACAACAAAACTTGCAGCGAAGATAGCCATCAGGTGCACCTCCTTGCTCGGTGATGAGGGATGCAGTGTTTTCCTCCTGGTAGGCATAAGTGCCCATGCAGCTTTCCTTAGCTGAAGAGCTTCCAGAAACAGTCGGATCAGCCAGGAAGCGACCATCAAAGACTATGTTGCGATTGTCTGTTGCGATTGGATGCCTTTTTGTACACCCACTCAACTGGAATTTACAACTGCTTTTCTAATTGTAGCCAGCCTTCTAGTCGTAATGGCAGGTGTGACAGAATTTTGTCTTCACCAGACCATAAGCGATGCAGCACTTGCACATGTCATGTGTGAATAGAACTCGACTGACTATACTCACTAATGAATGTGGAATGGAACATTGGAATCAGGTCATCCGAATGGAGCATTTTACCTCAAGGACAACAGCATACCTGATTATTCATCACACCTGCTAGATGTGTACTTGTAAAGCTTGGACTAGCTTGCCTTGCCTAACCTGCCTATGGATATGGATTGTGACACTCCGAATAGCTTGCCATGCCTAGCCTGCCTATGGATATGATGGTACGTGTAGGATCATAGGAGCCAAGACATCTTGTAGGTCTTCCCTTGAAGGAGAGCAGAGCTGTAAGCTGCAAAAATGGTAGAATAAATGCCCTTGAAGTAGAAGAGCATATTGGAAGAGGTGAGATAGTGCTTGGATGTGATATGCACATAATTCCAAGTGGTTTGCAGGGCTAGATATTGATGAATACTGCTAGCTATTCGAACAACCTCTGTGATATTATCACTTGAAATATTTGCATCAACCATCCTTACATAAGCTGCTTTCTTTCCAAGCTGGGCAGAGACTGAGCTCATCACTATTCACTGGATAGCTATCAGAGATCCGTGCAGTGTCACATGATTAGTTTCAGCTTTAAGAGTGAGGAATAACCACGATGCTTGTGCTTCTAGCTGGTTCATTTCCAAGCCACACTATGTTTATTATTATTTAAAAAATATTAAAAAATAGATATTAATCCATAATAAACTACCATAACCCAAGAAAACTGTACAGTGTGTGTTATTGTTGCATCTGCTCTGTGTACACATGGCTTGCGGTATGGAGTCGTGCTGAACATGTTTGGCCATAGCAATGTTCAAGTGTGCATAACTGAAGCTACGTGTTGTTCTGGCATGTGCTACATTTATTGTGGGTGGGAGTCGAGTGTTATGCCTGTATATAATACATGTGTTCAGAGAGTGCTTTAGATGGCAACTGACAGTCTGCCTTGAATGTGTGTATAAATGTGTCAGGAATTGAGCAGAGTCTGAGGGACAAGTGTGGCTTATTGAAGGACCACATGGATGACCTGAAATTGCAGATAGAAAGATTGGAAGCAAGCTCAAAGATTCAGGTACCTTGCAGACACTCCCTTACTTGCACTACCTATCTATCAACATATCTGCTTATCTACATTTTGTTAAAAAAACCCAGCTATATTGGATTGACCTGTCAAACAAGGGATATCTATTTACCTATTTGATGACCCTTTACCATTTATGCTCCAAGATTATATAAAAAAACATATATAAAAAATATATATTAAAAAAAGCAATATAATGTTGGTGTGTGAGTTTAAATGGTGATGGGTATAGTCTTGCTTCCATATTTTTTTTTGACAGGTCAATTCTATATATACATATATATATATATATTTTTTATTAATTAATTTTTTATTTCTATTTCTATATAATAGTTGAGTGGTGAAGTGCTACACTGCTGTCTAGCTACTTTCTGGGAACTTTTTCTAACTTGTTTCTTCTTGTACACTACAGAAACCAGCACATGCCTTATCTTGTTGCTATTGTTGACTGTGCCCATAGATACTACAAGAAAGAACAAACAGAACTATAAGATACCTGATTTGTTAGGCCGAGCTGTTATATTGCTCTATGGTTGTTTTTACTCTTAAAAGAACAAGCTCCCTGTATAGCCATTGACCACTCACTTCTTTTCTAGTGGTGTAATGCTGCTGCAGAGGATTGGTGCAGCTAGGATGCACCACATGAGCTCTATCTACAGTAGGTTGTCGATGATCTTTTTTACACTTGGGGATGTTAACAACCTTTACCAATTTGTAAATCGAGAATCTATCAACTGCATTGGACAATATTTGGAGTCTTCTTGTAGTAAGACTCAAATGGACTGACCTATACTATACAAGTGATGTGTGGGTGGGTGTGAATATTACATGTACATAGAAGATACAGACCTACTTAGACAAGAAAAAAATTGAAATACAAAAAAAAAGCACGTTCAACTGGTTATTTCTACGTCCCAGAAAATATTGCATTTTTCTCAATATTAGTGATTAATCTTCTTATTCGATTTCATCTCTCAAGAAAATAAGTTTTACACGCATCATCATCCCTGACGTCATCAATTATGAATGTTCATACGAATAATAGCAATAACAATGTTACATCACTGCCTCCCCTAATAAATTTGTCCCGAACGATTGCATAGTAGATACTTGCATGTTGTTCGATCAGTTCCATGGCTGTCTGGGACTACATGTATCCCCTTGCAAGAAGTGTTACTTGCGCCTTTGACTCGAGAATAGGGGCCTTGCTCCCATGCAAGGGGAGTAGAGGAGCCAAACCTTCAGCTTCACTCTCTGGAGTGAATGGGTCAGAACTATTCCATTCATCCGGACCAGACTCATGAAAACCATTGCATATATACGTCCAAGCTACAGCTTCGGAATCCAATCACCCATATCCAGTTGGGGTGCATCAGGAGTGCCACTAAGGTCCCTGTCTCCATCCATATACTGACTCAGAAATGGTAAAACCCACTTAAGGAGGTCGGCCAGGGCCGTGGCATTTTCCTTCGTACCATATAACCAGATGGGAACTTAGGAGGGCAGGACTTGGCTCTCGAAAGATGAATCCTTATCACCGTGTCCTGAGAGAAATAAACCTTCACTACACAGACATCCAGTTCTGTCTGCGAGGTGACCCTGTATGAGTCATGCCGGGGCCTGGACAGTTTTCTATTTTTTCCAGCTTGGTCTTGAGAGAAATCAACGAGGACTCATTCTCTGGCCGTCAATGGTATTGAACAGGACTAACTCCATGGTCATAATTCTTCTTACACTTATATCTTGACTGGGATGTCTGCATGTGCTTGACTGCAAGCTACCAGGCTGAGGATAACCACAGCATCAGCTCTTGCCTGTAATCAGTAACATCAGCTTGGCAGAAGGAAGAAGGGGTCAAATACGCCACCTCTGTTGATGTGTGACAGTCTAACCCAAACATGAGAAATGAAGGTTTCTTCCCTGTGCACTTGTGCGGTGTATTGCAGTACGCCCCCTACCCCCCCCCCCCCCCCCCACACACACAGAAAATACTTGTCTCACTGACTGCCATATGTATGTAGTGATATGCTTGCTGGGCATAGTTTTCAGTGTATGATTGAAGTGCTCTACCATCCCATCACACTACACTGGGGATGGTAGGGGGTGACCATCCCATCACACTGGGGATGGTAGGGGGTGACCATCCCATCACACTGGGGATGGTAGGGGGTGTCCATCCCATCACACTGGGGATGGTAGGGGGTGTCCATCCCATCACACTGGGGATGGTAGGGGGTGTACATCCCATCACACTGGGGATGGTAGGGGGTGACCATCCCATCACACTGGGGATGGTAGGGGGTGACCATCCCATCACACTGGGGATGGTAGCGGGTGTCCATCCCATCACACTGGGGATGGTAGGGGGTGGATGGTAGGGTGTGTCCATCCCATCACACTGGGGATGGTAGGGGGTGACCATCCCATCACACTGGGGATGGTAGGGGGTGACCATCCCATCACACTGGGGATGGTAGGGGGTGACCATCCCATCACACTGGGGATGGTAGGGGGGTGGATGGTAGGGGGTGTATTCAATTTCTTGATTCCTAACATTCGGCAGATATCCTGCAATAGGTGTCATAACAGGTTAGCTGCTCTGTCTGATAGCAGAGCTTCAGGCACTCCAAATAAGGGTACTTGCTCTTCAGCTACCAGTTTGGCAATTCGTATCATCTTCTGGTCCGGCACCAGGAATACTGGGGCCACTTAGACAAGAAGTCTTGAAATACAATGACGTACAGTACTTGTTGCCAGCTTCTATTCGTGATAAGTCCATCATATCGACTCTTAGGAACGCCCCTTGAACAGGTATGGGATGAGTGGGGGGGGGGGGGTCTATCTGCTCTTCTCCACACCTATAATGCTACCCCAATGGCGAGCTAGGGCCCTGTACATACGCTAGCGTCCAGAGAAATGCCCACCCACTGGACCAGTTTGGTTCTCTTCCGTGATGCTCTGTTGTAGGTGGCTAACTACACACCCCTTCTGGTCTCCTCGTGTGGGGTCTAGGAAATACAAGACTCCATCCACTAGAGCTTAAGGGTGGCTTGCAGAGCAGCCTTCTTGGCTCTCTCCTTGTTGCTCCTAGGTTATTGTCCACCAGACAAGTACACGACAATATCTAGAACTCTCCTTCCCCTCTGCTCCGCTGAGAAAGGAAGAGTATCCTCTGTTGCTGGTTCAGAATCTCTAGAACTCCTGGGTCCTTCCTCTGCTCTGCTGAGAAAGGAAGAGTATCCTCTGTTGCTGGTTCAGAATCTCTAGAACTCCTGGGTCCTTCCTCTGCTCCGCTGAGAAAGGAAGAGTATCCTCTGTTGCTGGTTCAGAATCTCTAGAACTCCTGGGTCCTTCCTCTGCTCTGCTGAGAAAGGAAGAGTATCCTCTGTTGCTGGTTCAGAAACTCTAGAACTCCTGGGTCCTTCCTCTGCTTTGCTGAGAAAGGAAGAGTATATATCCTCTGTTGCTGGTTCAGAAACTCTAGAACTCCTGGGTCCTTCCTCTGCTTTGCTGAGAAAGGAAGAGTATCCTCTGTTGCTGGTTCAGAAACTCTAGAACTCCTGGGTCCTTCCTCTGCTTTGCTGAGAAAGGAAGAGTATCCTCTGTTGCTGGTTCAGAAACTCTAGAACTCCTGGGTCCTTCCTCTGCTTTGCTGAGAAAGGAAGAGTATCCTCTGTTGCTGGTTCAGAATCTCTAGAACTCCTGGGTCCTTCCTCTGCTTTGCTGAGAAAGGAAGAGTATCCTCTGTTGCTGGTTCAGAATCTCTAGAACTCCTGGGTCCTTCCTCTGCTTTGCTGAGAAAGGAAGAGTATCCTCTGTTGCTGGTTCAGAAACTCTAGAACTCCTGGGTCCTTCCTCTGCTTTGCTGAGAAAAGAAGAGTATCCTCTGTTGCAGGTTCAGAATCTCTAGAACTCCTGGGTCCTTCCTCTGCTTTGCTGAGAAAGGAAGAGTATCCTCTGTTGCTGGTTCAGAATCTCTAGAACTCCTGGGTCCTTCCTCTGCTTTGCTGAGAAAGGAAGAGTATCCTCTGTTGCTGGTTCAGAATCTCTAGGTCCTTCCTCTGCTTTGCTGAGAAAGGAAGAGTATCCTCTGTTGCTGGTTCAGAATCTCTAGAACTCCTGGGTCCTTCCTCTGCTTTGCTGAGAAAGGAAGAGTATCCTCTGTTGCTGGTTCAGAATCTCTAGAACTCCTGGGTCCTTCCTCTGCTCTGCTGAGAAAGGAAGAGTATCCTCTGTTGCTGGTTCAGAATCTCTAGAACTCCTGGGTCCTTCCTCTGCTTTGCTGAGAAAGGAAGAGTATCCTCTGTTGCTGGTTCAGAAACTCTAGAACTCCTGGGTCCTTCCTCTGCTTTGCTGAGAAAGGAAGAGTATCCTCTGTTGCTGGTTCAGAATCTCTAGAACTCCTGGGTCCTTCCTCTGCTTTGCTGAGAAAGGAAGAGTATCCTCTGTTGCTGGTTCAGAATCTCTAGAACTCCTGGGTCCTTCCTCTGCTCTGCTGAGAAAGGAAGAGTATCCTCTGTTGCTGGTTCAGAATCTCTAGAACTCCTGGGTCCTTCCTCTGCTCTGCTGAGAAAGGAAGAGTATCCTCTGTTGCTGGTTCAGAAACTCTAGAACTCCTGGGTCCTTCCTCTGCTTTGCTGAGAAAGGAAGAGTATCCTCTGTTGCTGGTTCAGAATCTCTAGAACTCCTGGGTCCTTCCTCTGCTCTGCTGAGAAAGGAAGAGTATCCTCTGTTGCTGGTTCAGAATCTCTAGAACTCCTGGGTCCTTCCTCTGCTCTGCTGAGAAAGGAAGAGTATCCTCTGTTGCTGGTTCAGAAACTCTAGAACTCCTGGGTCCTTCCTCTGCTTTGCTGAGAAAGGAAGAGTATCCTCTGTTGCTGGTTCAGAATCTCTAGAACTCCTGGGTCCTTCCTCTGCTCTGCTGAGAAAGGAAGAGTATCCTCTGTTGCTGGTTCAGAATCTCTAGAACTCCTGGGTCCTTCCTCTGCTCTGCTGAGAAAGGAAGAGTATCCTCTGTTGCTGGTTCTGACTCCAGCCACTGTCATACAGTACGTCTCTGTTTCTGAGAGTTGATCAATTCCAACCTGAGCATCTGTTACCATGGCTTCTGTCTGATTGCCACATGGGGAGCAGGACAATGCTTTGCCATTTCCATTCTCCCTGCCAGCTCGGTAGAATATCTCTAGTTTCCTTACGAAAAACCTTACTCCACCACCTAGCATGCTTCCCACTTGGATTAGGTGTCTCCATGACGACCTTTACTGCAGAGTGGTTTGTATAGACCACAACATCGAGCCCACACTGTAGGCTGGAAATAGTTCACAGCCCACAATGACTGCCAATGTTTCCAGTTCTGTAATGGCATATTTCTTCTCTTGTGGGGATAGAGCCCGACTAGATGAAGAAGCTTGTCTTGTTAACCTGAGAAAGTACCGCCCTAAGGCCTCTGACACTTGCATCTGTCACTACCCTTGTCAAGATCTGGGTAAGCTAGCAAGGGCCTCTGTTTGCAATTTCTTCAGCTTCACCAAAACATTCTGGCAGGATGCTGACCAGTTCAACATTGCTCCCTCCTGGCAGGATGCTGACTAGTTGAACACTGCTCCCTCCTGGCAGGATGCTGACCAGTTGAACACCCTCCCTTCTGGCAGGATGCTGACCAGTTGAACACTGCTCCCTCCTGGCAGGATGCTGACCAGTTGAACACCCTCCCTTCTGGCAGGATGCTGACCAGTTGAACACTGCTCCCTCCTGGCAGGATGCTGACCAGTTCAACATGGCTCTCTCCTGGCAGGATGCTGACCAGTTGAACACTCTCCCTCCTGGCAGGATGCTGACCAGTTGAACACTGCTCCCTCCTGGCAGGATGCTGACCAGTTGAACACTGCTCCCTCCTGGCAGGATGCTGACCAGTTGAACACTGCTCCCTCCTGGCAGGATGTTGACCAGTTGAACACTGCTCCCTCCCAGACCAGTTGAACACTGCTCCCTCCTGGCAGGATGTTGACCAGTTGAACTAAAGCATAGAGGGGGTTGAGCGTTTCATGTATATATAGTGTAAGACATAATTCTGAGAAACTGATGGATTTCCTTCACAGACTGTGGCACTAGGTAGTCCTTCATTGCTGCCACTACATGTAGCTTACATAAGTTTAGGAGAGATGCCTTTGAGTGTAATGAAATGTCCCTAGTACTCAACCAGTTGGCATAGGAAGTGGCATTTGGAGGACTTCCCAAGCTTCCAGCAGTTGTTTGATGACAAACCTCAGATGTTGCAGATGTTCTTCAGAGGCGGACGAGAGACAATAATAATATAGACAATAGCATCATCCAGATACAGGGATCAAAGTCCTGGCCTTGTTCAGAGTTGAGCCCCATCAGTACTCGCTGCATGAGGTGCTGAAAAATAGCAGTCCTGAGCATTCTTTATCCCAAAAGGCATAGCCTTAAACTCATACAGGCTTTAGTATGTACAGAGCAAAAGCAGTTTTCTCTCTTGAGTCTGGATCTACTTGGACCTGCCAATAGCCTGAAGCAAGGTCCAAAGTGGAAAAGTGATTGGCTTTCTCCAACTGATCCAAGTGGTCATCGATCGTCAGAAGGGGGAACTGATCTGTCTTTGTCACCATGTTCAGAAGATGGTTAGTGAATGTAGAACCTTAAGGAACCATCCTACTTGCATACCAGGACACTGGGCTGGCCCAGGCACTATTTAATGATTAGACAACACCCTGGGCCTGCATTTTCCTGAGTTGTTCAGCAGCTTCTTGCCTTGCAGCAAAAGGTGTACGTCTCAGTGGTTGTCTCTTTGGGGGTATATACCTCCCCTGTGCCAGAGGTCATCTTGACCCAGTCTGTATTATGGCACCTGTGTCAATAGTCATCTTGACCCAGTCTTGTTACCTCCCCTGTGCCAGAGGTCATCTTGACCCAGTCTGTATTGCCACGCCCACTCCCTCCACTGTGAAAGCTTGGATTTACTCCAGTAAGAGCTGGTGTGAAGCATCTTCGTCCTGCCACTTGAGTGTCGGACTGACTTCCGCTAACATCTCGGAGAGCTTCTGCTTGCCTGTCTTGTTTTTATCCTCAGATAGGACAGCATGGATCCAGACCTCTTGCGTCCAGCCAGTGACCATCCCCACTCAGTGCATCATTGGGTGTATCACTCACCTGGAGGTTTTCATCCAATCCAATTGAAGTGGCAAGGTCGATGAAAATCACTTCTGTAGCACTAGCAATGTAGACTCCTTCCAGCTTCCATGTGAACCTAGTGGGATTGGTGAGGGGAACTCGGGGCCAACTGTCTGCAGATATAGTGCCTAGAGAATCACCAAAATGTAGCCCGTCATCATCCACATCGCCAAGTCAATTAGTAGCGGCCCAGCAGGGCTAAGGTATTCTCGTACACACACTGCTACAGTAGTTGTGCTGATGTGGAGAAGATGAACTGAGTGAGGAGATTTACCCGAACATTGCTATCCCAAGGAGAAGAACTCTGCTTGGCGGACAGCTGCATCTTCACATTGGGTTGGTATGAAATAATGTCTACTTAGCGGCATACTCCTTCTGATAACAAGATAATCATGTCCATCCACCTTGAGGTAGATTGGTGTGCGCATAGTTTGACTTTGAAAGGAGATAGCCATGTAACTTGAAAGGTTTCTGATCATAAGTGTATGGGATCTTCTCCATCTTCTTCAGCCATGATTTCATGAGGCGTGCAATGGCAGCTCATTTATTGAAAAGTTCAGCACCCATTATCGTAATATTGGCCCCACTATCGATAACACCTTCGGCGGGCATTCCTTTGGCCGGCGTTTCTTGGACATTAACCAAGGCTCTCTGAGGCTTGCTGCCTTCATCTTGCATGCATATTGTGTACACTAGCTCACCATCGTCAGAATTTGATGACTGTAACTAAACAGGTTGAGGTCTCCATCTGCAATGATTTGACCATCTTGGTCCCAATGGCCCTCCCACTACTTTGGCCATTGCGAACTGCACTCTCCTCTTAGAAAGCTTACAGTCTCTCAGCAGATGCTCAGTGCTACCACAGCTGTAGGATTTCCAGGGGTGGGGAGCAAGTGGGTAATGGTTGCATGGCATTTAATGATCTTGTTGCCTGGCTGACGGCTGTGACCACTTCTACTGGAGCTTACCCAGTTGTTCGTGCTCTCTGGTATTGCTGATCACTGAAGCTCAGTCACACATTTTTCCTAATTTTTGGCTGCCATGCAGTTCCTTATAGAGACTGCCTTCCAGAAACTGATGGGATCTTAATAATGTTCTCTGAGGCCTTCTTGTGGTTAGCCAAGAAGTCTTTGGTGTCCACACTAGTTTATCACGACCATACTCAATCTGGAAACATCTTTCTAACCTCCTCATGCCTGCAACTGATTCTTCTTCCCTCTCGATGGCATGCCAAAAGTCATGCTAAAACTTTGTTTCTAGAGTCCAACTGGACATCCTTAGTGGCTGTTTGGTATGAGTTTTCCCCCTCTGCACCCAGTAGATTCCACTCCAAAAGTGCCATGCCCCACAAATGGCCGGCCAGTTGCAGCAGACACTTGTCTCCCTACCAGCCATTCCATGATGCAGTGTGGTGCAGGGTCGGTAGCCAATCTTTAAAATGAAGCTCTGCATCTTCTCCAGTGTGAGCAAGGAGGGTGGAGTACATGCAGCGAAGTCAGAAGGGTGGGGGTGTAATATTGGCGGCATTGCGGCTCAAGCTCACAGATGGGATTGATGTCAGACCTACCGACCCGGAAGCACTGATAGATGTCAGTGCTGGGATGCCGCTGTGCTGCACTGTGTGGGCCCACTACAGGGGACACATTAATACAAGCACTTGTAGGAAGGGGTGAACCCATCAGGGAGGAACTCCCGCGGGTGAGACCATACGCAGAGGAGGGACGGGGGGTACCCTGCATGACGCTAGTACATGTACCAGTCACAGGTAAGTTTAATGCTGCAGCAAAGGAGGGGACTTCCCTTGCCCACCTCTACCGCTGCTATGTACCCTGGACCCGAGCAATGTTACCACAACATCTTGACCAACACCTTTTCCAGCTGCTCACAATGCAATCGCCAAATTCTGCCCTTTTCTCTGTCACTTAGGCTGCTCATCTCCCCCAGTGCATTCCTCTCACAAGCTTTCATACCCTCCTTCTCCTGACTAAGTTCCTTCTCCTGACTAAGTGCTTCTTGGGTCACCTTAATTTCCCTCTGGTACATCTCAGTTAGCAATGTGGGTTCTTCAGAGCCATTCTCCCAGGAATAGTCACCTAGCTTCTCTTCTCCTCTCTGTCTATCTTCGTCTTCACCTCCCTGATGATCAGAGTGGGTAGTCATCTCTCTCTCAGTCCTGAGAAACACACCATCCTCATCCTGCAGACTGACCAGCCAGGTCCACCCGAATCCGGTAAGGTATCGTCAAAATAACTTGCTCATTCCAAGACTCTTTGTCCTGGCTTTCCAGCTCCCATCAATATTAATTGGGGGTGGAGGGACATGTCTGAAAAACGTGCTTCACCATTTAAAGTACCATACATGTACCTTTGCACACGTTCATGCTGTGGTCCTGATTTATACACCAAAATGTAGCCAATGCAGTATGCTTTCTGGTGGTAGCTTTTGTTTTGCCATACACATTCATCTGTTGGAACTGCAAGTTGGAATGTGAAGTAAGGTCAGTGCACCAATCCATTACCTGCATCAAGTCTTGAATAGCTATATATAACAACTGTGATAGATAGAGCTGTAGAAACACTACAAGGTGATGTTGAGATATTTTTTTATTTTTAAAGTGACTTAAAAAACACACTTGAGGTTACAACTTTGGAGCTCCATAGATTTTGCACACTTTCCTATATGAACTTGATACATGTATATAAAACAAGCATGTTCATTAGGTGCTAAACCACAACTAATTAGGTGCTGGATGGGGGGGGGGGGGGAAATCCCACCCCACACTTGCCTAATTCATTACCTTTTAGCGCCTAAGTATGTGGTAGAGTAGGATGTGGCTAGCACTTGCCAAACAGGAACCAGAAGTTGAACCAGTTCAGGCACTCGGGGATTTGAGGTCCACCCACTTGGGCTGCATGTAATGTTATACCTGTGCAACTTTTATTGAATACCAAAAGAGAGTATCTATCATTTGAGCTATATATCAAGTCCATACAGTGAAGTGTGTGTGCAGAATCTATGGAGCTCCAAAGTCCTAACCACAAAACACTTTCTCTCTCGACATTTCGAGTAGACACTCTAGCCTTCATCAGGAATTAGAGAAGGTCGTTGTAATTTTATCATGTCAACTGAGAGTTCATTGAGACAAATTTCACCTCTCAAGAAAAGAAGTTTTACACACGTCATCATCCCTGACGTCATCAATCAGGAACCTTCATTCTAATAATAGCAATGTTGCAAATGATAACAATGTTACAGTTATGAATTATTGCTCTACTTAATTGCTCTACTTAAAGGCCCAAACAGGGACTAATTGTAATAATTACAATAAGCAAATGGTATTAATATCAATCAACGTCTTGCATATGATTCTGAAGACTCCTGGCCTTGAATGTCATCCCTACTCCCAGGTCATTAAAGCCATCATGCATACGCACCCTGGTTACACTCTAGTCGGGGAAGACTAGTGCATGCACTCTAGTTACACTCAAGTAGGGGAAGACTAGTGCAGTATGAGGCTAAGATTACACCTGAAGTAGACACACACAAGCACTGACCACTTGGCTTCAAGCTCCTTCATCACCGAAAGTCAAGGTCAACTTTACACCCTCAATACTGGTTCCTCTCTCAAGCTGTTCTCAGACTTGTGATGCACACCACTTGAAGTTGCTGCACGGCTGGTCTGTGAGGTGATGTTCCCACTGACATCTACAGGTAGGCCATCTCGCTGCTCATCACTGAAGATGGTGTACTGACTCTGCTTCGGTGGAAGGCTGTTGCTTTATTTGCTCGTTAAGATTATTTGCTCGTCAAGAACTCGCAGCACAGCACAGCACGCTTATTTGGTAGCAGTTCTACCAGTTCCAGTCTCCGCCAGGACATGGGAAGGGAAGAAACACACATGAAATATGAACAAATCAATTTTTTCTTGCACCTGAACTTGTGGGTGTGGCCATGCACATTATGTAGGCATGTACATTTGATAACAGGTACAAACGGGAATGTTTTTATTGCACTTCAGGACCCACTTGCAATATTCACATTTATATGTGCAGAAATAACTGGTATAGTGGATTGGCTGGTCCAAAAGAAATGAAACAAGGAATTTACTAATGACGGCCACAAACATTTAAAGGGAACCCTTTATCTATTAATTCTTTGAATGTCATAGCTTAGATAATAACCTCTCAACCTAGATAATAACCCCTCAACCTAACCCCTCAACCTAGATAATAACCCCTCAACCTAGATAATAACCCCTCAACCTAGATAATAACCCCTCAACCTAGATAATAACCTCTCAACAACCCCTCAACCTAGATAATAACCCCTCAATAACCCCTCAACCTAGATAATAACCCCTCAACCTAGATAATAACCCCTCAACCTAGATAATAACCCCTCAACCTAGATAATAACCCCTCAACCTAGATAATAACCTCTCAACCTAGATAATAACCCCTCAACCATAATAATCCCTAACCTAGATAATAACCCCTCAACCTAGATAACCCCTCAACCTAGATAATAACCCCTCAACCTAGATCATAAACCCTCAACCTAGATAATAAACCCTCAACCTAGATAATAACCCCTCAACCTAGATAATAACCCCTCAACCATAATAATCCCTAACCTAGATAATAACCCCTCAACCTAGATAACCCCTCAACCTAGATAATAACCCCTCAACCTAGATAATAACCCCTCAACCTAGATAATAACCCCTCAACCTAGATCATAAACCCTCAACCTAGATAATAACCCCTCAACCTAGATCATAAACCCTCAACCTAGATAATAACTTCTCAACCTAGATAATAACCCCTCAACCTAGATAATCCCTCAACCTAGATAATAACCCCTCAACCTAGATAATAACCCCTCAACCTAGATAATAACCCCTCAACCTAGATCATAAACCGTCAACCTAGATAATAACCCCTCAACCTAGATAATAGCCCCTCAACCTAGATCATAAACCCTCAACCTAGATAATAACCCCTCAACCTAGATAATAACCCCTCAACCTAGATAATAACCCCTCAACCTAGATAATAACCCCTCAACCTATATAATAGCCCCTCAATCTAGATAATAACCCCTCGATCTAGATAACCCCTCAACCTAGATAATAACCCCTCAACCTAGATAATAACCCCTCAACCTAGATAATAACCCCTCAATCTAGATAATAACCCCTCGACCTAGATAATAACCCCTCAACCTAGATAATAACCCCTCAACCTAGATAATAACCCATCAACCTAGATAATAACCCCTCAACCTAGATAATAACCCCTCAACCTAGATAATAACCCCTCAACCTAGATAATAAACCCTCAACCTAGATAATAACCCCTCAGGCTAGATAATAACCCCTCACACCAAACCTGTTGTTGTTTTTAAATAAAATAAAAACTTGTAAAATGTAATTCAAAGCTATAATTAGGTAGTTATGCCATTAGTTATCCACCCAAGATCTACAACTGAAAGTATTTGCTACTGGTTAGTCATGGTTTTCAGTATGACTGCATGTGTAGTCATAGACTATTGAGTAACAAGCTAGATAACTATCCTGGATAGCCTTTGAGATGTCTAGAATGTCTGGGTCTGTCTACATACATGTAGCTGTGACAATAACAAACCTAAAACACAAGAACTTGGGTCAGCCACACCTACTTATTATCTTTCAACCCACGCTGGAGTGTCTGTGAGAGGGCTATAGCTATGTATGATCCACAGCTCTAGCTGCTGCTCTGGTCTAGGCTGGAGTGCTTGTGAGAGGGCTATAGTTATGTATGATCCACAGCTCTAGCTGCTGCACTGGTCTAGGCTGGAGTGCCTGTGAGAGGACTATAGCTATGTATGATCCACAGCTCTAGCTGCTGCTCTGGTCTAGGCTGGAGTGCTTGTGAGAGGGCTATACATGTAGCTATGTATGATCCACAGCTCTAGCTGCTGCACTGGTCTAGGCTGGAGTGTCTGTGAGAGGGCTACAGCTATGTATGATCCACAGCTCTAGCTGCTGCACTGGTCTAGGCTGGAGTGCTTGTGAGAGGGCTATAGCTATGTATGATCCACAGCTCTAGCTGCTGCTCTGGTCTAGGCTGGAGTGCATGTGAGAGGACTATAGCTATGTATGATCCACAGCTCTAGCTACTGCACTGGTCTAGGCTGGAGTGCTTGTGAGAGGGCTATAGCTATGTATGATCCACAGCTCTAGCTGCTGCTCTGGTCTAGGCTGGAGTGCTTGTGAGAGGACTATAGCTATGTATGATCCACAGCACTAGCTGCTGCTCTGGTCTAGGCTGGAGTACTTGTGAGAGGACTATAGCTATGTATGATCCACAGCCATAGCTGCTGCACTGGTCTAGGCTGGAGTGCTTGTGAGAGGGTTATAGCTATGTATGATCCACAGCCATAGCTGCTGCACTGGTCTAGGCTGGAGTGCCTGTGAGAGGGCTATAGCTATGTATGATCCACAGCCATAGCTGCTGCACTGGTCTAGGCTGGAGTGCCTGTGAGAGGGCTATAGCTATGTATGATCCACAGCTCTAGCTGCTGCACTGGTTTAGGCTTGGTCCAAAGAAGGAAGTTCACAGATAAGAACTTGCCATATCAGCTACTATGTTCCATAGCTTAGGCTGTATATGTAATAGTTGTATAGCTACTGTACAGGTATTTAGTGTTTACACTAGAGCTAGCGTGTGCTGTGAGAAAGCTACAGCTATCAACCACAGCCATAGCTAGAGCTGATGGACTTGGTCCAAACAAGGAAGTCCACAGTGAAAACTTAACCAATTAACTAACTACTAAGTTTCTAGAAGCCACTGCTCAGGCTATATAGCTAAATGTTGGATAATGAAGAGCATAGAGCACTTGAAGAATTATATTGTTATAAACAACAGCTGTAGTATAGCTGCATTGGTCTATGTTTGGTTCAACTTGTAAGATTAGCCACTGATTTTCTAAGGGGAACAGCATATGCATGTATATATTGCAAGTAGAGTAGGTGTCTTCAACAGCATGTATGTACCTATTGGCAATAGGAGGTTTAATAAAATGAAGGACAAAAAGGCAATATAATATACAAGGTAAAGGGTCATTAATGTCTGTAGTCTACATGGGTAAATGCTTGTTGCATTTCTTATTTGTTGTCAATCCAATATATGCTTTTAAATGAGCATTTTTGTCTTATTTCTATTGTATTATAGCCAAGCAGCCACCTATAAAGAAGGTACTCAGTGTAGCCAGAACTTACCAATCTTAGAAGTGATTTGCCATGTTAAATATAATATATGCATGCATCATCATAAATTATAACTACTGCCAGGTTTTGTTGAAGGTCGGTGCTGTTGAATTTCATCACACCAATAAACTTCTGAAGAAACCAACTGGTCACTGGTTGGTACAAAAATGTGTTGACTCAGCTCAGGCAGACTCCATATTGTACGTACACAAGTATATGTCAACGACACTAATGACCTTTTACTGTTTTTCATGTGTTTTGCTGAATATAGAAGAATCAAGAAATGGATTGTTTGCATTGGGGAGTTGTGGGGTGTTCTGCTAGTATGATTGTGATCAGCAGACATATTGTGTGCAAGTGTGTGTGGAAAAGAGTAGATAGATGCATAGCTAGATACATACATAGATATAAGAATGGATGCATAGCTAGATACTTACATAGATATAAGTAGAGTAGATAGATGCATAGCTAGATACTTACATAGATATAAGTAGAGTAGATGGATGCATAGCTAGATACTTACATAGATATAAGTAGAGTAGATAGGTGCATAGCTAGATACATGCATAGATATAAGTAGAGTAGATGGATGCATAGCTACATGCATAGATATAAGTAGAGTAGATGGATGCATAGCTACATACATACATAGATATACGATCCCGAATAATAATTTCATGGGTTTTTAAAGGCCTTTGGATTTCCAGTTTACTACCGTTGTGAAGATTCATGGCACGCTGAGGTCGACCAAAACTACTGTTTACGATGCTAACTAGCTGGCCGAAGAGTTTTAACTGAGATACAAGCTTTGTTTTTGTCTGCTATTTTAAAAATGTAGGGGTTGAACCAATATATATATATATATATATATATATACTTAGAAGGTAGTTTGCTGGTGAAGGCTACAAATAGTGCTCAATGCTGTGTTAAGGCAGAGCTATTGAATATAGAAAAGTACTGGGATGGCTAGTCCTACTGCAGTTTCATGCTAATGCAATCATCAGGTGATTGCATTAGCATGAAACTGCAGTAGGACTAGCCATCCCAGTACTTTTCTATATATATATATATATATATATATATATGGGTGCTACAACACTCGCCAACAGATACATATGTTGATAGATGCAAGAACTTGAAGATGAATTGCATAGTTTTTAATGGTGGATTGCCAGTTCACTACCTTCTTGAAGGAATCAAGGCACACTGGAAGTGTTTAGGGCTAAAAAAACAGCTGAAATCCTACAAGAAGCTGCTAAAGTGAGTTTTAGCTGAGATACCAGCTTGGTTTTTTGTCCACCATTTTAAAATAGGGGTCAATCTAATATGGCAAGTGCTATTGCACTAGAATAGATGCAAGATCTTGAAGATTGAGTTCACAGTTTTTCAAGGCTGCTAGTTTACTAATGTTGGCAAAGGGTTCAAGGCACATGGAAGTGTGCTAGAGATAAAGTCAGCAGAAATCACCATTAGGATAACAGGAAGTGCCAAAGTGAGCTTTGGCTGAGATATAAACTTTGTTTTGTGTGTGTGTGTTTGGCATCTGCAATTTTATAAAGCAGTATATACCAGCAGAGCCACCTCACTCCCCCTTATGTACGTAGGCAATGGGATGGTGTAAATATGTTCCACGTTTTTAATGTGTGAAAAGGAATTGTTTATGCATCTGCTAAAGACAAGAGAGACCATCTTTCTATTATACATCAAATAATAATATTAGCGGGTTTTGGTGCATGTAGTGTAGTAGTTGTACTTAGTATGAGGATGGATCCACTGAGCCATCGACAAGATACTGTTGGACTCTTTTATTATAAACCTCTTCAAGTGATTATGATGAGGTGTGAGAGGTTGTCATGTGTGTGGTGTGAGAGGTTGTCATGTGTGTGGTGTGGGAGGTTGTCATGTGTGTGGTGAGGGAGGTTGTCATGTGTGTGGTGTGGGAGGTTGTCATGTGTGTGGTGAGGGAGGTTGTCGTGTGTGGTGAGGGAGGTTTGTCATGTGTGTGGTGTGGGAGGTTGTCATGTGTGTGGTGAGGGAGGTTGTCATGTGTGTGGTGTGGGAGGTTGTCATGTGTGTGGTGAGGGAGGTTGTCATGTGTGTGGTGAGGGAGGTTGTCATGTGTGTGGTGTGGGAGGTTGTCATGTGTGTGGTGAGGGAGGTTGTCATGTGTGTGGTGTGGGAGGTTGTCATGTGTGTGGTGAGGGAGGTTGTCATGTGTGTGGTGAGGGAGGTTGTCATGTGTGTGGTGTGGGAGGTTGTCATGTGTGGTGAGGGAGGTTGTCATGTGTGTGGTGAGGGAGGTTGTCATGTGTGTGGTGTGGGAGGTTGTCGTGTGTGTGGTGTGGGAGGGTTGTCGTGGGAGGTTGTCATGTGTGTGGTAAGGGAGGTTGTCATGTGTGTGGTGTGGGAGGTTGTCATGTGGTGATATTGTGTGTGTGGTGGTAGAAGTTGTGATAAGGTGAGGAAGGTTGTGGTGAGGAAGGTGCAGGTGGTGTGTGAGGTTATGTGGTGTGCAAAGAGAGTGAGGCTGTGAGTTCCTGAGTTTGTGCTGGTGTAAAGTGTGGGAAGTGCTTGTGCTTAGTACTTACATAATATCTTACAACTGTATTGTGTTTTTGGCTGTCAATAATGACTTGTGGTTGTGTTGTTCTGCAGGTTGATCTCAAGCAGGACATCTCCCTGTGTTCTGATGATGGCATGTGCGTCTTAAACGAAAGGTACTTCAACTGGCAATAGTAGTATTGTATGCCGAGGGTATCTAACTTATACAGCCAGAAATATCTAACAAATTAGACATCTGTGGTGTTAAGGCTTGGTGGTATTGGTAAGGTGGGTGTGGCCAGACCTGCTCTTGGTAAAATCAAGCAGAGCTATTGAATAGTTTTGACTTGGCATGTGTAACACCTTCAGAGCTGATGTCTCTAGCTATATACATGATGAGGAAATTGCCACTGGGTTGTAGTTGTCTCGCATAAGCTACCCTTTACCTCCTTACAAGGACTGAAGTATCAGCTCGTGGGACTAGGCGTGTACTGGTCTTGTGTCGACTACTGATTATGATGTCATGCATATGGTGGGCTTGTTTTGGGGTGTGTGTTTTTGCTTAGATAGTGGCATTTGACGTGGTTTTTTTTTTGGTGTGTGTGTGTAAGTTCGTCATTGGAGTCCATCTCAAGAATACCTTTGATGTTGTGTTGACCGGCTCTTGCACATAAACACAAAGCAATGTATGCGTGCATGCCCACTCATTTGCACACACAAGACATACTTCCGTCAGTATTGTTCATGCACGAACACACACACACACACACACACACCATGCACCAAACATGAACAAGTTGCCATGCATGCTAGTGGCTTATGATTAGTACATCTACCCACCCACCACCCATGCCTGTCGTCTCATGGCAGTTATTCCACGACAGCCGTCCATTTTATCTTGTAAATAAAGTACACATTGCAGGAGTCTTGTGTGGCAATGGGCCAACTTACATGCTAATCTTCATCATGACAACTGCAGAAGGGATAGATTGTGACATGACCTTGTCTGAACCTCTTCTCCCTCTATATATGTCCATGTGCATATAAGGAATGCCTCTGTCTTATTGCTCCTCTAGGTCCAATCCAAGTCTGTCTGGCGAGACAGGGGAAGGCAAGTCAGTGTGCATCACAAACACTCAGTACAGTTCCTGATTGTGGCTAGGAGTAAATTGAGCCTGGACGAGGTTAGGAAGTATTCCCTGCCATTTTATTTGGCACAATCATATTGCCACTATTTGGAAATCAACTTTCATTTCACCAACATATATACAGCATCATATTATTGTAGCACAACGACAATACAATACAGTTTGTGCTCTTGAACAGTTACTCTTCCTCTATGTATGAAATATTGTATATAATCATGGTTATAATCATGTCGGAAAACCAGGTTCCTCTCAGTTTGGCTATGTGGTCTCTCTGTAATCATTGGAGACTAAATCTGTATCAGACATATTGCTTGATTCAGATGGGGAACTCGACTTGTATGGTTCTTCAGAATCCAGCTCTGTCATTCTTATGTGATTAAATTGCTCTGATACGGTTTTCTTTGGATAGAAGATCCATGATAGGAATGAGAATACGAAGTTGGCACCAATGCCTAGCACAGCTAGTAACACGGCTCTCTGGCTTAGCTTGTCACCATCATACACCCAGCAGTTGCCTCTCTCACCGCAGTCAACTTGCCAGTAGATGCATGCAGCGTCAAATATGGCACCAAATACAATGGGTCCAGGGATTCCGCCAAAGATACGAAATATAACAGATTGAACACCGAGAGCTAATGTCCGCTGCTCATCTGCCACACACCTAAATATATGGTTCAAATTAACACCAAAAACAAAATGGAAGTGCATAGACATCTTTCATTGAACACGGGGGGGGGGGGGGGGAATAATGCACCAAAATAAAACTGATTTACAACAGCGGCCACAATATCCTGTAATAGGAGCAAGTTAGTGTATATGTATCTGCATGTCTCACAGCTGGAGAGATTGTGAAGGCTGAGGAGTGAGTGACTGAATTTTAAAAGATTTCCAAATGCCCCCCAATTTTTTAAACCAAAAAATTAAAAACAATTATCAAATTACGTTTTAAGTTTTAATAGCAAGGATATCCTTTTTTTAATACACATAATATACACATAATAAACGGGCAATATCATAGTCCATTAACACCTATATAATTAACTCCTGTGAATTATATTAAAAAAATAATTACTATATACATACATTTTAAATTAGAAGTAACAGATAAAGTTAACACCAAAACACGAATATATAATCAATCTAAGGCAAAGTTCCCAAAATAGCTGCAGCATTACTCGCTCAACTTCGATGGTCATGTGCTTTAATAGCAAGGATATCCTTTTTTTAATACACATAATATACACATAATAAACGGGCAATATCATAGTCCATTAACACCTATATAATTAACTCCTGTGAATTATATTAAAAAAATAATTACTACATACATTTTAAATTAGAAGTAACAGATAAAGTTAACACCAAAACACGAATATATAATCAATCTAAGGCAAAGTTCCCAAAATAGCTGCAGCATTACTCGCTCAACTTCGATGGTCATGTGCTGCGTAGAATGGACTGTGACCTTGGCTCCTCCAACTGGTCCGCGGCCTGTTTGCCAAGGTCAGTGAAAAAGGCTGCAGCTGCAGGGCCGAAAACTCCCGACGTCTCAATGGCATAAATAGAGTCCAACTCTTTATACTTGTCCTCTTGTGGTGCTCAACTTTGGTGGCCATTGCCAGCCTCAACACCAGACAAAGCCAGATGGGATGGTGCATAGGTGTCTGGGCATGTCACATCCCACACTAGTGATCGACTACACTTTCATCGGACCAAACTGATGCCATCCGGCTGTTTCCCATCCATTCCATTGGGTTTGAGTCGAGATGGGATTTTTGCAGAGTCCAGAGTCCAAACCTATCTTGACCGCTGCATTCAGAGAGGCATGCCTTGGATAGCGACCCTGGCTTCTATATGCGGCAACTCAGGCCATGTGTGCCTTTAACATGAAACTGTTCACCACAATGGCAACATGAATGGGGTTGAACTAGGGGTGCACCTATCCTCAATCCCACTGCAATCCTAAGTCTTGTCCTCCACCTTTAAACCTATATATAGAGGCCACTGGGATGGCATTGAGCCAAGCAACAGATCCTTTCCATGTCGCAGCTAGCAAACGTGCATGAGAAGTTTCAGAATGAGCATCACTTAGCAGCTGATCAAATGTAGCCTGAACTAAAGGTGGATCCCAAGCTCTCTGCTGAAAGGACTCACTTCCTGCAGGGGGTGAAGCATCATGACTTTGACTCCACATGTCAAGGGCATAATCCTGAAATGTACATTGCACACCTGACAACCTTTCCTGAAGGATCCGATGGATAAGATCAAAGCAGTCAGCAACTGATGGGAAGGCAGAAGGTGCCAACTGCACTTCTGATCCCAAGACCACCCAATGCACCGGAAGTGATGCCTGTGTCCATGCACAGTCGCTAAGGTCAACTTTCATTATCTCACTCACTATTCCTCTTTGCAGCCTGTCAAATGAATGTAGTAATGGAGAAGAGCAGGAAGGAGATGAATGCAAAAAGTTTGGGAATGCTAAAGGCATGTTGGAGGAGATGCAATGCATCATGAGTATGAAGGTAACTAAGTCTCTCTCCCAAAACACACAATGCATCTATCTTCTTCCCAAGGATTGAATCAATACCTCCGCTCCAACAATTGGTGAATGACTCTGGCTTCACTACCAAAAGACCTGGAATATCACCCAGAGTGGTATGATCTCGGCATACCATCTACTGTGGTTCAAACCAAGGCCTACATCCTGAGCTAGAAGCTCCACTCTCCGAAAGTCATGCACTATGTCCTCCCAATTACCACTTATCGTGATGTCGTCCAGAAAAAAGATGCAAAGTTCTCAATAACAAACAAATATTCAAGGCGGGTGGCTTTATCTAAAGAAAAAAAGCTGAGTTGCCTCGTATATATAAGTGCTGCTAATTCCTAAAATGACTAAAATTAGTGTCTGTCGATACAATCTGAATGACTGCCTTCCACATTTGTGGCTCATTACAACAATTATATACCTCCACCAGTGTTGTTATTGCATACACACACACCACACATGTTTGTGCATGTGGTGACCACTGTACATAGCTGACACTCCAACCTGGTTTGCTGATGACATCCACTGGCAGAGATGGATAACACATTTACAACATAACTCTTTTCCTTGAGAACCAGCTCTGTTGTATTCCCATGCTATTTTTCTCTCTGTGTTTGATCTCTATTCATAATGATCGCACAAAGAACATAACCACGCGATTTGTTGCTTTGTATCTGAGAATACGTTCCCTTGGTGACATTGATGCTACTTCCAATTTGGCGTCTAACGAAGATATTTTGTAACAAGAAAAGGGCGCAAACAGCTAGAAACAACCTGTTCCTTCAATATCTATTTAATCGTAACTATCAGTGCCTGTTTGAGGATGTTTCTGCTCAGAAGTGATGAAGTCACGTAAGTCACATTTGCAACCACCACAATCCCCCCTCTGCTAGGGATACTACTTCCACCTCGGGAACAAGTCTGGTGGTAATACTGTCTGTATCCTGGTGGATGCATGTGCGTCATCAATGCTACACCTTCAGTTACCTGCAGGGTCAGTTTTCCATACTAATGGAGTGAGTGCACTGGGACACATCCTTGCCAAAGTCCAGATTTCCAAAGAATTTTTGAATCACAATCCTAATTGTTTGATAAACCAACTTTTGTCTTCCATGCAGCTATGTGATCTCTCTACTGTATTGAATATTGTATTGACATATACATGTACTGTAGCTTGATTCAGTTTGGTGATCTTGGTGTATAGGATTCTATGGCATCCATGCTTGTCATTCTGATGTGATTGAATTGCTCCAATGTGGTCTTCATGGGATAGAAGATCCATGACATGAAGTTGGCACCAATGCCTAGCATAGTTAGGAATACGGCTCTCTGCCTTAGCTTGTCAGTTGCCCCTCTGACCAGTAAAATTGTAGTAATTTCTCTTTCTATGATTCCTCCTGCTAGCCGATAGCAAAATCAAATCCAACTCTTGCTCGCTGATAATTAAAAATAGTTGAAAGCTCAAATGCAGAGGACTCAACGCGAATATTGTGAACAATGCAGCGAAATGGAACAGATTGCGCAACACATGCAACAGAAACAAGTTTTAACGGAATGGACTGCCATCCATCATGTTGTGAACCCACCTTTAAACTGCAAGAGAAATTGCAAGAAAAGTTGACTGGTGAAGAGAAAGGGAGTGGAGAGTTGATACCAACAGAGGAACTGAGGATCTATCAGCGAACAAATGACACTTCATGGATCAGAAACTTCAGTAGAGAGAGCAATACACACTTAGGAAGAGAGAACTGAAGGCTGTACTCCAGAAGTGCAAGGGCTGAGGAGAAATCAGCAAACATTGGTAGGTGGAGAGAAGTGGAGGCTGCACTGGCAGAAATTGTAAGGATGAAGAGAGGGCAGGAAGCACTGGTACGAGGAGAGTACATTCAGCATCAAGGGGACAGGGAATTGATCAGCATAAAAATTATTCACAAATTTTTATCTAATACCAATACCTACGTTACCCCTTCTAGCATACTTGATGTTTATTTATTAAATCACAAAACATCAAAGGAGAGACTATAACTCAATGGTGGATTGTGTGTAAAACACTTCAAAGAATCATGACCTGCAAATAATAAGATACAAATGAACATATTTTAACCACAATACAAAACATTTATATATTATACCTTTCAGAGTTTCTGTGAGGACTTGCTAGTATTATTATTTTTTTAATAAAAATTATAAATTTAATCGAGGGGCAATCAGTTAAAAAAGCAGAATTAAAAAAGCTGATTGTCTTAGTCGTGTATATAAGTATATATTGTGGCCTCAGGGCCTTTAGCAATGCCCTCACTGTACTTGAGCTCAAACTCCTCAGACTTTTAAATACAACGTCTGTCTGGACTTGGCATGTAGAGCTCAGAAATACATGAAATTATTCTCCTTTTAGAAATATACATTTTTAGAAGCCATTTCTACTTGAATATAGCGTACAGACGAATCAACCAAAAACCAATAACAAGAGGATAAGGTAGATCACAATGACACTGACAAGCCACCCCAGTCTGTCTGTCATTGACTGTCATATCAAGCACCCCAAAATTATTTACAAAAGCAATCTCCAGCAGGAGTTTGCATTGTATCTCAACTCACCTGACAGTGACGATGACATTAGGCACATTCAGAATGAAGAGGAGAAAAAGGTAAAGACCAATGATGACCAAGAAGATCCACAACTTATTGCAGCCTTGGTCACAGATGCCATCCTTGGCCGTCATGCTGAAGTTCCCATAGTCATCCTGCAGTCTCTCAGCCACGCAACTACAATCCTCAAATACTGTCTCCTACAAATTAATAAAGTTTTTCATTTTCTAAAGCCATCGAAATAACTTGTTTCATGAGAACACACACTAACAAGGTACCATACACACTAGCATGACATCACACTTGAGCGGCACTAACAAGGTAACATACACACTAACATGACATCACACTTGAGCGGCACTAACAAGGTACCATACACACTAGCATGACATCACACTTGAGCGGCACTAACAAGGTACCATACACACTAACATGACATCACACTTGAGCGGCACTAACAAGGTACCATACACACTAACATGACATCACACTTGAGCGGCACTAACAAGGTACCATACACACTAACATGACATCACACTTGAGTGGATACTACTGATCTAAACTTTTTTTTTTAAATTGCAATAATGCAGTCTGTGCAGGTAATTTTGGTATCTAGCAGAAGCATTAAAGTCACTCAATCAACTGCAGCATCCCTGTAGTTTGGGGTATGTGGCCATGATAACCTCCACAGTACACTCAATTTCTTTATTTTCTTTTAGTCTGTGATATGAGCACTTCAAATACTGCAAGAAAGTTATGATGATTGGAAAATGTGTTTTAATCATTACCTGGTGGCATCACATAGTATGTGCAACAATATATTTCAGATCATAATAATAGCTAAGTGCTTTGACAAACCACAGACCAATATAGAGATCTCATTTACACAGACTGTCACAAAACAGGGGTGACCTGGTGTTTTTGGATGTAACAAAATTCTATAGAGTGTGCAGGTCATATCTTAACTAACACTCATAGCAGAAACTTCTTAGCTGCCTAAATAGTGGTTTCAGTCACCATTAGCTCTAAAAATACTTCCAGCATGTGCCACAAATCCTTCATTAACTATTTTCCCGGTGTAAGCGCCATATGGCGTAATTGCTTTTGAAAAATCATAAAAAATCAATCGTTGGGTTGTTTTGTAAAACAAAAATATCATAAAATAGCGCTATTCTAACTGCAGCTACATTCAAAATTATACGGCAATAGCGCCATGGTAACTAGGAAATCCCGCCTTAAAGTTCAAGGGGTCAATTCTGCCCTAGAATTAAAAATGGTCGAAAGGCTATCTTTTGATGAGGTGCTCACAGCGGTCCTGGACGACAACTTCGACGACTTCGGGTTATCTGACGATGAATCTGAGGAAGGGGAGAGTGAAGCTATCTATGCCTACCGTGGACAGCCCAGTTTGGATCGTGACCAAGTAGAGCTACTTTGCAGAGACTTTTTCAATCGAAACCATGGCAGTATGGACGAAGCTATGGCTGTTGGAGGCGAAGGCATTGATCCTGGCAGTCCTCCTGGTAAGTCAATGTACTTTGCTAGCTATATATAAAGCCTGATAGTCTGAGGAGCTAGCTAAATCATGGTGTTAGCTACACCCGTGTAATAGCCTACTTTCCTTTATAGTTCTAGCTGTACTTGATTCCTTGACTTGTCTAATAAGTTGACGAATAACAACTCTATCATGTTCAGGTTTGATGGAGCAAGTGGTATTATATCCATGACGGAGATAATACCATGGCACAGCTTCCCCATGTTCAGATGAGTTCTGATAAAGATAGTGATGCAAACACACCTACCCCACTCTCTTCATCCATACTGCACGAGGGCGCTCGTCTTGTAGACCTACACGAGGACGTACTTTTCTCAGAAGTATGAGTGTCCAACTCTCCCCCTTACCTTCATCCAGTGCTAGTCTTACTGCACGAGGACACTTGTATATCAGACAATGAGTATGTAATTACAGAGTATTTTATTGTATAATTGCTCTTTGATTCTGTGTACATTGTATCAATATTATTGGTTATGGGAATTGTATCAATAATATTGGTGGGAATTCTATACAGTAGAAATTATATCCTCTCTGTTAGTCAGGCAAACGTCTGTCATACCACAGCATATCTCAGTTGTTCCTAAAGTTGGCTGAAAATAGAAGGATATTTATATTCTACAATACAATAATATACAATTTTTATTTTATTTTATTAAACTACATTATAATGATATTCATATACGTGTGGTTTGGTTACCTAGCAACATGAATTGACCACAATAATGTCCAACAGTAGAGCTATCTTGTGGTATATGGTTGCTAGGGACTATTGTTAACCTCTGATTTAATATCAATTTATTTGTACTTAATGGTCAATTTTTAAATTTTTTCCAAATAAACTCACCGGGAGAAGAGTTAAGGTAATAAACTGGCAGACTCAAAGAATATTGATAATGTTTAAAAAATCATGAAATTCATATTCAAGGATCTATCTAAGTTTACATAAATGCATCTTTGGAAACTTGGGCAAGGTTCATTCTTCAGTACCAGAAGACTCCAAATGTTCCAATGCATGTCCATGACTAAAAATAGGCACAGGTAGTAGTGGTTGTCGATGATGCAATCAAGCTCCATGAATCGCACATGCTATTTACAAGCAGAATCAACTTCAGTTCTAATGTTGGTTTGCAGAATTCTTGCTCCTGGGCAACTGTTTCCAAGTCCAAAGGTGATATCTGATCCTTTACCAAAACACCAGCTATTCTGTTCTCCTGAGCAGCTGCTGCCTGGATGCTGTAGTTGACCCTACATGGGTACAGTAACATGATACATATGGTATATGCTGATTTTTGTATAGTGGTATAAGGAGCCTCACCCAGCAGCTTCAGCAGAGGGTCTGGCTAGAAGAGAAAACAATGTAAGGTAAAGATGTGTGACATTATGAAGAATGTGAGGATTTGGTGGTAGAATGCGATGTTGGAAAGTTGACTGTCCACTATTTTACATGGTACAAAGACAAGCTGAAGACTTGAAGTTCTGCTATCCAAATATTTCAGTTATCCGAACACCCTCCAGTTCTATATAACCTGCTTGAATAAGTGGCCTCGTACTGTAGTAGTTCACCTTAGTTCACCTTAATATGCTGTTCTTTTCTTTGAAATTGTCAAGAATTTCGTCAAAGTTAATTTCTTTTAGTTTTTTGACCCTCAATAAAAATTCTCATAAGGTGTGCCAAATTTTTCATCTGACAATCCATTTCTGTGTGTGGTCTTTATCATCTTCATCTTCTCTGTTCCAGTGCCAGTAAGATTTAAGCCAGAATCTACACTAAGGAAAATTCCACTGTAGGCATTTGATAACCCCAAAAAATCAGCAGTTCCTTCTGCATATATATAACAGTTAAAGACTTACTAAGGGATTCAAGATCCCTTCAAGATATAGCTATAACCGCAACTATTCGTCCAAAAGATAAAACAATCAGCTGAATATGAAAGGCTTCAGCATTTCCAGATGTTTTATAGAAATTTTAGACAGTAAAAATCAAAGCTGGGAATTCCTTACAAATAACTTCCATACAACATTTGTGACAACTAGTGGGTATTACTGCCTGGGCCCCCTTCAATTTATCTGCCCTATAGAAGCTGGCCAGTTGGCCATCTTATAGCCTTAGTAACTGCAAATTATAGCAAGAGAAGTGGAAATACAATGCATGGACAGAGAGAGTGCACATTCTCTTGCACACCAGTGTCTTTCCAAGCCAAAGGAGATGCCCATCATAACCCTGACCTATTAGCTTCCTTTATTCAAACTCCATGGATTCAAGTGATTTCAGCAGCCAGTGACTCGGCTGCTAAAGAGGTAATGTGAAAAATATTTCATGGCCTTTCTTCACTTACCTCTAAAACTGAAAAAATTAATCAAGCTCTGTTCTACATACTGATAACTTGATATTATATAAGTTGCCGAGAACTTAGAAGTGTACTGGGCATTTGAAGGTCCTTCTGACTGTCATTTCAGAAGGACCTATCCATTTTCTATTTGTAATTCTACCAAGTCCTGGAAGCAAGTTGAATGTGGCATTTGATGCTTTACTAGATAGTAAGGAAGTTGATCGCAACAACTTAAGAAGGACAGATCGCTTATGCTGTCATTCTTCCTCCACTTGCTTTGCTGGAGTTGCTAAGTGAAGTTCAAGAACACTTCCACTATGATGTGCTTGCTCAGCCATTCTAGCTGCAACTGCTCCATCTTTGTCATTTGGATAACTTGTGCAATTTTAGTAACTCAGTTGCATGATTCCAATCAGTAACACTATGAAAAGTCCAAGTTCTTCTAGCTGTCACAGGAGACCTGCCACATTTTTGACATTTTTGGCATTGCTACAAAACATTTTTACAATAAACCCATGGATGTCTTTTCTCCCATCCCTATCTAAACTAAGGCAATGCTGATAATTAACTTTATTCTTGGCTGATTTTGAGCAGTGTTCAGGAACTTGAGGCTGACTGTCCTCTTCTGATGAAGGCTCCTTCTCTTCAAATGACAGTCTAGGTAACACTATCTTGGAAAATACTTTGTGGTTTTATCCTAACAGGCAGCTGTCAGGAGCATATGTTTTTCAACAGGTACTTGGCATGCTCTTAAAGATGAAGTCGTTTGTGCTCAATCTTAAAATAACCACATTGAATTTGGCACCTTTTAGCATGCGTTGTGCATTGTTGTACTTCTTACAACTTTTGTGTGTAAATTAATAGTTAACCCCCCCCCCCCCCCCCCCCCTCCCACCCTCCCCCCCGTTCCACGCTCTCTAACAAAAACATCTATATGAAGGTAAATCAACGATAGCAACAAGACACAGTGTGTGCTGATTTGGTGTCCAACAACAATAAAGCTCTGAGTTAGACTTTGTAGAAATCTGCGTATTTGCTCCACTGCTCAACTAATAACACATCCACAGAAATAACACATCCACAGAAATAACAAAAACAAACAAACAAACAAACAAAAAAATGAAATGAGCATAAAATAATTAAAAGGAAGCAATAAGATACCTGTGGCCCAAGACTATACCTGTGGCCCACTACCAGCAAGACTATACCTGTGGCCCACTACCAGCAAGACTATACCTGTGGCTCACTACCAGCAAGACTATACATGTGGCCCACTACCAGCAAGACTATACCTGTGGCCTACCACCAGCAAGACTATGCCTGTGGCCCACTACCAGCAGGACTATGCCTGTGGCCCACTACCAGCAAGACTATACCTGTGGCCCACTACCAGCAAGACTATACCTGTGGCCCACTACCAGCAAGACTATGCCTGTGGCCCACTACCAGCAAGACTATGCCAGTGGCCTACTACCAGCAAGACTATGCCTGTGGCCCACTACCAGCAAGACTATGCCTGTGGCCCACTACCAGCAAGACTATACCTGTGGCCCACTACCAGCAAGACTATACCTGTGGCGAACTACCAGCAAGACTATACCTGTGGCCCACTACCAGCAAGACTATACCTGTGGCCCACTACCAGCAAGACTATACCTGTGGCCCACTACCAGCAAGACTATACCTGTGGCCCACTACCAGCAAGACTATGCCTGTGGCCCACTACCAGCAAGACCATATCTGTGGCCCACTACCAGCAAGACTATACCTGTGGACCACTACCAGCAAGACTATACCTGTGGCCCACTACCAGCAAGACTATACCTGTGGCCAACTACCAGCAAGACTATACCTGTGGCCAACTACCAGCAAGACTATACATGTGGCCCACTACCAGCAAGGCTATACCTGTGGCCCACTACCAGCAAGACTATGCCTGTTGATCACTACCAGCAAGACTATACCTGTGGCCCACTACCAGCAAGACTATTGTGGCCTACTACCAGCAAGACTATATATACCTGTGGCCCACTACCAGCAAGACTATACCTGTGTCCCACTACCAGCAAGACTATACCTGTGGCTCACTACCAGCAAGACTATACATGTGGCCCACTACCAGCAAGACTATACCTGTGGCCTACCACCAGCAAGACTATGCCTGTGGCCCACTACCAGCAAGACTATACCTGTGGCCCACTACCAGCAAGACCATATCTGTGGCCCACTACCAGCAAGACTATACCTGTGGCCCACTACCAGCAAGACTATACCTGTGGCCCACTACCAGCAAGACTATACCTGTGGCCCACTACCAGCAAGACTATACCTGTGGCCCACTACCAGCAAGAATATACCTATTGATCACTACAAGCGGATGTTTGGGGTGTTTTTTTTGTATCGAATACTTCGGCCTTCACTAGGCTAAATGAAAAAGAACAAAATCAAACACATTCATACTTGCTGGTAATGCTATACATGAAATGGATGTGTTTCATGACTTGTCTGAATGCTCTAGTGTATAACTAATTTCATATCATGAGCAGATATATCTTCAAAAATTAACATCGGTTAATGACAAATACCATTTTTAAACCTGCATATGCCCAGTAGACTACTCCGCCAATCGTGTTACTCCTAAATGTGTGGGGCATTCAAGTGCTATGTGTGCTCTTCTGTTTGCTCATGTCATCATACATGACCCCTAGATGTGCCATGGAGCTCCTCAGTGCCCCCACACATCATGTGACTTAGCACAGCATCCAAACGTAAGGGGGAGGAGACTCAAAGTCAAAAGTGTATGAAGTTGAAATCTAAAGGAAAAGGCGTGGCTTGATAAGCACCAGGTGTAAGTTAAGGTGATGTCATACTTGATAAGAACCAGGTGTAAGTTAAGGTGATGTCATGATAAGAACCAGGTGTAAGTTAAGGTGATGTCATACTTGATAAGAACCAGGTGTAAGTTAAGGTGATGTCATACTTGATAAGAACCAGGTGTAAGTTAAGGTGATGTCATACTTGATAAGAACCAGGTGTAAGTTAAGGTGATGTCATACTTGATAAGAACCAGGTGTAAGTTAAGGTGATGTCATACTTGATAAGACCCAGGTGTAAGTTAAGGGGGTAGTTCACCCAAAACTGGAAAAAAACGTCTGTTGACTTTGAATGCCCATAACTTTTTTTAATAATTGGTTTGTGTAGATAATGTTATGCTCAAATTGTTGCTTGTTCTATGTGCTTTCCAATGATATATAAAATATCTCTAGAGGCATGTTTTGTCAGAAGATGCATGCAGAAATGCATGCATCTTCAGAAACAGGGACCCTCCTTCTCTTGGCAGACCCCCACTACTCATTTTTAAAAATCAAAAGCTGTAAATTGGTTTGTGGCTTGTCAAAGCTAACAGCTGTGATATGGATGATTTTACATTGCAATAACTAAAGTGGTTGTTGAATGGCAACGTGCCGTATTTGATTACGCGCTAAAATTGTATTTTTAGCGGTAATCAAATACGGCACGTTGCCATTCAACAACCACTTTAGTTATTGCAATGTAAAATCATCCATATCACAGCTGTTAGCTTTGACAAGCCACAAACCAATTTACAGCTTTTGATTTTTAAAAATGAGTAGTGGGGGTCTGCCAAGAGAAGGAGGGTCCCTGTTTCTGAAGATGCATGCATTTCTGCATGCATCTTCTGACAAAACATGCCTCTAGAGATATTTTATATATCATTGGAAAGCACATAGAACAAGCAACAATTTGAGCATAACATTATCTACACAAACCAATTATTAAAAAAAAGTTATGGGCATTCAAAGTCAACAGACGTTTTTTTCCAGTTTTGGGTGAACTACCCCCTTAAGGTGATGTCATGATAAGAACCAGGTGTAAGTTAAGGTGATATCATACTTGATAAGAACCAGGTGTAAGTAAGGTGATGTCATACTTGATAAGAACCATGTAAGTAGAGTCATGCATTCCCCCCCTAGATTTCAGTTTTGTACTTTTGACATTAAGTCTTCTCTTCTCAAATGCTGGTTACACTACCAGCAACACATCATATGGTGACTTAGCAGCAGAACTTCTAGTAGGGCAAACACTAGGAATTGGCATTTATCTCAGTGCATAGAGGAACATGTGAAGTGCTGTGAGGGCTCACCATGGTCACATTGTCCACCTTTCTTTGGCAACCAGCTGTACATGGTGAGAAGTAGGTGTGGTTATCCTGCCCACACACTGGCTCAAATATACTTGAATTACAGCCACAGGCTGCAAAACAGTCTCCACTGATCCGGTCCTCAGCGGATTCCACCACAGACCTATTTAACACAGTAACAGGTTGTCAATATTGACATGTAATGAGACCATTTTTGTGCACTTTGTTGAGTGTCATTGAATTGTGCTGGAGTGTTAGCTAGCTAGTGATTTTTTCCCTCATGGCCTTGTTTCTCTACTTTAATAACTGAGGCTAAAAGTACAACCTGCTGTCTAGCACTATGACTATGCAATGAATCACTCCACTTCATTGTAAAAACAGGGTGAAGATATCTTTCTGTAAATATCATTATACATCCAGACTTCAGCAAAGCCACAGCAGAAGGATCACGCTGATTGTCAGTCCCATGTGAGCAGTGCAGTAGCAGCATAGCAATTTTCTTATAGGTGTGACAGCCATCACAGCCTCTACTTCAAAAGAAGTCCCCATTGTCAGATTTTTTCCAGCCAAAGTTTAAAAGAATGACAAACGTGCACAAATGTCTTTGTTAGAATCTATTGCACATGGGAATGATTTAGAAAATTGTTTAGAAAAAATACATGAATACCTGTTACGCTGATTTGCATTTTGTATGAGATGTAGTCTAGACATTAGCATGGGCCTGGCTGGTGTAAAGGAGCTTCGACGGCAGAGCAAACCACTTCACACTCACGAGTGTAAAAGTCCAGCATAGGGACATTACTTATTATTTCCCACTTTGGTCCACTGGCTTCAACCAGGGCTAAAGCAGTATAATATAGTAATTGAGGTGCTGTAGCTGACCACCTCCCAGGATAGTGAAACCATATGGAAAGCCTTCCCTATATGAAGAATTCATGGACTACTGTACCTCCCCACTGCTAGTCTCTAAGTCTAAGGTTCAAGCAACTGTTGAAAAATATTGAAATGCAAGTACTGGATTTGTCTGGACAATGTAATCATTATCCCAATTTAGCAAAAGTGGCCAAGGGTATCTTCACTATTCCATGTGGTAATGTTGATAAAGAATGGCTCTTCAGCCACATTGGGACAAAACACAAGAATTGTCTTTATTTGTCTACTTTAGATTCTCTCTTGTCTCTACAGTTTAGTAAGAGTTTAGCATCTTCCAGCCATGTTATGACTTCAAACCAAGCAGTGATCTTCTGAAATGATGCAAAATGCTCAGCACGAAGTACAAAAGATCGAGTCATCCAATTGATGCTTAAACTTATTTCCTAGAATGGTATTCACGCTCAAACAATATTCACCCTCGAAAAGTGTTCATCCAGTTTCCTGAATAATAATAGCGTTTGCCCTCGAATTGTATTCGCAACATGTGCTCATTTCGTGTATGTGGAGATAAATTTTAATTCCAAGCTGAAAGTCAAGAATGCAGGATGGCAGCAAAGATGGAGAAATACACTTCCATAGCAGGTAGAGATGTCAGCCGAAGCCGCACCACAAATTACTAAGCTCACTTCCAAGCTGGAAAGTTGAGAACATCAAGATTCTAGCAGATTGACTATAACGATGAATAACTGGGAACGAACGAAATACTAGTTGATAACTGAAGACTACCAAATTTTGTTCCCAACTTTCGTCAGGTCCTAGGCCCCATTTTCTCTCACCATTTTCAAATCCTTTGTGCCAGCATTTGTTGGCTCGAGCTCAACAATAACTAGGAGGGAACACTGTGCAAGGCAGCTTGCAATGCCTAGTCCTGGCTTTGGGGATTAATTGTGTATACCCTCGAATTCTGTTCGCCCGAGTTTATTGTTCGCTCTTGCTAGGATGCCTATTTGAACTCACAGTAAACATTTGAGGAAAATATAGTATATTCATTATTTTATAATATCATTTGTATCTCGTGCATTTCTATATGTCAGACAGTTTTGTGTGATAGATGTGTCTGGTGTAGTTTGGTGAGGTCCTGGCTGTAAGTATTGGCACAGCTGACAATATCACTGACTGGTTTGTGGGTGGATTTTGATGTGGGAAAGAACTATTCATTCTTGCACACGGGATCTACACTGTAATTGGTCAGGAGAAGTATTTATATAGCACTTCCAATGTTCTATGCTTCCACTGGATGTGACACTGTTTCAGACGGGGAAAATGACAGCATGTGAAATATGGAGTGTGTTCCCTGAGGTAAAGGATGCTTTCATTTCATTATTGGCACAACCTCAAATATTAAATAAGGGAGCACTGGTTGCACGATATCCCTTATCCATTTGGATAGGACCTACATTTAACCCTTTAACCAGAACTCTTGACTGCATGGAACCCCTTACCCACTATTATAACTACATGCAAATTACTTACCCATTTGGATAGGGGACTGTGATTCCAACCAATTCCTGAGAAGGGCAATGGAGAAGGAAAATTAAGGTAGGTGCTAAAGCTAACACCGTGATGATCCAATTAATGAGTGCAGCCCGCCTTCCTGAAGCCTTGGTAAAGAATATGATTAGTGCTCCCACAAAAACACCAGCACCGCCACATGGGATGGCTGCATATGACACAGCACAAACAATACAAAAACAGTTACACTAGCCCATACTGTGTACATGTCTCTAGAGGCAGGAAAAAACGGTTACACTAGCCCATACGTGTACATGTCTCTAGAGGCAGTTCCAAGCAAAACTGTGTGCATGTCTCTAGAGGCAGCTCCCAGCCATACTGTGTGCATATCTCCAGAGGCAGCTACCAGCCATACTGTGCGCCTGTCTTTAGGGGCAGCTCCCAGCCATACTGTGTGCCTGTCTCTAGAGGAAGCTCCCAGTCATACTGTGTGCCTGTCTCTAGTGGTAGCTCCCTGTGTTCCTATTACTAGAGGAACCTCCCAGCCAGGCATACTCTGTATCTGTCTCTAGAGGCAACTCCAGGAACACTTTGTGCCTGTCTCTAGAGGGAGCTCCCAGCTATATATGTAATGTGCCTGCCTTTAGAGGTAACGAAATGGGTGCTTAACAATTTTAGTGCTAACAATTTTATGTATACTAAGCAACGAGAGGTTTAACAACCAGAGTTTATGGTGTGTGATGAAAAATAGATACATATCTCAACATTTCAAAACATGCAGTTGCTAATGTGGCAGTAAGAAAATAACGAGCACTCTAGATTCCTTTTTTTAGTATTCATAATTTTTTAATGTGATCTACTGTATTGGCTGGGATATTGGTCACAGAAGCAGCTAAAATACCTTAATTAATGAGGTGCAATTTTTACCACAGATGACATTAGGTCCAGCAGTTATCATGGACTCTACAATTATTCCAAAGCTATGCTATTGACTTGTGCATGTGCCCATAGTAACAGCCAGTTTAGAAGGCATGGGCTACTGCACTACCTTCAAGTTGCTAGTCATTTCTTGAAAATAACGTAAATCAAAGTGCAAATATTTGTCCTCCTGCTCGGCTTGGACAACAGCTTCTTCCATTCCAGGGATAAACAATTCACCCACTCACGGGTGTAAATGTGTATCACACCAAAAGGAATTAAAAAGTCATAAAAAATCAACTGTACGATATCCTATAGTCGTCCAAAAATTTCTATTGCATGCTCCCTACTGAATACGAAGGCCATAGACTTTTGGTAACTAAGGGGGGAAATATTGTAAAATGCAGATCATTTAGAATTCAAGCAACTGCTTCAAAGCAGTCAAGATATTCAGTAGACTACCTTTGAGGAGTGCTTTTGGTGGTTCTGGATGATAACTAGGGACTCTCTGAGAGTGAAAGCAGTGATGAAGAAGACGATGGCATCTCATTTTATCTTGGCTAGATCAGTATTGACCCTGAAGCTCAGCTATCACTTGGGGGAGCAATTGGGCAAGACTTCCCTTCGAATAAGCCTAGTTCTCTCACTTGAGCTGATGATTCAGATGGAGATGGGATTATCAGAGATGAAGAAGGTATTGATAGTGAGTTTAGCTATAGTTATCTGTGAAGTTAGTAAGCAGACCACGAACTGCAGAGGTTGTATTAGCTTCCTTGTTCATGGGGTTAAACTACTAGCTGAACAGCCAAATCCTAGAGACATTGGTTAGCTTGTTATTTTTACTGATACTCAGCACACCAACACAAGAAGTACAAATGAGATTCACGTCATTGTGGTTTTGTGGTTCATTTATATGGCAACAAACACTAACCACAATGTTCATCAATACATAGGCTACCACATGTGCTGTGGTTGCTAGGGACTTTTCAGAACTATTGCTGGGATAGCAAGGCATATTTTTACATAGGTTGTGCTTATTTATATATATCCACCATTGAGAAGGTTAACCTATATAGGTTCTTTTCATCAGGAATGTGCTACTCCTCTCTATATTGGTTCTACCGATTTTCTAAAATGGCGGATGATACAAACCCTCCCCCCCTCCCCCCCCCCACCCAAACCAAAATACATATCAACTTAAACTCAGATTGCCTGGCTCATACATACATAGCTGCCTAAATGGTGGTTCACCTTCTCTTTGCTTAAAAAAATGACTCCCAGCATACCTTGAATCCTTCCCTAAGGTTGTAACTAGCAGATCTAAAAATGTAGAAATGTACAAAAAAATCCCATGGAATCCATCCTCAAGGATCACTTGTCTATGTCACTACAGTGTGTGTTTTCTCTCTCTGCAAAACTTGCATACATAACATAAGTCCAATCATAAAAAAATTTGGTATCAGATGTTCTAATGCACGTCCACGTCTATTCCATTTTTTAGCTGACAATAAATCAGTTCATAAGGATCATCTGTTGAGCAATCTTTGTTGATAATGCAACCATAGATGTACCGAGTAGGAATGGGATAGGAAACACAATCTTCGGAGGCTCATTTCGCATCGTTCATGACATGACATCATCAAGAATAATTATGTGTACAGTACATTTGAGTCAGTACTGATGCAGAGAATTTATCTCACTTTTGTGCTGTGCTCTGGTCAATCTCTCGGAAGAAAAGAGCTGATTGAGTTGCACAAAGCATGCTGGACTTTTTATCAAAGCTGCAACTACACTTCTTGGTTTAGTAGCTATTTAGTGATCAGTATATAGTGATCAGTATAAACCCAAAAATAATTTTCAGAGCCATTATCTGCTTTTGTCTTGCCAACTCTGCACTGATTTCTGATCTTGTTGAGATTGCATGCAGAAACCAGCATTACCAGAGTGACCAGTATTACCAGAGTGACTTCACTTTTAGCACTATTATGTGGTTTATTTTGATTCAATAAAAATTGTCTTCCTTTACTCTCTTCTTTTGTTGCTTCTTCCGTCCACAATTGTTCAGGTACAAACCCCAATGGATTCTGCAAGGCATTACTTTCCATGAAATTACACAATGAGTCTTTTTTATGTCAAAATAGTATATTAACATCAAAATAGAAACAAAATGATGAGCATTGCTCTATACATAAATACCATCTTATGATTAGTGCAACCAACAAATGCATTAAATTATTCCCTCATGGCAGCCAAGCCAGCTTTAGCATTCATTTTGGTGGCTACAATAAGCTCTAGGTTATAGTTGCCATGGCAATGCACACTTTATAATTATCGTATTTTTATTATTGACAAGAAGTGGTCCAGAAATAAAATATGTAAAGTTATTCTGAACTTCTGAAAATTAAGGCAGCTTTTCATTAAAACTCAAGATCTAGAGCAGAGAGGAACACCACAAAGCAAATGCATTAATTGTACTAGATAAAATATTGTATAGCAAGAAATTCATCAACAATCTTCAAGTATCCTTTCTCCCTTACTTTTCAGTATGCATCTAGTGATAAGTATACACCTTTCACTTCATAGTAGGAACACAAAGAACTTTTGTTTCTTAAAGCACACAATAGTGTTGTTGTAAGTATCACAATAAGTCAGTGAACTTACCACACTGGCCACTGGCTGCATTTGTTTATGTGTAAATATAATAGCAATTAAGCTGCACACGCCTTGTACAGCTAACTATGTGACACATGTACTACGCCTTTGAAGTTTATGTTTACAAAACTGACGTAATGTGGAAGTTGCCAGTCCCATTTCCTACTCATAATCTGCGATAACCAAGCCAACACACAAGCTGTGTTGTAAGGAGAACAAATGACACATGCTCAGCTCTGCAGTTGGGTGTGTGGAGTTCTCACTTCTGGGAAACTATACCCGGTTAACCCTTTAAGCCCCCCCGCCCATTGATTTTTGAGCCCATACGGGCGCACTTACCAATTTAATTATAATAAATAAACTCTGCATCCTGTGTTAACAGGATGCATATATTCAAATACAGGGGGAAATTATCTTTCATTTGAAATACTTGGTAAGGGTAGTACAATAAATTTTTTTGTTGCTTTGTTCAAACTTAGTTAGCTATCCTAACAAGATGGCAACTGGCTCAATGCCCACTACTCAGTCAGTAACAGCTGCTACCTTGGTTGGGTTTGGAAGAGGTTTTGAGACTTTTGGACCAGGCTATATCTTACTACAATATTCTACGCAAGACTCGAAAGTATTGGCGCACCCTTTTTTTGCATTTTTTGGACGTAATGGTGACCAATTCATATCTTTTGTACAAACTCCACCTACCTGAAGAAGAACGCAAAAAATGTACTCACAAAGCATTTCGGGAGAATTTGGTAGCTCGGTTATGTGACCTAAGAGAGATGGTTCTGAAAAAACCTTATTATCTCCTTCACACAAACAGAGTATTAGGGCTCCTCACCAGCTTACACACACTCCTCGTGAAGAGCGACAATATTGTGATTTGTGCAAAATATTGGAAACCCCGACACCGCACCAGATTGAAGTGTGTTGCATGTGATATGTATCTTTGCTTTGAACCCAACAGAAACTACTTCAAAGTTTGGCATTCTAGTCAATGTGACCATATGAGGAACTAAAACTTGTTGAAATAAATATCTGTTTTCTGCTAGAAATATAATTATTGTTATTGACAATCTACCATAATTGCAGATGGGTGTGGCTTTGTGGTCATTTGAGTAAGTATGATCTAACATTAGGTCTTAGTATACATATATTACATGTTTATTAGAGTTTAGTACATATCCATACTACACAATAAAACTACACATGTACATCTTTTTTGAGATCAAAATGAGAATCGTATACATTTTTATGCCAATACCGGCAATATAAAATTTATCATATTTCACACATCTTCAATGGGAAAAAAATTGTTCAGTGGTGATGATTGATGGTTGTGTAATAGTTTGAAGTCATAAAAAAGGAACTTTATTGTACAAAAATTTGAAAAAATCGGAACGAATATTGATTCCTAAATTTTTATCTAAGTTCAAATTAATATAATTTGTTATGGGTGTGGTTTATTAATCTTTTGAAATTAAAAAAAAATAGTATGACTCATTAGCTTTTGGATTATACCCATATTGCTTACCAATATTCCATTTAGTTTTTAAGTTATAAATATTTTAAACAGGAAGGTAAAAAATGAGAAAAATTTGAAAAACGCTCGGGGGCTTAAAGGGTTAAAGGAAGCTGCAGCTCTCCCTCAACAAAACAACGGATGTTTGGTTGGTGAATTCTCCTGTACAACTGTTACCAAGTCCTTGAAGGAGGCTGCAATGGGCACAGTCACAATAACAGCAAGACATGGCATGTGCTCGACATGGGAAGTATAAGCAAGTTAGAAAAATAATTTAAAGGACCTGGAGAGCTGCAGCTCACACTTGGTGTGGTTGTCATGTGATAATATATACAGAAGCAACAAAACAAATAATCAAATGAAGAAACAAACAAACAACAACAACTTGAAGCAAAAACAAAAATCTGTTGTTGAAAAACAAGAGCCCAATATGTTGTTGAAAAGCAAGCAAGCAAGACTGTATGCTTGTGGCCCACAACTTGTTAGATGACCCTTTAACATTTAAAATCATGCACAACTGCTTTTAAAAAAGGGTCATGTGACTGGTTGTGGTCCAGATGCATACAGTCTTGTTTCCTTTCTTTTTAACAGATCAATCTAAATGAAATGGCATTTATTCTTGTAAACATAATTGGTATTTAAAGCCCCACTTGAAAATCCATCATTCAACATTATTCAAAGCTCAACTCACCTACTGCTCCTACTACCAAACTAGCTGTAGATGCAGTCAGTCCAAACTGTGTCTCGAAGTACTTGGGAGCAAAAGAAGACACACCTGAAATAACCAGCGAAGAAAAGCATAGTGCCACCGTGATGAAAATCCAGCTGGGTGTTTTCAACACCAGCTTCAAATGTTGGGGGAAAGTTTTAACTTTCGTAGCCAAATCCACCTCATCCAGAACACCGTCCTTGCCTTCGTATACCTGTGCCATTTGTTTCTGTCGTGCCACTTTCACTTCTGCACTGTCGGCAAGAAGCTTCGGAAACATAAAAAATGGAATTGCAAAGAGCCATGAGATGACTGCAGCTACTAGGAAACACAGCCACCATGCCCCGACCCAGCCAGGGTCCGAGGGTTGTAGTGTTGTTTCCTCCCAAGGATCTACGTAAATGGACAAGAAGAAACCTATCACAGCGTACCCAAGAGCAGGGCCGACAGTGCCAATTGTGTAAAATATCCCCATATGTATGGCGACATATTTCGGGTGTACGATGTCGTCCAAATAAGCCGTCCCTACAGTGAAGAGTGGGGCTGCTCCAATACCACTTAGTGCACTGCTCAGGAAGAAGAAGACAAGAGGAAGATTGTTCGAGGAGGAGCAATCTGAATCGTAATGGGAGTCGGCATTGCAGAGCTCAAACTGTTCAGTCTCTTCTGACACTTTGTATGAGCCAAACACAAATTGAGGTAGAGAAAAAATCAAAGCCCCTGCAAATCAATAACAAAGATATACTTAATTACAGGTCTATAAAAAGGTATTTCCCTACATAGGAGCTCCATAACTCTAACACATACAGTCATAGTCATTATTATCCATTTTCTATGTCTAACTGTTGTTTAGTCTGATTGAGTTCAGTGGTGATGCATTGCTTGTTGTGAGTGATAAAACCCACAAAAATTATGCATAGAAAGATTTTCAGCCTAACTGCATTAAAAAATATATATTTATAAGGACTAACACCATTTGGAATCTAGAAATGTGCTGACTTGGGTCCCATATGTGACTCATGATCAGGACTTCACAGAATGAACTGTTTTCACACATTTTATGCTCTAGATACCAATAGAGTCTGATCAACACCTGCAATTATATCAAACCTTAAAGTAAATTTACAGCTACCGTGAATTACTGTAAAAGCCAATAGTTGGAGATGTGCTCATTACACAAATCAGCAAGAAAACAAAAGCCTAACAAAGGGCATGCACCTGACAGCCATACTTCTTGTGTAGCGGGGTTCTTGGTGATCTGTTGTTCATTAACTATACATAATTAGCTCTATAATGAGCATGCCACTTGCAAGTAGGTGAGGGGGGCAGATAATGCTAAATCTTTTTTCCTGGGTGAGCTGAACTAGCTCAAGCTTTGCTGTAAAACTCTATTACTCTGGCTTGACAGTTTTTAGTCCCATAGTTCAACAGTGGCACGTCCTTTTAATAGTGATGGTTATAATCAAAACAGTGGCACATGCTCCTAATAGTGAGAGTTAGAGTGGCACGTGCTCCTAATAGTAAGGCCTGGAATCAACAGTGGCATGCACTCCTAATAATGAGGGCTAGAATCAACAGCGTCATACAGTACTAATAGAGAGTGAACGCTAGAAGCAACAGTGGCATGTGCTCTTAATAGTGAAAGCTGGAATTAACACCGAGTTATGCTCCTAAGGGGGGGGGGGGGGAGTAGAATCAACAGTGTCATATGCCACTAATAGATAGTGAGAACTATAGAATCAACAGTAGCATGTGTAGTGATGACTAGAATTAACAGTGAGATTTGCTCCTAATAGTGAGTGCTGTGGCATAGTGCTCCTAATAGTGCAGGCTAGGTACTAATGAACTAGAATCAACAGTGGTATATGCTACTAATGAACTAGAATCAACAGTGGTATATGCTACTAATGAACTAGATTCAACAGTGGTATATGCTACTAATGAACTAGAATCAACAGTGGTATATGCTACTAATGAACTAGAATCACAGTGGTATATGCTACTAATGAACTAGAATCACAGTGGTATATGCTACTAATGAACTAGAATCAACAGTGGTATATGCTATTAATGAACTAGAATCAACAGTGGTATATGCTACTAATGAACTAGAATCACAGTGGTATATGCTACTAATGAACTACAATCAACAGTGGCATGTGCTCTTAATAGTAATTCGATTTGCTCCTAATATTGAGAGCCAAAATCAATAGTGGCACGTACACCTAATACTGTAGACTAGAACCAACAGTTGCATATGCTCCTAATAGTGAGGCAAGATTCAACTGTGGCATTTTCTCCAGCTAAACTCAAAGGCATAATGTGGCAAAATCAATAATGGCATAGTGCTGCTAATGTTGTGGGCTAGAATTAAGGCTGGTTCACAACATGATGTAAGGTAACCCATTCGATTTCCATTGCATAATCCATACCATTGCACTGCATGGCTCGCAATATTGCATTGAGACCTTTTGACAATCACTACAAAGGACAGCAGTAATAGAAGTGAATTTGATATATTTTTTTGACCTCAGGAGGACGCTTCCGTCTTCTAGGACCTTTCTAAGGCCTTTGACAAGGTTCCTCTCCAGCCTTCAACAAAAAAGTTTCCCTTGTTGTTCATTACGGAACTATTCTAGGGGTCTTCTTTTTATCGTGTTCACAAACCACCTTTGCAGCTGATCTTCACAAACTAGTTATGTATGCTGACAATACGTGTCTTAATAGACCAATCTGTATCCTGAAGTAAAATAAACGTCATCCTAACAGATGTTTTTGTGCTGTCCCCTAGCTTGTCTCAGTTGCTTTAACCTTTAACCTTTTAGTTCCTTCTCATTAACATTTCCATCTTCATTTTAAGCAGAATGATTTGGTAGTATCATTTACATCTTTTCTCATAATTACCATTACAAATCGAATTTGCATTCTGATAAAACTTGCACTAGGGCGAGGAAGCACATCGACTTTTTATGCAGAATTGTCAGCCATATCTTGTAGTACTGCTGCCTGCTGTGACATCATGACAAGATGGGTAGCAGTTCACCACTTTGCAGCAAGAGTGTCCTCTATGAACTGGTCTGGTAATGAATGTAACCTCTACACCATGTCCTCTCTTCTCTCTTGTCGGAAGAGACAGAAGTTGATGCTGTCATTGAAACCTCTCTGACTCTCTCCATTATTCCTGCATCTCATTTCACCCACAACTTTACCTTAAAGGGCAACTGCAGTACACCCCCCCCCCACCCTCTCTATATTTGGATAGTTCTAGCTATAATAACACCATGTAAAAATATTACATTTTAAATTGCCGTCTACGGGGAAATACAATTGTAAGAACAATCAGGTCAGCACCAGAGGTAGAGAACATGACCACAGCACCCCATGAAGAAAGCTCTGATAATTATCTATCATCAGTATCAGAAGAGGAAAACTCTGACAGTATAGCTGAACCTGAAGATGAATTGAAGTTCTGGATTTTCTTAATGATCAGCTAACTTACTTCTGTGGAGACACCAAAGCAAGCGAGAGAGTCAGAGCAATAATAACAAACACAAGGTTTTGTAAAGATGTTGTGAAGCTTTGTCCGAATTACCAGACGTCATGCTATGAGGCTTTTTACAGCGTAGTTGTATACACTTTGCTCCAAGTCAACTTGCTTCTTGTATGTTGGAATGCTTTCAAGTGGATTGTTACATTTGAACAATACCGCATCAATTACAGGATCTTTACATAGATTGTAGCTGGCATCACTCCACTACAATGAGAATAAAGGAATAAAGCAAAGGGGCCGATTTTCTAACTATCCCAAATATAAGCAGGGCGTATATATTGTACGAAAGATAGTGAAAAGACATTATTTTTGGTACTACTGCTGCAGGTACAATGTAATGATGTAATTTCTTTGATCATGTGGCTGACCTGTTCTCAGAAGTTCTTAAACAGTCCTATAATCCCTTGGATGCAGCCAAATCGACTACTTCTTCACCTCATCCATTGTGTGATAGTTATAGTAGGCCTAACAAAGAAAAAGCTATCACTGAACATTTTCATGAATGCTTGTTTTTGTTCGAGCTGGTTGAAATTGCTAACAGAGGATAGTTAAAGCCAGTATAAGTTTCAGAAGGAAAACTTGCTAGAATTTTATAGTCATAGCACATGCTGGTAAAATGACTCAAATATCCTTTCCAACCAACCGCAGCATCACTTGGTCAATTGTATAGTCTTGCTGGTAGTGGTCCACAGGTATAGTCTTGCTGGTAGTGGTAACATAGCTCACAGGAACTTCCAGTTCATTCTTTTTCTCTAATATCTTAGGTATTTCTTTGCAGCACAGACACTCCCTGCTTGTCACTGCAGTGACTACATGGACACCTAGGTTAAGAAACGAATCATTATTAGATGCAACAAGGGAATGAAGATATAGAGGTTTACCATGACAAATCACTTAGCCTGTCCTCTGAATCATACTCTTCACTGGAAGAAGAGATGGAACTGTCTGAGGTTGAAATATCAGGCTCAAACCAACCTACATGGAGAAGGGTTGGCACTACTGCCAAATCATCTTCAGGTTTAGCTACACCCTCAGAGTTTTCCTCTTCTGATCCTGAGGTATCAGAGCTTTCTTCATGGGGTGTTGTAGTCATGTTTTCTGCCACAAGTAGGCAGTTGCCTCCTTATATATAATTGACTTCTACAGCTGAACTAGAGAAAATGCACTGGGAGTGCAAGCACAAGTGGCAGGACTAACATTAGCAAGCCAAACCCTGATGGATGTTTTCTTACAATGGCTTGTATCTCCCTGTAGATTGCAATTTAAAATGTAATATTTTACAGGGTGTTATTATAGAACTATTCAAACCATACCCTTCCATTAATCTTTATCTTTGTTTGTACACTTTTGCACCAATCGTTCTTTTCTATTAAAGTGGAATAGTCTTTGTTTGAAAATAATATTCTTAGTCCTCTTAATGAACTCTCAGTTGACATAACGAAATTACAATGATAATCAACTTAAGTATTTTACTATCTCAACATTTCGACCAGATGCTCTAGCCTTCATCAGGAATAATCGTATGAAGGCTAGAGCATCTAGTCAAAATGTCGAGCGAGTAAAATACTCGAGTTGATTATTGAGAAGGTCATTATAATATTGTTAGTGCTCCTACTAATTTAAGTTTTAGCTCTCCTCTTGACCTTTTTCTTTTAATTATTATTTCTACAATTATTATTACTATTAGCCTTGTTTATTTTCATTTTTTCTTTTATTATCCTGCAAAAGTCTTTTATTAGTATTGAGTTTCCACCAGCCCACCTTAATTCCTATGCATTATATATATTTTAAATGTGTAGAATGAGGATATGGACGTGATCTATCTTTCTTCTCTGCCAACAGTTCATAATCTACTACAGTAGACCCTCTCATATCCAAATGCATTGGGACCCATCATAGTTCAGATATGTAAAAAGTTCGGTTATGAAAAAGCAAAAATAGATGAATATAATTTAAATACTGAATTTGATATTTGCCGATATGATTAGGACCTTGGGACACGAGTAGCTTACTTCCTTGTCCTACGAGAAGCACCTGTGCTCTTAGGAGCTGCCATGCTCTTATACAACATTTATTTTTCAATTATGTATTGTCAATTGCTGATTACAAGTAGGTTCTGTAGATTCACTACTAAAATAATAGTTGCTTCAGGTTATCATGCCTCTTCGTTGCCAGAGGTCTCACTCCTTTAAGGAGTATCAGTGATGCCTGAGAGGATACAGCCGTTGTGGTCTGTCTCTTCAATGGCCAGCTTGCGTTGCCAGAAAATTGTTTGGTGCTTCTGATTCTCATTCGTGTAACTTTTCATAGAAATCTGCTGCCTTCTCTCTTAGCAATGTTTCACCGACTAGAGTCCCTTTCTCCCTTTTCTGAATGAACCAGAGTATAGATATATAGAGCATTCCCGAGCAGGTCACCTTTAGTAAGACTATCAAGGGGGCAAACTATCAAAGATTGGCTTCATTCCTTCTGATTTCCATTGTCTTTTCAAAGCTATGCTCTTCTACAAGTCCAGTGGAATTGGATTTCATGCCAATGATAGATAACTATGACTCGATACATAAAACTATGCTCGTCGTTTTGCTTGTCATAGTGAACTGATTCAGCTTTCACATTAAAATCTTAGCCCAAACTATTTTTCTCAATCACTAGCACATTATACTATTGCACTGATTTCAGACAAACTGAGCATTCAGATAATCGAAGTTTGCATATGCGAGGATCTACTACGTGAAATTAAGGTTATCTGACCTCAAATACCATTTCAGCTACTTCAGAATGAGTAGAATGAAGTATGATCTTGATATTAACTCTGATTCTCCAAAATATACAGTTCTAGCATAGGTTGTAAATGTGCAACCATGAGAGTAGATCGCACCTAGAGCTTTACTATTTTTATAGCTGATAAAATTACCTGGTTAGCTAATTCCTTCTAGGCATTTTCATCACACTAAGCTCTTTATATCCTTGGGCTAAGTGAAAAGTCCTCACACTCGATAAGCTTAGCTCCCCTTCACTACACATCACTGAAAAAGTGCAAAGTTCAACACATGACATGTTCTAGGATTCTGATTGGCCTGATGCAGTGGATTAGACAAGAAATCCCACTCTTGTTTTTATATCCACTCTGACCTAAGCAAAGTAGTCCATTACATGTTCCCAATATCACAATATCTTCCCAATGGATCTGAATGAGGCAACTGAGTGTGATGATGTGAACCAGTCTATACAGACATGTATCATAATAATTATACACATTGTGTTTTTTATTTTGCTTTGCTAAAATAGAAAACAATATAAAATAATGGTTGAAGTGGAATTATGAAAAAACCTGCAATAGAAATACTATAGGTGTATTTTGAAACAGATCCCAGGGATTATAAAATTAACAGTGGCATTAGCTTCTAATAGTGAGGGCTAGAATCAGCAGTGACATATGCCCTTAATATTGAGGGCTAGAATCAACAGTGACATATGCTGCTAATTGTGAGGGCTAGAATGAACAGTGGCATATGCTCCTAATAGTGAGGGCTAGAATTAACAGTGGCATATGCTCCTAATAGTGAGGGCTAGAATGAACAGTGGCATATGCTCCTAATAGTGAGGGCTAAAATGAACAGTGGTATATGCTCCTAATAGTGAGGGCTAGAATCAACAGTGGCATATGCTTCTAATAGTGAGGGCTAGAATGAACAGTGGCATATGCTCCTAATAGTGAGGGCTAGAATCAACAGTGACATATGCTCATAATAGTGATGGCTAGAATCTAGTGTGGCATATGCTCCTAATAGTGAGGGCTAGAATCAACAGTGACATATGCTCCTAATAGTGAGGGCTAGAATCTAGTGTGGCATATGCTCCTAATAGTGAGGGCTAGAATCAACAGTGACATATGCTCCTAATAGTGAGGGCTAGAATGAACAGTGGCATATGCTCCTAATAGTGAGGGCTAGAATCTAGTGTGGCATATGCTCCTAATAGTGAGGGCTAGAATCTAGTGTGGCATATGCTCCTAATAGTGAGGGCTAGAATCAACAGCAGATGCTCCTAATAGTGAGGGCTAGAATCAACAGTGACATATGCTCCTAATAGTGAGGGCTAGAATGAACAATGGCATATGCTCCTAATAGTGAGGGCTAGAATCAACAGTGACATATGCTCCTAATAGAATCAACAGTGACATATGCTCCTAATAGTGAGGGCTAGAATCAACAGTGGCATATGCTCCTAATAGTGAGGGATAAAATCAATAGAGGCATATGCTCCTTAAAATGAAGTTAGAATAAATAGTAGCGTTCATGTTTAACAAAAAGTGCCTAATATCCAGCCAGCTTTTTTTTTCTGGAGTGACAGTCGCAGAGTCGCTCTAAATCTTCTCACGATGTAATGTCAATCTTGCTGGAATATAAGTCGCACTGGCTACATGGAATCCCTGGTCAGGATCACAAGTGGAGCCTGTTTGACCTCAGGCTGCAGCTAGCTGCAATGCTCTCTGATTTTTGTGTGAACTCTCTGGAACTAAATACATGAGCTATACTGCAGCTTTTAAAACTTGTAGAGAAGCCTGGGAACAGAAGTGCTGAAGGGAAAACAGAGTAAGTGAAAAGCTAGTGCTAGAGTGGAGAAAGGTGAAGATCGAGTTGACTACCACCAAGATCAATCAGATGTCACGAGTTGGAATCAGAGCCTGTCCTCATACTGGAAGCACTGGAGCTAAAGTGTGTAAGTTATTTCGGGCAATAACTGAATAATTTTTATGACGATTATGTTTGAGGGGGTGAATTAACTCCAGTGTGAACTATACTCTGGTGTTATACAAGCACAAGCATTCCAGAATCCTCCCGACTTTCCAGAACTGTGAGTGGATAACTACATTTCATGGCAATTTTGTACATAATAGCATGCAACATTTCATTCCTTGTTGTTAAAGGAATGTATATGGTTTTGTAAATATTTAGAATGTCAGAATATGAAGGTGTCCAGGTATTTTGTATGCATGATACCTGATGCATGAGGTTAGCCACCTAGTCCTTTAAAGGCTACTATGTTGGGACATGTCAGCAGAGCCAAGTGTTGCCCACATCATGCATTGCCACTGGCCAATACTTACAGAACACTCCCATTTCTCCCAAACTCTTTTAACCGGAGAAATATTTTTCTTTTGACAACAAAACCTCAATGCATAGGCAGAGGAACAAGGTATGGGAAATATCATGAGTCCGAAAAACTTGTTATCTTAACTTGGTGTGTGTACATTCAAACTCCCCTTAACTGGGATCATGAGACCAGGCACTGCGGATAATTCAGAAATGGTTACATCTGGGAACATCCAACATTTTGCCCAATATTGATGATTTGCCTTGAATTTTACATCCCTATATCTAAGTACATGCACATATATACTACATACATATATGTATTACACATGTACACTGACTGAGAAGAATGAGAGCATGCTCATTCAAAACAGAGATGGGTGAGGTTTGCATCAGTGATTCCTGTTGCATCCGAGCTGCAATGTTGCGCAAGAGAAAATTGCAAGCCACAGCATTGAGATTTCTATGGCATTTAAAACTTCACTGGGTGTGACCTTACATGGCCTCTTTCCCTTTGCACTCATTATCACTGTTGTAAGCAGCCTTCTGGGTTCTTCTAGTCTCTGACTCCTACAGGTACAAGCTAAGAAGAAGAAGCTAGCTAGAATCTGCATAAAGCTATCAACATGAAACAGGACTGTTTTATTACGAGTCACGTTTCCGTGACCTCGAGGAGCACAGATGATACTTCTGATACGATTGTGCCATGTGGAGGTGCATGGTAAACGTATGTGTCTGGATGTGTGTGCATGTGGAGGGGGGAGGGGGGGGGGAGGGAGGGGTTCTAGATGAGAGAAATTTAAGTGTATTTTTCTCCTCAAGTGCTTGATTACTTATGAGATAGCAAATGTACAGTGTCTGCTGGCTGCTGCAGAAGTTCAGTGTGGTCGCTTGCTTTACCCTATAGAGCTGGAAATGCTGATGGATATGTGATATCACTGGCAGCCAAAGATCGTAACCTCCATATAGATTTACTGCCAACAAAAACAACTAGATATGCTCAACACATGTGTTTCATTAATAAAAATGTTCAACATAGAGAGCACAGAATTCTTAAGATGTCATATTTGGTGTCCTCTCACAAGGCTGGAATTTTTCAGGGCTCTACTTATTTTGCCGCAAGTAGATCTGGGACCTTTAACTTACATACCATCACCAGTGTCAAGTTTTTATTCAGCCAAAGTCTATCATTGTCTGGACTACCAAATATATTTACACTCAACATTTCCGGCTATATATACCTTACATATTTCAGTACATGAAGCAAGTGCACTGGCTTAATGAGGGCCTCAGTATTATACACAACTGCATGTCAGTAATCACTGCACTAACTTACCAAGTCCTTGAATGATGAGAGCGAACCCTAACCATCTTGGCTTGTGACCCCTCCCACCAAAGTAGCTAATGAAAATTAGGGACACGATGACTGCTACTTCAAAGACGGCGGGGATCAAGCCGAGCGTCACGCTGCTGAGCCTAAACTGTTTCTCTATGCTGGACAGAGATCCGGATACAAATCCTAAATGAACAACAGAAATAATGATTTTTCACATGATGTTAAACACGACTTGTCATTAACAGAGTAATTATCAACACTCGGGTAGAGAACACAACAAAAAGTGAAGGCTATCTGCTGACAAGACACATGTCAACAGCTATTAAATTATGAACAATGTTTCAACCAGCACGCTCTGGCCTTCTGAGGATAATAACTAAATAACACATGAGGTGAGGTACTTCAATATACTAGCTAACATGTGTCACAAGAGTCACATGAAGTGCACATGATCAGTGATGTGTCTAATTGCTATAGTATAGAAACAGAGCAGCGTATCGGACGGATGATAATGGGTGTGGTGGCTTATTCTACCCCAGAACATTTTGGATCAACACATCCCAAGTAATCTCTGGCACAGCTTCCAGTCACCAACCACTTTTATATATCTTTGCATTGATCTAGAAACTTTGTACAGTATATGCAATAACATATCATATAGGTTGATACAAATCAGCACGCCAAACTAGCATAAATTGTATATACTTTGAGGCTATTATTACGTTATATTGTGTACCTGGCATTACATTAAATATATCTTAGCATTAGACTAGCATTATATTTGACTGTGTAACCTGGCATTACATTACATTACATGTGTATAGCTTAGCATTACACTAGTTTAGCATTACATTTGACTGTGTGACCTGGCATTAAATTACCAGAGAAGCCTACCATTACATTCCACTGTGTAGCCAAGTGGCCTAGTATTACATTACACTGCATATCATAGCATTATATTATACTTGTGCGTGCGTAGCTTTGCCCAGCATTAGTTTGTAGTCCACGCACCTTCCTTCTTTCCCATAATCCCTCCCCCCTCACACCCACATGTATGGCATCCATGTGGTGTCTGTGTATGTGGGCTGGCCTATTTGCATATTTGAATTGTACGCTCTATTATTCAAGTTACTATTATGGCATGTGCAATTAGGTATTCTGCATTCCGCAGTACATTGCATCTGGTATGCATGGAGTTTTTAGGTCCTCAATGTCCAGAGACTGTTGGATAGCAGGCTCTAATATATTTTTCAAGCCAAGGAGGGTATCAGCTGAAGAAGTTCGTGAATACCTGGCCTGCAACAAGCTGAACAGATACTAACCACTGATGGCAAGCCTTGAAAGTGTGGAGCCACTTCCTCCACGACAACCAACATGCTAGCCGTAGCTGAAGAGAATGATTTACAGATTCCCGAGTAAGTTAGATCTGGTGGCCACATGAAGCTGTGGTATAACAGGTAGGTGTCCACTTAATTAATTCACCAGGGTCCCAGACAGTCGATCCTACCCGAGCTTATATGAGGAGCTTGATGACTTCCCCAAGCAATCGTCTGATCAATGCTATACCATGATCATCTGTCAGAATGGCTTAAATTGTATGTTGCTATTCCCATGTCCATATACAGTAGACCCTCTCTTATACAGATCCCTTACATCCGAAACCTCACACATTCGAATCACTGCACTAAATGCACCCTGCCGATGGGCAGCTGCTGTGAAATGACCCTCGTGAAGAAGAAAGACACTGCAAACATAGCACACAAAAGCCGAGCAGAAAGCTTGATTAGAGAGGCTACAAGTTTCTGTCTGAACAGTAAGGAGTGGGAATTTCCATAATAAATCAAAAGGACAGCGACTTGAGAGCAGACAAAAGAAAGCTGGCAGAGATGGGATGCAGCTGAGAAGCGAATACTATAAAGGTTGGAAGAGATCAGGAATTGGAAGAAAGCAGCTTTTCTATGGCTCTGCAATTTTCAGTCTGTGTTCCATAGAGCAGCCCATCTCCGATTATATGCTGCACATTGTGATTTCTATTTCTATCCAGCCATGCAGTGACCTGTAATAAGTAAACAATAAAGATAAGGATATTCATGCCTCATATTCACACATTTCACTAATCAAAAAGCTTCACTTGTCCAAAGGGGCTGAACCAAGGCTATTAGGATTAGTGGGGGTCTACTGTATAATATATTGTCCACTCAAACATACACACTTGCATGTTGTTGAAGTTCATGCAATAGTGCTCAAAATAACAAAACCAATTAATCATTCTCCAAGCAAAATGGTATATACCATTATCTGTCAGACAACTAGCCTCTCACATTTAAAAGGGCACTGACATTTCAATGCTACACAGGATACTACTCAAAGGTCTTCGAAGTGTCCTTCAAGAAAATTGTCTATGGCACTGGATCTATGATCTCATTGCACTGAAGCCTTGCTGGTTATGTTGGTGGTCAGTGTTAATTGCCTGTGACTATCCAATCAGTGTGAGTCACTAAATCATATTCCCTACAGAAGGATACAGAGGGTCTACATTCCATATACGAGCAGAATTATTGAATGAAGATGCGATACAATTATTGGGTAGATTTAATGGTGAGAAATTGAATGCAATTGTATGCCAGTGTTGTATGCCAGTGTTGATGATGACTGCCATACTCCAGGTGAGAATTGGCAAGGATAGGTGAAAGTTTCATACAGATAATGCTGACCAAAAATGATTCTCCCACCAAGCACTGAACCTGTGATTGAATTACTAGAGGCTGCCAACTAACCAGAGAGAGAGATAGGAACGGGAAAAGAAGAAAAGAACAGGAAAAACAGTGATTGCTAGAATCATTGCAAAGACTTCATTGCCACTTGTTACATTCTTCCTGTCTGTGTGGTGATTGAATTAGCAGATAATTTGATTATCAGATATCAGAAGCCGCACAACCTTATAGCCCTTGATAGCAGATCTTATCAAGCCAGAAGTGCCCAGCATATCAATCTGAGCACAACTTTAGCTAGGCCTCCATGCTCTTCTACATGAAATATTTGGCTGGGGCTTAGGACCAACGAAGTGCGGTTGTCCTTGTACATCTGAAGTCATGGAGCTTGACATTAGACTTGTACTTCACCATTCACTAGCCCACTCGGTTCTGTAAGCTGATGAAGAATGTAATTGTATGTTTATATTATGAAGCTGACCGGACACAAGCAATGTGAGTGTGTCCAATTCACCCATATTAACAGTTTAGCAAAGGTGTGAATGCTTCGCCATTCAAACAATATAAAGAATGCACAGCATACATGCCAAAATATTCATCTTTCACAGTCTTGCTATATAGCAAGACAGTGACTTCTGAATCTAGTATGGGAGCAGTTTTTGTTGGCTTAGCAAACATCTGTGAAAAATGACCACATTGACAAATTGACCTTGAACTACTCGTAAAATCCATGTCCCATTTCAAAGAAACTTAGCTACATGCATAAGACCATATCCAAATGCTCTCTCTTGCCAAGTCAGATAATGTTAAAGAAGTCCCATTAGCCAGAAGTGTGGTCTCAGTAGAGAGACTATAGTGGGTACCATGGTCTGGTGACTTTGGCCAGTATGGTTTGGTGTGGGTGTGGTTACTGGAAAAATCGTGAGCACATAGATTTGTCACCTTGTACCTTCCTGTGACAGGCTTCAATCAGATTGTGGAGTGAAGATTCTAACCCAACCATGGACACCTGCTGAAAAGTCACCAGACTATCATTCTTCTCTCTCCCCCTCCCTTTTATGATTAGCCACTTGGTACCCAGTTCCTTACCTGTCACCAGCACTCCTTCGATGCAACAATAGAGACACAAAATGAAGGTGAAAAATTTGGCATTTCTGAAGACTTGCATCCACTTGGGCCTACATTTTCCAAACCCACAGAAGTATTCTTTCACCTCAGGGACCATAAGCTCGATTTCATCTTCGGTGGAGACGTCGCTAGCGTTGGTTTCAGCCATGGTTGTGGGAGGGACCTGACCTCTACCAAAATCCGTTCAAAATCTGGCTGTAAGCATCCTAGCTTGAATGACACCCAACTCGTGGAACCCACTTGAGTAGTTACCAAACTGCGCACTACTGGATATATTAATCGTTTATGTTAGCTAGTATTTATGCTGTACTTTAGTTCTAGTATGTTAATACTGCAGAGGCGTGCTAGCTAGCTAGGCACCGAAGAATATTACACGTGTAACTGAGTGGGAATATTTTTTCAGCTTCTAAATGACGGTGTCTAAAATCAATATTCCGTGTGGTAGTGCAAGTTATTGTGCATACTAGCCAAACCACTGACCTGTTTAAGTACATCCTAATCACTTAGTAACGAAAAGGTTGGGTTTATATACCCTGATACGCACGTGAGCACAAATTTCCTGACGTGTGAACTTTGACCCTGAGCGGCAGTAATAACTTCAGCTTCTCGTATACTATACACATCTCGTATTCGCGCAGTAGATTCACCCACGGGAAAATAACTACATTTAGGCCGCCAAATAGCAAGGAACAACCAAGGATAGATATAGATGAAGCCCAAGGCTGCTTGAAGAAAAGAATAAATGCTATATTCCCCCCCACACACACATCTTTTTTCTTTTCTTTTCCTCTCTCCTTTGTACAAATAATTATTAGATAAAAGCATTGGGATCATGTAAAGAGTAAGACTCCGGAAGTCGAAAAATCAGTGCGCATCAATTAATTTTCGCGGTATATATTTTAAAACGCTGCTTATCTTAAACGCGCGCGCTAAAATCACGCTAAAACGGAGAAAGGATACTCGAAGTAAATAACAGCTATCTCAGGACTACTAACACAAGTAATACAACTTCATATTAACACAACTTCATAAAACAACAAATGCAGCATAAAAAACAACACCCCCCAAAAAGTAACACAACTTCATATCAACACAACTTCAAAGAACTTCATAAAACAACAAATGCAGCATCATGTGTTTTGAAAAGCATCAGCAGTCGTACCGGCATTCCTCTCCCTCCACATAAAGTCATCGAGGTATGAAGGAAGTTGATCACGACGAACCCCCTTCACCCTTTTAAACTTTATCCTCGCCTGCTAAAATCAAACCACCACCGCTACCACTGTTTCCAGTGATACTCCTACTGCAGCTGCAACTACTGTGACACTGCCCACTACTGTCACACCAGCTGTAACTACATTCTTTACTATAATATATATTAGTTATTTAAAAGCAAACTGGATTAAAAAGAAGAAAAAGGACTCTATCCATATAGACCACAACCAGTTGGACCACTCTTTATCTTGAACAATATTAAACAGCATCTTGATATGATTACTGATGGTTTGAAATGGTAAGGGATGATCTATCTTGTTGTCTACGTGGGTGCGGTCCTTTTTTCTTTTTGAACAAGTTGTTTGTTATTCTTTTGATTCGTGTTGTTTTTATTTGTTTTATTTTTATTTTTGTTCTTGTTTCTGTATACTATATATAGTAGTATAGCATCTCAGCGGTGGATCCAGGATTTATTAAGGGGGGGGGGGGGGGCGAAACATAATTTGATGATCTTATTTTGATTGTACTAAGGAGTGTGTGTGTGATGAGGGAGATTGTGATGTGATGATGTGGTGATCAAGTTTGTGATGTGTATGTGTGTGATAAGGGAGGCTGTGATGTGCTGTGTGTAGTAAGGTTGTGATGTGAGTGTGATGAGGGAGTGTGATGTGATAAGGGAGTTTGTGATGTGGAGAGTGTGGTGAACTTTCGGGAGGGCAGATTTTTCCAACCCATCATATACTCACACCCAATTGGCACCAGCATCCCTTCCCCTTCTAATGAAATGTATCTGCATGTCTGCGGGACTACACCCACCCTTTCCTTGGTTACCACCTCCCAGTATAGTAGTAGTGCAGTGCTCAGTTGAGCTACATAGTTGTGAGACTATAGTAATGGTCATGGGTGTGTAAGTGTTGTTGATATCTGTTCTCTTTGTGGCTCATTTGTAAAAGTCCTTTATACAAGCTTCTAGCCAAAATGTCATGTAACAAATTTGAAGCTGATTAACAGGGAAATTTAATGTTTACTGGTTGATTTTGTCTCTTAAAAAATCCCTGTTATCTATCAATGAACTCAGTTGACATAATAACATTACAATAACTTTCTTAATAATCAACTTGAAATTGTATTCTCTCGAGTTTCAACTAGATTCAGTAGAATGCTTACCTTTGGGTAATGATTGGGTTAAAAAAAAACTGTCATGTCACGCCCATTGCTCACCTCCTGCACCGCGTGAGAATTTGCTACTAGCTACTAAATACAACACCCTAGTTATCAAGGAAACTGTAAGTTAGCCGAGTGCCATAGATTTGCAATCTCTTCATGATAGCTGGCTTTTTCATCAGAAACCTTTCCTGAAAACTGACAGGTTAGTAAAACATAGTAATTTGTTCCACACCGGTGATCTGACTTCAGGCGGTTAATAATTAGGGGCGATCATAATTAGGGGGGATGATAATACACTCCCTTTTCAAGATGCCCCCCACCAAATCTACACGTGCTTATAGCTCCTGTATTGTCAGTATTTGTTTGATTTTGGTTGTGTTGTTCTGCAGGTTGATCTAAACCAGGACATCTCCCTGTGTTCTGATGATGGCATGTGCGTCTTAAACGAAAGGAACTTCAACTGGCAATAGTAGTAGTGTATGCCGAGGGTATCTAACTTATACAGCCAGAAATATCTACATTTGTGGTGTTAAAGCTTGGTGATATTGGTAAGGTGGGTGCAGCCAGACCTTCTCTTGGTAAAATCAAGCAGAGCTATTGACTTTGCATGTGTAACACACTTCAGAGCTGATGTTTTTAGCTGTATAGATGATGGGAGGAAATTACCACAGAGAATTTGGTTTGTAGTAAAATTTAAGCTCCATTACTCTAGCCAAAATGTCCAGTTAGTAAATTTCAACTATTTGGAGATATAAGCTTTCATCACAATAAGAAATTTCAGGTCTGATCTCCCAACTGCTAGAACTCGATCAGTTAGAAGCAAACAAGGACTTTCTCTCGGCAATTCTGACATTTCAAAAGTTCACATTGTGTTGTAAATATTTTCATGAGTCCAATTTCATAAATATATAACTTTTTCATGGCCCTATATGGAGGTTGTTTCTACTTGCAATCTCAATATAACATGGTTGCTTCAGAGAAGCATAGATGGTCTTGCCCTTCATCCTGTATGAGCTATTCAAGGTAATATAACCCTGTGATTCTTTTGAACATGAACAAGTTGCTATCCAGGTAACCTATTTTGTAAAAGTGAAACATATGCCCTGAAAATACTTGAGAAGTTATGCAGATAAAAGATTGGCTGTGTATGTCGCACGACTTTTGGCATTCAATTTCCTTCTACCCACCCACATGTGACTGATTATATTTTTTTGCCATTTTCAAGTTGTGTTGATAATCTTTCTTCTGAGTTTTCATGCCATTACTTCACAAAGGATTAGTTTATTAAAATATTTCATAGCAACGGGCCACATATTTCATAATATATAGAAATCACAAGGAATAAATAACCAGTTTCTGAAAATCTACTTTGTATGCACATAATAAGGAATCCTCTGTCCTATTGCTGCTCTAGGTCTAATCCAGGTCTAATTGGTGATGCTCATGATGGCCAGCCTGTATGCAACATCACAAACACTCAGTACAGTTCCTGATCCATGGATATATAGGAGTAAATGGAGTCTAATATGGGTGGGTGGTGTTGGCAAATCATATTGCCAGTATTTGGAAATCAACATTTCACCTCATCAACGTAACACTGCTATTATATGTACAGCACAATATTGATGACAATACAATACAGTGTGTCCTTGAATATATTGCTCTGTTTTTGATTATATTATATAGTGAGTGAGAGAGATTGAAAGGAAACTTATTTTTCGACATAATCTTAAAATTATGTTGAAAAGTAGGTTTCCTCTATATGGTTTCTCTACTTCATCGAATTATTACTGAAGACTACATTTGTATCTGATGTGTTGCTTGATTTATTTGGTGAATATTGCTTGTTGGATTTGATCCATCTCTGGCATTCTGATCTTTTGTTCTGATGCAGTGTTCTTGGGAATGCCTGCAAAGCTAGGGTCACAGCTCTCTAGCTTAACTTGTCACCATCATATGCACTCAGTAGTTGGCCCTCTGACTGCAGTCATATTGCCAGTAGGTGCATTTAGTATAGAACCAGAGATCCCACCCAAAGATAACAGTTTGAACACATGAGAGCTAATGTCCGTTACTCGTCTGCTACACACCTAAATATGTGGTTCAAATTAACATTAAAAATGAGCATAAGTGCATAGAATATATTACATATTTTCATTAATCACAATATGAGGGGGGAAAACAATAAACAAAACCAAAACACCTGGCCACAATATCCTATAATAAGAGCAAGTTAATGATATAAATACACATCTGTATGGCTCATAGCTGGCGAGTTTTTGTGACTGATGACTTTAACTGTCCATCAAAATGAATAAAAATTTAAATTATTTTTGGCAGGTACTTAACACTGAACTTTAACTAATAGAATAGCGGCCAGTACTTTACACTGAACTTTAACAAATAGAATAGCAGCCAGTTAACACTGAACGTTAACTTATACGATAGTGGCGATACTTAACACTGAACTTTAACTAATACAATAGCGGCGATACTTAACACCAAAATTACTTTTATATGTGCTTGTTGGCAATACATTATTTTTTAAAAAGAAAAAATGAAAAATCTGAGACACCCATTGCATTGAACTGGGTACACCTTTATAGTAGTGAATTCACTTCTCCTGTTGACATGCAAAAGTTCTGCATTAGCTGATATATAATACATAAAATAACATCTGAATGACTGCCTACTATAATATTATGAACAAAATAACCAGTGTTGTTCTTGCACACACATCCAATACACACCTCGACTAGGGTTGTGTCTTGCACATACCTCCAGCAGTGTTGTTCTTGCTTATACCTCCAGCAGTGTTGTTCTTGCTCATACCTCCAGCAGTGTTGTTCTTCCAGCAGTGTTGTTCTTGCACATACCTCCAGCAGTGTTGTTCTTGCTTATACCTCCAGCAGTGTTGTTCTTGCTCATACCTCCAGCAGTGTTGTTCTTCCAGCAGTGTTGATCTTGCTCATACCTCCAGCAGTGTTGTTCTTGCTCATACCTCCAGCAGTGTTGTTCTTGCTCATACCTCCAGCAGTGTTGTTCTTGCTTATACCTCCAGCAGTGTTGTTCTTGCTCATACCTCCAGCAGTGTTGTTCTTCCAGCAGTGTTGATCTTGCTCATACCTCCAGCAGTGTTGTTCTTCCTCATACCTCCAGCAGTGTTGTTCTTGCTCATACCTCCAGCAGTGTTGTTCTTGCTTATACCCCCAGCAATGTTGTTCTTGCTCATACCTCCAGCAGTGTTGTTCTTGCTCATATCTCCAGCAGTGTTGTTCTTGCTCATACCTCCAGCAGTGTTGTTCTTGCTCATACCTCCAGCAGTGTTGTTCTTGCACATACCTCCAGCAATGTTGTTCTTGCACATACCTCCAGCAGTGTTGTTCTTGCTCATACCTCCAGCAGTGTTGTTCTTACTCATACCTTCAGCAGTGTTGTTCTTCCACATACCTCCAGCAGTGTTGTTCTTGCTCATACCTCCAGCAGTATTGTTCTTGCGCATACCTCCAGCAGTGTTGTTCTTGCTCATAGCAGTGTTGTTCTTGCGCATACCTCCAGCAGTGTTGTTCTTGCTCATAGCAGTGTTGTTCTTGCACATACCTCCAGCAGTGTTGTTCTTGCACATACCTCCAGCAGTGTTGTTCTTACTCATACCTCCAGCAGTGTTGTTCTTGCTCATACCTCCAGCACTGTTGTTCTTGCTCATAACTCCGGCAGTGTTGTTCTTGCACATACCTCCAGCAGTGTTGTTATTCCACATACCTCCAGCTTTGTTGTTCTTGCACATACCTCCAGCAGTGTTGTTATTCCACATACCTCCAGCTTTGTTGTTCTTGCTCATACCTCCAGCAGTGTTGTTCTTGCACATATCTGCACCAGTGTTGTTCTTGCTCATAACTCCAGCAGTGTTGTTCTTGCTCATACCTCCAGCAGTGTTGTTCTTGCTCATATCTCCAGCAGTGTTGTTCTGCTCATACCTCCAGCAGTGTTGTTCTTGCTCATACCTCCAGCAGTGTTGTTCTTGCACATACATCCGGCAGTGTTGTTCTTGCTCATGCCTCCAGCAGTGTTGTTCTTGCTCATACCTCCAGCAGTGTTGTTCTTGCTCATGCCTCCAGCAGTGTTGTTCTTGCTCATACCTCCAGCAGTGTTGTTCTTGCTCATACCTCCAGCAGTGTTGTTCTTGCTCATACCTCCAGCAGTGTTGTTCTTGCTCATACCTCCAGCAGTGTTGTTCTTGCTCATACCTCCAGCAGTGTTGTTCTTGCTCATACCTCCAGCATTGTTGTTCTTGCTCATACCTCCAGCAGTGTTGTTCTTGCTCATACCTCCAGCAGGGTTGTTCTTGCACATACCTCCAGCAGTGTTGTTCTTGCTCATACCTCCAGCAGTGTTGTTATTGTTCATACTTCTAGCAGTGTTGTTCTTGCACATACCTCCAGCAGTGTTGTTCTTGCTTATACCTCCAGCAGTGTTGTTCTTGCTCATGCCTCCAGCAGTGTTGTTCTTGCTCATACCGCCAGCAGTGTTGTTCTTGCTCATACCTCCAGAAGTGTTGTTCTTGCTCATACCTCCAGCAGTGTTGTTCTTGCTCATACCTCCAGCAGTGTTGTTCTTGCTCATACCTCCAGCAGTGTTGTTCTTGCTCATACCTCCAGCAGTGTTGTTCTTGCTCATACCTCCAGCAGTGTTGTTCTTGCTCATACCTCCAGCAGTGTTGTTCTTGCTCATAACTCCATCAGTGTTGTTCTTGCTCATACCTCGAGCAGCGTTGTTCTTGCTCATACCTCCAGCAGTGTTGTTCTTGCACATACCTCCAGCAGTGTTGTTCTCTTGCTCATACCAACAGCAGTGTTGTTCTTGCTCATGCCTCCAGCAGTGTAGTTCTTGCTCATACCTCCAGCAGTGTTGTTCTTGCTCATACCTCCAGCAGTGTTGTTCTTGCTCATGCCTCCAGCAGTGTTGTTCTTGCACATACATCCGGCAGTGTTGTTCTTGCTCATACCTCCAGCAGTGTTGTTCTGCTCATACCTCCAGCATTGTTGTTCTTCCACATACCTCCAGCAGTGTTGTTCTTGCTCATACCTCCAGAAGTGTTGTTCCTACTCATGCCTCCAGCAGTGTTGTTCTTGCTCATACCTCCAGCAGTGTTGTTCTTGCTCATGCCCCCAGCAGTATTGTTCTTGCACATACATCCGGCAGTGTTGTTCTTGCTCATATCTCCAGCAGTGTTGTTCTTACTCATACCTCCAGCAGTGTTGTTCTTGCACATACATCTGGCAGTGTTGTTCTTGCTCATACCTCCAGCAGTGTTGTTCTTGCTCATACCTCCAGCAGTGTTGTTCTTGCTCATACCTCCAGCAGTGTTGTTCTGCTCATACCTCCAGCAGTGTTGTTCTTGCACATACCTCCAGCAGTGTTGTTCTTTCACATACCTCCAGCAGTGTTGTTCTTGCTCATACCTCCAGCAGTGTTGTTCTTGCTCATGCCTCCAACAGTGTTGTTCTTGCTCATACCTCCAGCAGTGTTGTTCTTGCTCATGCCTCCAGCAGTGTTGTTCTGCTCATACCTCCAGCAGTGTTGTTCTTACACATACCTCCAGCAGTGTTGTTCTTTCACATACCTCAAGCAGTGTTGTTCTTGCTCATACCTCCAGCAGTGTTGTTCTTGCTCATACCTCCAGCAGTATTGTTCTTGCTCATACCTCCAGCAGTGTTGTTCTTGCTCATAACTCCAGCAGTGTTGTTCTTGCACATACCTCCAGCAGTGTTGATCTTGCTCATACCTCCAGCAGTGTTGTTCTTGCTCATACCTCCAGCAGTGTTCAGTGGCGGAGAAAACAGGGGGGCAGAGGGTCTCTGGCCCCCCCAATTTTTATACAGGGGGGCTCTGGCCCCCCCAATTTTTATACTGGGGGGCTAAGCCCCCCCATTTTTGGCCAATGTCAACATGTTCAAATTGATCATTCACGAACTGCCTTGTGTAATTACAGATAGAGGCAGACTGCAAAGAACATACACTAGATACACTAGATGTTCATGGTTTAATTAGTGCACTGAGGTGCTGACTTGTGCATGTTATTAATTTAACCATAATCTTTAGTGCACTGAGGCACACACTGACACTGACTTGTGCTTATTATAATGCCAATTAACCAACTTGCAAGCTCAGCATCTAGACCACATGGGCACATAGCATTATAACCAGCTACATTACTATCTAGATACCAAGTTGATTTTCAGGCCCATACTGATATATAGCCTAAGCGACAAGCCTCACTGAAAAGTTGGTCCAGTAAAGCTAAAAAAGCAAAGAAAACTGAGGAGGAACTGGAAAATAGTTCAGAAGCCAGTGATTGTGATGAATCTGAAGCAATGGTTGTCCTTGGCAGTGATAAAAAAGGAGATGCTCAACATGGAAGTCCAGAAAATGTAGAGCAGAATTCAAGTGAGATAAACTCTATCTTACCAACCCCTAATTATGCTGAAACTTCAAATCAGTACATGTCACAATGTTGTAGTAGCGATTGTAGAAGCTTTTCAACCAGTTGATAAGCACTACTGGTATCTAAACAGAGAAATTTTCAACCAAAGTGGTATAAAGAGTTTCCTTGGCTTAGTATTTGCATTACACAAAAGAAAGTATTTTGTCTTCATTGTCGTTATAGCAACAAGCATGGTTTACTTTTATTCAGTAAAATGGGGGACAGTCCTTTTACTAAATCAGGATTCCAGAATTGGAAAAAAGCCTTGGAAAAGTTCAGAGGACATGAAGTTTCGCATACTCATAGAGAAGCAAAATAATTAAAATGGATAGCTCGTGGGATGCCAACAATTGCGAGCCAGCTGAGGTGCCACATGCAACAACTTCAGCAAACCTGAAGAGAAGGACTGCTAATGCAGTTAAAAGGCATACGATATCTTACTCAAAGCAATAGCTATAAGAGGCCATACTGAATCAGAAGGTAACTTACAACAGCTTCTGCTGCTTTGGAGTGAGAATAATGAAAAACTGGATCAAAGAAAACCGATTCACTAGTTATCAGTAAGTTAATGAGCAAATTTCTATTCTAGGGAAGACACTACTTCGAACCCATTTAAAGAAAATGAAAAAGACTGAACCAGTATGATTCTCAGTAATAGCTGATGAGACAACCGATGTCAACAGTCAACAGCTCGATTTGTCCATCCGCTGGGTGAATACTGACTATGAAGTACGAGAAGATTCAATTGGCTTATTTAGGGTTCCTGACAATAGAGCAGAGACTCTTTTCACAGTAATCAAAGATCTACTGATTCAATGCAGCCTCCCATTATCATTATGTCGAGGACAGGCCTATGATGGAGCTGCCAACATGCAGGGAAGAAAATCTAGTGTGGAAACAAGGTTTAGAAATGAATACCCTTCTGCAACTGCACTGCATTGTTGTGCATATTCACTGAATCTTTGCTTACAGGATGTTGGAAGGAAGCTTGCATGTATCCGAGATGGTCTCGAAACAGTGGAAATAAGCAAGCTCATTCATCTACTCTGAAACGACAACATCTCTCTTCATTGAAGTTACAGGAGACAAGTGAAGGTATTAGTCTGAAGCCATTATGTCCTACCAGATGGACAGCAAGAACTGTTGCAATAGAAGCCATTCTCAAAGACTACACTCTATTGTTAGAGGCATTGGAGGAAATTAATTCAACAACACATGATGAATAAATGGTTTAAAGGCTGCTGGCTTGATGCACTTTTTGTAAAAATTCAGCACTTTATTTGGTCTCCAACTCAGTCACTTTTTATTTAGTACAACAGAGCAAGTTTCTTTCACTTTGCAAAAAGAAGACATAGACTTGCATGAAGCACTCTCTGCTGTTGATGCTGCCAAGATATTCTTCAAACAAAACAGGACAGATGAAAATTTCGCCAGGTTTTATGACAAGTGTGTCACCATTGCTGAAAAGTTCAATATTGGCTATATAACCAGAATTACCTCGTTACAGAAGGCAACCTCCATGTTTTCAAAGTGGGAGTGAACCACACCTTTTTATGTCTGCAAAGGCATACTTTAGGCAAATTTCCTTTGAAGCGTGTGACCTGCTCTATGGTGAGTTGGAAGACAGGTTTAGTAAACAACATATTCCATCAATCCTGGCAATTGAAAAAACTCTTGTGAGTGCAGCAAATGGGTAATGATTATGAAGACAGCATGGAAGAGCTGAAGAAATCTTGCTGCAAAGATGATGTCAATATGTCAGCCAGACACCTCCAACTCTTACAAGATGTTGTCAAGCAAGGTAGCCCTGAAGTGAAGAAAGTTACTTCTGTACAGACGATCTGTGATGTAATGAACAAAAAAAGTATTTTCAAAACCAACTGTGCATCAGCTCCTTCGTCTCTATCTAACAATCCCTGTTACATCTGCAAAGGCTGAAAGAACCTTTTCTGCACTGAAGCATCTTAACGTACACAAGGTCTACGATGACTCAAGTAAGGCTTAATACTTGCTTGCTTCTCCATGTCCACAAAGATTTAACTGACTCACTTGACTTGGTTTCAGTCGCCAATGAATTTATGAACGAAAGAAGTTTTTTTGAAGCTTTCCTTGATGTGTTAATTTTATCTTTGTACACACAATCATGCAAACAATACACCATTGAATCCTTTAAATTAAATTTGTCAGTTGAGTCAGAATCCATGGGAGGATTGTTCCACTAATTAGCTAGTATATATGGCTAGACAAGGTAGGCGTAGTCCAGCCAAATTTCTGCATGGCCCCCCCACTTTTCATCTCCTGCTTCCTCCCATGGACTATTGTTCTTGCTCATACCTCCAGCAGTGTTGTTCTTGCTTATACCTCCAGCAGTGTTGTTCTTGCTCATACCTCCAGCAGTGTTGTTCTTGCTCATATCTCCAGCATTGTTGTTCTTGCACATACCTCCAGCAGTGTTGTTCTTGCACATACCTCCAGCAGTGTTGTTCTTACTCATACCTCCGCACATACCTCCAGCTTTGTTGTTCTTGCTCATACCTCCAGCAGTGTTGTTCTTGCTCATAACTCAGGCAGTGTTGTTCTTGCACATACCTCCAGCAGTGTTGTTCTTCCACATACCTCCAGCAGTGTTGTTCTTGCACATACCTCCAGCTTTGTTGTTCTTGCTTATACCTCCAGCAGTGTTGTTCTTGCACATACCTCCAGCAGTGTTGTTCTTGCACATACCTCCAGCAGTGTTGTTCTTACTCATACCTCCGCACATACCTCCAGCTTTGTTGTTCTTGCTCATACCTCCAGCAGTGTTGTTCTTGCTCATAACTCCAGCAGTGTTGTTCTTGCTCATAACTCCAGCAGTGTTGTTCTTGCTCATACCTCTAGCAGGGTTGTTCTTGCACATACCTCCAGCAGTGTTGTTCTTGCTCATACCTCCAGCAGTGTTGTTCTTGCTCATGCCTCCAGCAGTGTTGTTCTTGCTCATACCTCCAGCAGTGTTGTTCTTGCTTATACCTCCAGCAGTGTTGTTCTTGCTCATACCTCCAGTAGTGTTGTTCTTGCTCATATCTCCAGCATTGTTGTTCTTGCACATACCTCCAGCAGTGTGGTTCTTGCACATACCTCCAGCAGTGTTGTTCTTACTCATACCTCCGCACATACCTCCAGCTTTGTTGTTCTTGCTCATACCTCCAGCAGTGTTGTTCTTGCTCATAACTCAGGCAGTGTTGTTCTTGCACATACCTCCAGCAGTGTTGTTCTTCCACATACCTCCAGCAGTGTTGTTCTTGCACATACCTCCAGCTTTGTTGTTCTTGCTTATACCTCCAGCAGTGTTGTTCTTGCACATACCTCCAGCAGTGTTGTTCTTGCACATACCTCCAGCAGTGTTGTTCTTACTCATACCTCCAGCTTTGTTGTTCTTGCTCATACCTCCAGCAGTGTTGTTCTTGCTCATAACTCCAGCAGTGTTGTTCTTGCTCATAACTCCAGCAGTGTTGTTCTTGCTCATACCTCTAGCAGGGTTGTTCTTGCACATACCTCCAGCAGTGTTGTTCTTGCTCATACCTCCAGCAGTGTTGTTCTTGCTCATGCCTCCAGCAGTGTTGTTCTTGCTCATACCTCCAGCAGTGTTGTTCTTGCTCATGCCTCCAGCAGTGTTGTTCTTGCTCATACCTCCAGCAGTGTTGTTCTTGCTCATACCTCCAGCAGAGTTGTTCTTGCTCATACCTCCAGCAGTGTTGTTCTTGTTCATAACTCCAGCAGTGTTGTTCTTGCTCATACCTCCAGCAGTGTTGTTCTTGCTCATACCTCCAGCAGTGTTCATACCTCTATCAGTGTTGTTCTTGCTCATACCACCAGCAGTGTTGTTCTTGCTCATGCCTCCAGCAGTGTTGTTCTTGCTCATACCTCCAGCAGTGTTGTTCTTGCTCATACCTCCAGCAGTGTTGTTCTTGCTCATGCCTCCAGCAGTGTTGTTCTTGCACATACATCCGGCAGTGTTGTTCTTGCTCATATCTCCAGCAGTGTTGTTCTGCTCATACCTCCAGCATTGTTGTTCTTCCACATACCTCCAGCAGTGTTGTTCTTGCTCATACCTCCAGCAGTGTTGTTCTTGCTCATGCCTCCAGCAGTGTTGTTCTTGCTCATACCTCCAGCAGTGTTGTTCTTGCTCATGCCTCCAGCAGTGTTGTTCTTGCACATACATCCGGCAGTGTTGATCTTGCTCATATCTCCAGCAGTGTTGTTCTTGCTCATACCTCCAGCAGTGTTGTTCTTGCACATACATCCGGCAGTGTTGTTCTTGCTCATACCTCCAGCAGTGTTGTTCTTGCTCAACCTCCAGCAGTGTTATTCTTGCTCATACCTCCAGCTTTGTTGTTCTTGCACATGGGATGGCATTGCTCAACTATCGGCACTGTGGTGCACCAATTATTGGCGTACTTAATGTCACTCATAATATCGATGTTTACGGAATTTTCTGGAACATTTCCTGACACTGAGCACTAGTTTCTTGTTGCTGTTCGTCTAACTAGGCTTCTCATACCTTTTTTAACCGAATTTATTGCACTTGCTAGATAAGTTCGTCTTAGCATTTGTTTCTGGTTAGATTGCTGTCATAGTTGTGCTGATTATAGTAATAATGATTCAGGCCTACTTTCCTATTTCATGGAACTGGCTGATTGCTAAATAGCTACTTTATCCAGCCAGGTACATATCTTCCATTAGGATGATGCTGGGCAGGAAGGAGGTCAGGATCGTTGTCAGCTCCAAGTTTTGTTGAGCAAATCCAGGAGCAATGAAAGAAAGCAATGGTCAGATGAGTCATGCAAACTGCTCTTGCAGAGCAGTTAAGGATGGTGGACCTGTCCAGCATGCAGTCATTGTGCTTGACAGTACATACATCTTGGCTAGGCTACTCATGGCATGAAGCCAGACCATGGACTTACTTAACTGAGGCTGTGGACATGGAACTTGGTGGATTCATCCAGGTTGGGATGATGGGATGTGGCAAAAGCAGAACACGGATAAAGTCACAGCAGAATTTTTCCAGGGAGAAAGGAGTTCTCAAAAAGAGAAGATTTCAGATGATTGGCTACTGGAACTAACAGACAAACCTGGGCTATGCTGGGTGATGTTTGCCTGCTTTCACTTGTTGCATAAATTATTTATCGACTCTCTATTCAATGTCACTGATGGAAGACAGTTATTATCCATTCTGTAGCATGCCTACATATATTAATGTTGTAGCTATAATTTCTCTTAATGTTTTTTTAATTAATAAAAAATGACATTGTTTTGGTGACAAATTTATCACATTTACACATTAGGGTGTCTCCGTGTAAAACTTATAAGCAAATACAATGAATTATGGATCTGTTTGGGTCCTGCTAAAAACAAGCATCACACAGTGCCGATAATTGAGAAACAGATTTGTATTTGGTGGGTAATAAGTACGGGGCGAGGATAATTGGCATAAGTCAATAGCCGAGCAAGATGACTTCCTGGAATGAACTATATTAGGAGTAGGGAGCTGTGGGTTAAGGGCACTTCTGGTGCCAGAATAAATTTCCTGGACCACATCTGCAGTGAATTATATACGTGGGACCATTTGTGTGCCTATAATGGGCAACTTATGCTATACCCACCAATGTTGTTCGCAAGAACATATGCCCACCAGTGTTGTTCTTGCACATACATATACCCACCAGTGTTGTTCTTGCACATACATATACCCACCAGTGTTGTTCTTGCACATACATACATATACCCACCGGTGTTGTTCTTGCACATACATATACCCACCAGTGTTGTTCTTGCACATACATATACCCACCAGTGTTGTTCTTGCACGTACATATACCCACCAGTGTTGTTCTTGCACATACATATGCCCACCAGTGTTGTTCTTGCACATACATATACCCACCAGTGTTGTTCTTGCACGTACATATACCCACCAGTGTTGTTCTTGCACATACATATGCCCACCAGTGTTGTTCTTGCACATACATATACCCACCAGTGTTGTTCTTGCACGTACATATACCCACCAGTGTTGTTCTTGCACATACATATACCCACCAGTGTTGTTCTTGCACATACATATACCCACCAGTGTTGTTCTTGCAGAACATATGCCCACCAGTGTTGTTCTTGCACATACATATGCCCACCAGTGTTGTTCTTGCACATACATATACCCACCAGTGTTGTTCTTGCACATACATATACCCACCAGTGTTGTTCTTGTACATACATATACCCACCAGTGTTGTTCTTGCACGTACATATACCCACCAGTGTTGTTCTTGCACATACATATGCCCACCAGTGTTGTTCTTGTACATACATATACCCACCAGTGTTGTTCTTGCACATACATATACCCACCAGTGTTGTTCTTGCACATACATATACCCACCAGTGTTGTTCTTGCACATACATATACCCACCAGTGTTGTTCTGAACATATGCCCACCAGTGTTGTTCTTGCACATACATATGCCCACCAGTGTTGTTCTTGCACATACATATACCCACCAGTGTTGTTCTTGTACATACATATACCCACCAGTGTTGTTCTTGCACATACATACATATACCCACCGGTGTTGTTCTTGCACATACATATACCCACCAGTGTTGTTCTTGCACATACATACATATACCCACCAGTGTTGTTCTTGCACATACATATGCCCACCAGTGTTGTTCTTGTACACATACATACATATACCCACCAGTGTTGTTCTTGCACATACATATACCCACCAGTGTTGTTCTTGCACATACATATACCCACCAGCAGTGGGGTTCAATTAATTCAAAGTTGAATTAGTTAGACTGTCATTTGGGTATATTTAATTCAACTGGTTTAGTTAGTTTGTCACAGTTATTTTATTTATTTAAACTTGTTTTTGAGGCCCATTAATTCAAAGTTGAATTAAACTTGAATTAAGGGGGCATAGACCATATTTGTGGTCACCAATTTAATGCTTCATCCATTTTGAATGGTTTTTGATCTCAAAAGGTAGCTCATTCTCTGTGCTTACCAATGAGATGCAAATTTTCAGCCTTCATCAAGACTTGCCATTTATGTTGCTGTCAGTCAGTTTCTAATAAAACTCCCCCCCCCCCCCCTTTTTCATTCAGCAGGAAAAGTGAGTCCACAGAATGGACTGTGTCTCATGGAAAATTGGCTGGATTGAATCATTAATTTCGAAGAGCAAAGAGAGAGCATTCAAATGATATAAAAATTATATACTATGGACAAAAATTGAGTGAGCAAAACTGTGAATAATGTTGGGAATACACATTTCTTTGAATCATGAGAAAATAATGTTCAAAATACAACACTCCAGGGGGCAGGGGTAGATCCAGGGTGGTTGTAAACCCCTCATTTTGCTCTTGATCATGACTATATTCTTGCACTCTTTCATCAGCAACACACAGACTCACCAGAAATACAGTGACTGAGCAGGGTTGACACAGGAGCAGGCAGGTCTGTGATAGCCAGCGCTAGGGAAGGACCAGCTACAGACGCCATCTGAAGGTAAAGGGTGAAGCATAAATGGTAAAGTCGTTAATACTATAGTTTCAAACTTCCAGGATCATTTGAGTCTTCAGCTTCTAGATATCTCTTCTTCTCCCACGATTCTAACCCAGAAGATCCTTCGTAACTCTCATGACTCCATACTTTCGTCTTTCCAGAGCTTTTGTTTGCATTCTTCTTGACATGGAATTAATAATGCTAACAAGTAAATAGCAGTACCAATGTGGGTGTGTGTTAGTGGGTGTCAAACCAGTGGCCACAAAACCCGAACATAAGGTTCGGTGAAACTGAAAAATAAAAGAGTTTTCAAAGCCCACTTCCACGGAGGTGGGGAAAACGAACATGAAAATGAAATGAACGGACTTGCCTAAAAAAGCCAATCTGATGGTCTCTTTATTTAATTCAAAATTAGTTCATTTTAGTTGACTTGTCATGTCAATTTTAGTTGAATCGTTTAGTTAAACTGTCATTTAGAATTTATTTGAATTCATTAGTTAACTTGTCACATCAAATTTAATTGAACCCCACTGCCCACCAGTGTTGTTCTTGTACATACATATACCCACCGGTGTTGTTCTTGCACATATATACATATACCCACCAGTGTTGTTCTTGCACATACATACATATGCCCACCAGTGTTGTTCTTGCACATACATATACCCACCAGTGTTGTTCTTGTACATACATATACCCACCAGTGTTGTTCTTGCACATACATACATATACCCACCAGTGTTGTTCTTGCACATACATATACCCACCAGTGTTGTTCTTGCACATACATATGCCCACCAGTGTGTTGTTCTTGCACAACATATATATGCCCATCAGGGTTGTTGTCCCACACACATACACACCCCCACCAGGGGAAGTGCATTGGGACATCTCACCCAAACTTAGGTTTCCAGAGAATTCTGAAATCACGATGATAATTTATTGAATATTCCTCGTACTGAAACAAGTGTAAATTTCAATGCAGAGAAAAAAATGTCTTTAAATAGGTCTTTATGCCAATGTTCAACAGAACAACTTCAGAGTTCAATGAACCCCCCGAAAAAAAACACGCAGTGCATTTATACTTGTTGGAATGTACTTCACACAAAATCCACGTACTTGTCCGAGTTTTATAGTGTACAAATAAGTGCAGTAACAGATAATGACTGATGTGAATCACATATGTTTCAAGACGAACATGTTACCAGTGTTATCATTTTTTCCCTTTCATTTACCTGATGAAGAATGAAATAGTTTGGTTGAAAATTTGCAATTTGAAAGATAAATCTTCTGGTTTGCATTTAATGAAGTTGGCTAAAAATCGACCCTAAAGTTTACAACACAATGTGAAGAATTTGAAATGTCGAGTTCTAAGCTCCTTGGAGATATCTAAGATTTCATCACGATAACATATTTCACTTCTGGTTTCCCAACTGCAATCGGCTTAGATCTCAAGTTAGAAAGTTACGCAAACTTGTTTTTACTATTTCATGGCAGAGTATTCTCCCCACAGAGGCTGTTCCTACTAGCAATGTCAAGATGACATGGATGATAAAGTTGTCTCCCCATTCTCCCTGTATAAGACAAGGGTGTTCTCGAGGTGTTAGCTTATTTGAATGTTGGTCCTGAAAATACTTGCGAGGTCATATGATTAACTGAGTACATCACATGAATTTTAGCACTCTTTTATCAATTAGTACTTCTACCCTCACACCTGCGACTGAACTTGTCGCATATTGCCACTCTTTTCTATATAGTTGTTCAGATGTTTTGATAATCTTAAGGTAGCTGATATCTTGTGGGAGTTACCTCACAATGGATTCGTCATTGAAATGGAATATACATTACAGGAATGTTTCATGGCAATGACCATTGATCTTCATAATATTATGTAATGACAACTGCGAAAGGAACCATAAAATTGTCTGAACCTCTTCTAGCTCTGATGTGCATATAAGGAATGTCTCTGTCATATTGCTCATCTAGGTCAGGTATAGCTGGTCAGGCTAAGGGTTGGTGAGCCAGTGTGCACCAACACTCGGTACAGTTCCTGATCCATGGGTAGGAGTAAATTGAGTCTAATATGGTTGAACAGAGTTGGGAGCATTTGACTGCCTTTAATTGGCACTAGCATTTGGAAATCAATTTTCACCTCATCAATGCAACCCTGCTATTATTAACAGCACCATATTATTGTAGCACAATAACAACACAATACGTGTTCTTGAATAATGATATCATTAATTAATGTGTATGTCTATATAATTATGATTATATTTATATTCATGACACAAGTTTTCTCTTACGTGGTGGTATGTGATCTCTCTACTGTATCGTATCCTCACTAAAAACAAAATGTTGTATTGGCATATGCTTTATTCAGATGTGGAACTTGGCATGCAGGGTTGTTCAGATTCCAGCTCTGTAATTTTTATGTGATCAAATTCGTCTGGCACTTTTTTCTTGGGGTAGAAGATCCATGTCAGAAGAGAGAGTATGAAGTTGGCACCAATGCCTAGCATAGCTATGGTCACGGCTCTCTGGCTTAGCTTGTCACCATCATACACCCAGCAGTTGCCCCTCTCACCGCAGTCAACTTGCCAGTAGATGCACGCAGTGTCGAATATGGCACCAAATATAATGGGTCCAGGGATTCCACCAAAGATACGATATACAACAGATTGAACACCGAGAGCTAATGTCCGCTGCTCATCTGCCACACACCTAAATATATGGTTCAAATCAAAACCAAAAACAAAATGTAAGTGCATAGAATACAGTACATCTTTGAGCTAATCACGACAGAAAACAAAAACAAAAAATAACACCAACAAAACACACACAAACTGATCACAACAACACTGGCCATATTATAATAGGAGCAAGTTAATGATACAAATACACATCTGCACGGCTCATAGCTGGCTAGTTTGTGAAGGCAGAGCGAGTGACTTAATCTTTGATAAATTTCCAACATGCAAATTGATTCTAACACATTATATACAACAGTACCCATTACAAGTTCTTATTATATATATTCAAGGTTGGTAGTGATCTAAAAAAATTAAAAAATTGTTTCCCCTTGCAATACGTACGACTGACCCGGGTACACACATGTGTAGGAGTAAATTCACTTCTCCGACTGACATGTATTAACTCTTCTTCTGCTGATCGATTATTACCCGGCAGTGAAATCTGCCTCAAGCGATGAACACCGACTCATTTTTACAACAATTATATATTGCCACCAGTGTTGCATGCATGCATGCATGCACACACACTTGTGCGTATTGTTGAACACTGTACATAGCTGATACTCCAACCTGGTTTGTGATTGCACCTTTTTTATCACATGCTATCCACTGGCAGAGATGGGTAGCACATTTACAACATGACATAACTGATCTTTTCCTTGAGATTGTAAAACTAGTTCTGAAAACAATTGCACACCCGTGCTATTTTTATCTCCTTCTCCGATTCCTATACTTGAACAATAACACCTAACCAAATTTCAGCACTTCTTATTGTTAATGCCAGTGCTTGACAGTGGAATAACAATTGGGCATCTAAGAAATACATTTTGTAACAACAAAAGGGGCACTTAATAGCTAGAAACAACCAGAGTTCAAGGAATGCTTTTTGGCCTGTGTAAAGGAGTTTTCTGTTCAGAAGTAATGAAATCACATATGCAAAATATGTATTAAAAAAACGAGGCCACAACTCTGCTAGGGATACTGAAATCTCCCTCTACTTGAGATCTTACTTCCACTTCATGAACAAGTCTGGTGATAATATCGTCTTCACCCTGGTGCATCAATGCTGCACCTTCAGTTCACCTGCAGAGTCAATGCTTCATAGGGAGGGAGGGCGTACTACGATATCCCACCCAGAGTCCAGGTTTCGAACGAACTTTGAAATCATGATGCTAGTTTATTGAATATGTTGATAAACCAAGTTTCTCTTATGTGCCTATATGTGATCTCTCTACTGTATTGTGTATCGCAATGTGTATTGACATTTTGCCTAATTTAGTTGGTGAACTAGCTTTATAGAATCCAGTTCTGTCATTCTATGATTGAATTCCTCTGCTTCAGTCTTCTTGGGATAAAATATCCTACACAGGAAAGAGAGTTAGAAGTTGGCACCAATACCTAGCCTAGCTAGGGACACAGCTCACTGGCTTAGCTTGTCACCATCATACACCCAGCAGTTTACCCACACCATAGCCACACCATAGTCAAATTACCAGTACATGCAGGCAGTGTCGAATATGGTGTATTCCAAAATACAATGAGTCCAGGGCTACTGCCAAAGATACGAAAAAACCCTTTGAACACTGAGAGCGAATGTTCATTGCTTGTCTGCCACCACAAAATATATGGTTCAAAATAAGATCAAAGACAACATGAGTAGAAGTGCATAAAATAAAGTACATCTTTGATTTAATTTAATAAAAAATATATAATAATAATAATAATAATACCAACTAAACAACAAACAAGTGATTATAAGAATAGGAGCAGGTTAGCAATGTGATGCACATCTGCTAGATTGGGAAAGCTGAACAAATGTATCCATTTTTGCTAAATTTCCAACATGACTAAATTCTTGTTCGTTTTTAACACATTAGTGGGTGCTCATTATCAGGTTCTTATGTAGAACATGTAAAATTGGGAGATATTAGTCGAAGAGCTCCTTTTAGTCACCTCAAGCAACATAGTCGAAGAGCTCCTTTTAGTCACCTCAAGCAACAACTTTATTTCCATATTGAATGATCAATAATATCAGTGTTCTAGTATGGGATAAATATATAGATTGCTAAAGAATTATAGTATGTTTGCCAAGGTACTCCACCCCACCCTCCTTACTAGTTAATTAACAATGTTCATTGGATGGTAGTCCAGATGCTGGTAAACTCTTGCTGAGTGCCATAATAGTTGGGACCCTGAGCATCATAATAGTTGGGACTCCTCAGTGTTTGGGAACTATGCAGTTTCCAAATCATCCTCCACAATCAGCGAAGAAACTTCCATTGGCAGATCAACCTTGTCCTGCAGGAAGACTTCTATTAGCATGTAAACCTCATCCTCTACATCCTCTTCCCTCACAGCTGGTAAAGTTAAAGTAGCTTCTGATGAGTATTGGTAGATATCATCAGTTTGATGGCAAGACAATGCATCCTCCTTCTAGTCCTACCACAAGGACTTCTGTTGGCTAATACAGTCCTGGTAGCCATGACTTCCCCATCTCCATCCTGAAAGTATTTACGCTCGCTCTTTCAATTCCATCACCTTAGTTTCCTTATCGTGGACATTGTTTGGATCATGGTGCTTGCTGTGAACCCGAGTACCTATATATGTCAGGTCCGAGTCACCAATTTGAGATGAAAATGTACCTGTCTTCCTATAAGTAGCTGAACAGGTGCAGTTCCTATGTTGAATGTGATGTGAGGGGATAGAGGGGATGATCACATCTGACCAGGTGGTAAAGTATCATACTACAGTCCTGATGTATATACCAAAATGTAGCCAGTGCAGTATTTTTGTTTTACCATACATGACTTTCATATGTTGGAATGTGGAAGTAAAATCCCCTCAAACTCCTTTCCAGCTGCTACTTACCAGCATAGTGTCTTGAATGGCTATAATAAGTGTGATTGATAGAGCCATACATTCACTTGTTTGCTTTTTGCTGGTTTTTGTAATTTTTGCACTTATATGTAGCTACACAGCTTCAGCTTCCTGGGCTAAATCTTGTGCTTTGTTGCAGGTGAAGCTAAAAGGTACCACCGTGTCTTGGCATCATTTGATCAATAGTAGAGGGTCTTGGGGCTCCATCATCAACTGGACAAGCTAGGCTAATGACTTGCCATGGGTTTTTCCATGACAAGGCTCTTCATCACTGCTACATTCATGCCCCATAGACAATCACAACAAGATGCCGTAAATCATGAATGTTTTGCGAGCATTTAAAAAAGCTGAATTTTGTGACTCAGTTGAAATCAGTACAAAAAGATGCACATGTGCATACATTGGCACCTCATGGCACTCTGAAGAAAGCATTTTCTAAATGTATCAAATGTATTTGGTGGAAGAACGAGTCTATTCAAAAAGAAACCCATTGTTTCAACAGCTGAACAAAGTGGTTTGGAGAAAAGGCAGACTAAAGAAGCTAAGAAATGCATGAAAGTAGTGCTAGATGGCTGTAACTACAGCAGGCAATAAGAACCCTTTCAGTTATCCTGATAATAACAAGAATGCATTTCTTGAGTTGGAATCACTGATGGCATGCCTCCCATATACAAAATATCTCTATTAATGAAGAGGACTCTTTAGGCGGACTGACAATATCAGTGTTACGTATTCTTAATTATACTCAATGTGATCGTGTGACATTCACCCCCAAAATAGTCATAATATGCCTACATATTCATAATAATTATCATTAATATTATAGCTGGTCATCCTCAATGATACTACTGTTTCTTTTCTGAAGCTTTACCAGCATACATATGCTGAAATATTGTTGTAGGGTTTTCCTAAACTCTAGGTCAGGGACTAATGAGATTACCCTCTACCTAACTAGACCAGCTATAATCAAGAATAAATGAATAAAATGATTTTTCAAGATTCATGTTCAGCCAATAAAGACTAAGTTCACTCAACAACTCTCCCGCAGTGATGTGAATCACTCTCTTTTATAGCCAGCTGGACCAATCCTCACAGACATGTAATAATTGTCCAATCAAATATAGCCATCATTCACACCTACTTGTCCAATGAAATACAGCCAGCACAAGCAATTGTCCAAGAAATACAGCCAGCATGTACACAGTAATTATTCCTCAAAGTGGGTGCTACATATCAATCTTACGCCTGCACACTCCTGTGTACTTGCAAGTTAGGGGAAATGCCCCTGACAAATATTCATGACAAGCAAATAATTAATGGCATTCTTTATACCTACATCCATGAACTTTCTCAATCATCAACTTGAAATGATACTCACTCAACGTTTCGACGATGCTCTAGCCTTCACCAGGAATAATGACTAGATGCTCTAGCCTTCATCAGGAATAATGACTAGATGCTCTAGCCTTCATCAGGAATAATGACTAGATGCTCTAGCCTTCATCAGGAATAATGACTAGATGCTCTAGCCTTCATCAGGAATAATGACTAGATGCTCTAGCCTTCATCAGGAATAATGACTAGATGCTCTAGCCTTCATCAGGAATAATGACTAGATCCTCTAGCCTTCATCAGGAATAATGACTAGATGCTCTAGCCTTCATAGGAATAATTAGACTAGATGCTCTAGCCTTCATCAGGAATAATGACTAGATGCTCTAGCATTCATCAGGAATAATGACTAGATGATCTAGCTTTATCAGGAATAATGACTAGATGCTCTAGCCTTCATCAGGAATAATGACTAGATGCTCTAGCCTTCATCAGGAATAATGACTAGATGCTCTAGCCTTCATCAGGAATAATGACTAGATGCTCTAGCCTTCATCAGGAATAATGACTAGATGCTCTAGCCTTCATCAGGAATAATGACTAGATGCTCTAGCCTTCATCAGGAATAATTAGACTAGATGCTCTAGCCTTCATCAGGAATAATGACTAGATGCTCTAGTCTTCATCAGGAATAATGACTAGATGCTCTCGCCTTCATCAGGAATAATTAGCTCTAGCCTTCATCAGGAATAATTAGCTCTAGCCTTCATCAGGAATAATGACTAGATGCTCTAGCCTTCCAGGAATAATGACTAGATGCTCTAGTCTTCATCAGTAATAATGACTAGCTGCTCTAGCCTTCATCAGGAATAATGACTAGATGCTCTAGCCTTCATCAGGAATAGTGACTAGATGCTCTAGCCTTCATCAGGAATAATGACTAGATGCTCTAGTCTTCATCAGGAATAATGACTAGCTGCTCTAGCATTCATCAGGAATAATGACTAGATGCTCTCGCCTTCATCAGGAATAATTAGCTCTAGCCTTCATCAGGAATAATTAGCTCTAGCCTTCATCAGGAATAATGACTAGATGCTCTAGCCTTAATCAGGAATAATGACTAGATGCTCTAGTCTTCATCAGTAATAATGACTAGCTGCTCTAGCATTCATCAGGAATAATGACTAGATGCTCTAGCCTTCATCAGGAATAATGACTAGATGCTCTAGCCTTCATCAGGAATAATGACTAGATGCTCTAGCCTTCATCAGGAATAATGACTAGATGCTCTAGCCTTCATCAGGAATAATTAGACTAGATGCTCTAGCCTTCATCTGGAATAATGACTAGATGCTCTAGCCTTCTTCAGGAATAATGACTAGATGCTCTAGCCTTCATCAGGAATAATTAGACTAGATGCTCTAGCCTTCATCAGGAATAATGACTAGATGCTCTAGCCTTCATCAGGAATAATGACTAGATGCTCTAGCCTTCATCAGGAATAATTAGACTAGATGCTCTAGCCTTCGTCAGGAATAATGACTAGATGCTCTATAGTCTTCATCAGGAATAATGACTAGCTGCTCTAGCATTCATCAGGAATAATGGCTAGATGATCTAGCCTTCATCAGGAATAATGACTAGATGCTCTAGCCTTCATCAGGAATAATGTAGCCTTCATCAGGAATAATGACTAGATGCTCTAGCCTTCATCAGGAATAATGACTAGATGCTCTAGCCTTCATCAGGAATAATGACTAGATGCTCTTGCCTTCATCAGGAATAATGACTAGATGCTCTAGCCTTCATCAGGAATAATGACTAGATGCTCTAGCCTTCATCAGGAATAATGACTAGATGCTCTAGCCTTCATCAGGAATAATTAGACTAGATGCTCTAGCCTTCATCAGGAATAATGACTAGATGCTCTAGTCTTCATCAGGAATAATGACTAGATGCTCTAGCCTTCATAGGAATAATTAGACTAGATGCTCTAGCCTTCATCAGGAATAATGACTAGATGCTCTAGCATTCATCAGGAATAATGACTAGATGATCTAGCTTTATCAGGAATAATGACTAGATGCTCTAGCCTTCATCAGGAATAATGACTAGATGCTCTAGCCTTCATCAGGAATAATGACTAGATGCTCTAGCCTTCATCAGGAATAATGACTAGATGCTCTAGCCTTCATCAGGAATAATGACTAGATGCTCTAGCCTTCATCAGGAATAATGACTAGATGCTCTAGCCTTCATCAAGAATAATGATTAGATGCTCTAGCCTTCATCAGGAATAATGACTAGATGCTCTAGCCTTCATCAGGAATAATTAGACTAGATGCTCTAGCCTTCATCAGGAATAATGACTAGATGCTCTAGTCTTCATCAGGAATAATGACTAGATGCTCTAGCATTCATCAGGAATAATGACTAGATGCTCTAGCCTTCATCAGGTATAATGACTAGATGCTCTAGCCTTCATCAGGAATAATGACTAGATGCTCTAGCCTTCATCAGGAATAATGACTAGATTCTCTAGCCTTCATCAGGAATAATGACTAGATGCTCTAGCCTTCATCAGGAATAATGACTAGATGCTCTAGCCTTCATCAGGAATAATGACTAGATGCTCTAGCCTTCATCAGGAATAATGACTAGATGCTCTAGCCTTCATCAGGAATAATGACTAGATGCTCTAGCCTTCATCAGGAATAATGACTAGATGCTCTAGCCTTCATCAGGAATAATGACTAGGCAGTGTTTCCCAAACGTTTTAGCTGGTGGGGACTACCCTGAGTGTGTCAAGGGCCGGAGGCCATTGGGAGGGGGGAATTATGGTAACATGCCATTTACTTTCGTCTGTGACCTCACCGCAATGGCTCCAATTTTTGTGTAAGTTTTTCAGTCCTCCAGCTGGTTGTTAATTCTTTTAATTGCTATCCTAGTACCTTCATCGCCAAAAGTAGTACCTTGGAAGATATTAGTCGAAGAACTCCTTTTAGTATGCTCAAGCAATAACTTACTTTTTCATATGGAGTGATCACTGTGTTTTACCATGGGATAATATCATTGCACAATCAGGTGACCAATCAAAATGCCTACTTTATTTCAGTCAACACAGAGTGGTAAAGAAATGACAATTATAGTAGATCTGCCAGGTTATTACATCCTAAGGATGGCTACGATCTAATAATAGAAAAATCTTCCTAAATAGCTAAAAACCCTAACTGATTTACCGCCGAATTTTATAATGTTATTTTTTATAACTAGCTATAACTTTTTGACAAAAATAGCCCATTAGAATGCAAATATAATCTGCAGTGTGCTATAAGAATCAGTTCCAATGGGGTAAGCAAATAAAAACGACTGCTCTGTATCTCCAAAACAAACTTGCAGCGGAAAATATTTGTCCAGGAAAAAATCCTTTCCAGATTCAGAGTGAGTCCTACTAAGCTAAATGCCTGTGTAGCTTTCCTCTGAAGAAGAAGATTTCCAGAAACAGCAGCAATGAGTAGGAAGAGACCGTTCATGATAACAGTTGCAATTATCAGCAATTAAAATAATTTCTTTCATTTTAGTCGCTTGCCCTCTCAAGCTGGAACTAAAATTATTATGATTATTTTATAATAATAGAGCACTCTACTGGGCATGCAGGTTAATAATCTGTGTTTAGTGGGGTCAGTTAAGTTTTTATATGTCCGAGGTTATGTAGTTAATTGTTACCGGATTTGTGAAAAATTATCATTACGAGATTGTCAATTATTATTCCTTCGCGGATTCCAATTTTTCATGCTAATTTCTTCCCACCGAAACCATTGTTGTATAATTGCATCTGTGGAGTTATATGTACCAGCATAGCTAAGTAACAGAACATATGCTCAAACTAAGAGACTGTTAAGTTTATACTTATGCACTGTTGCCAAAAGGTGCTACCACCAGAAATGCACAGGGAAATTTTTTACTTGCTGTTGTTCTACAGATCTTGCACCTGCTGTTTTGTTATCCTGCCTCATCTTTGCCAATGGATAGAGAATACCAAGAACTAAGCCTATTTAACTAAGCCATGAAGAGATCCAAGAAGGGCATCTCCACCACTTCTTCCTAGTGACAAAACAACTCTTGTAATGCATGCTACAGCTACACTGGTACTTCATGAAGATTTGATAATTATACCACAGTAACATCTTTATTGCACAATCAAGCCATGAAGTGTGTTTTTGAAACAAACGCTGATAGCCTGCAGGCTGTAAGTCTGGTTTGTCTAGAACTTGCAGGATTTTTAGTTCAGACATCATGGATACTGATCAGTTTTCGCAAATCAGGTCACAAACAGTAAAGGTATCTCTGCGTTCACTGCTACTGTGACATGCCATAGTTGAAATTAAGATTTGTGGCATTGACCTACATATGTACACATAACTAATATACATATGCAGGAATATACTGGATTAATACCTTGATTCATGTGAGTGGCATAACAAAACGAATCGTTAAACATATTATGTATATACCATAAACTCTGGTCGTTAAGCCTCTCAATGTTTAGTACACATAAATTTGTCAAGCACCCATTTCGCTGGCGTTACAAAAAATCTTTATTAGGCCTTCTTATAGCATCTTCTGAGAAATGCTGACATTGAAGTCATTGAAAAGAGTACCAATTATGTGCATGCCGCACTGCATAGGCGACGTATAACAACACATTGAGACAAGAATTTTACTAATTATAAGCATGTCTATTATTATCTTCAATTGTCAATAGTTGTCCGTAGTTTCCAGATGAGCATCTAGTTGTTTATTCACAGTGGATTTTCTAGTCTTCTGGTAGTGCAGGTAACTCATCCTTGACCTAAGGTTGCAAAATATTTTTCGATGCACCCAACAACTGTATTTCAGACTTGTGAAGGATACCAATAGTGAGCCTGTCGCAATAATTGTTCAGAGCTAACAGGAGCTTTTTCCATGAAGGATGTCCAAATAGTTCTATAGATGAACGTGCCTCCAAGGAATATTTAAATACTTGAAAGGCCATTGCTAGTTCCTTCTTAACTCGCCTTGAGAAATTTGCTTGGACTGAGTCTTTCTTAGTTTGGTTCGAGAGATTAGCTCCTTCCACGACTAGCTCGTGAGATTAGGTCCTCAGTCCTTTGTCTAAAAAAAAGAAGTCTTTTATGATTTTTCTGTAAGCATGCGATATTTAGAAATAGTGTTTATCAAGCGTCTATTCCCAGTTAAGCACCCATTTTCTTGCAGGTTATGGGTAGAAGTAGTATCTTGTATGATTTAATACAACTGATGGTAAACATTCAGACCAATGCTCTACTATGAATCTAATACCACTCTACTGTAAGGCACAGCACTGTTAATGTTAACACATCTAATACCACTCCACTTAAGCACACATGAGTGATTGTTAACACATCAAGTAATACTCAACAATAAGGCAAACCAGAGGTAATGTTAACGCTTCAAATCTCACAAGTCGTCGCATCATTAGGTAGACGTTCAAATGGCAAGAGCCATGACAACAACAGTTTTTATAATAGAAAGATGAGTAGAACAGGAAATTCAATTTCAAAGAGATGAATGGGATTAAATTTTGGTTATTAATCCTGCTCACACCTACTAGCTGTTAGTAATGTCAAAGCAATCAAGCTAGATCAGGTTCTACAGAGCAGAACAATCAGAGGCACCTAATAGTCAAACAATAGGAAGGCTTGCAGAGGCACCTTACAACCTCTTTGAATCTCCTCGCTCTTGAGAAAGAAGGTGATCCTGGTGGATTTCTATGATGCAAGTTTTAATGTGTAGACAGCAATGCATAGCTTTAGCATGCTTAGTCAACGAGGCCAATTCTTATACCAAACTGCAGCTTATTTTATCTGATTTGAACACCTTGAAAAAAGACTACAGCGTATATAATTATTATAAAAATCATAAATTTAATACAGGGTCGATCGGTTAATAAAAGCAGACTTGATTGTCTCAGTCATTTATATAATATTGTGTTTAAAAGCCTCAGGGCCTTCAGCAATGCCCTCACTGTACTTGAGCTCAAACTCCTCAGACTTTTAAATACAACATCTGTCTGGACTAGGCATGTAGAGCTCAGAAATACATCCAGTGGCGTAAATTATTTTCCTTTTAGAAATACACATTTTTAGAAGCCATTTCTACTTGAATATAGCGTACAGACGAATCAACCAAAAAACAATAAGATGTTAAGATCACAATGACACTGACAAGCCACCCCAGTCTGTCATTGACTGTCATATCAAGCACCCTAAAATTATTTACAAAAGCTATCTCCAGCAGGAGTTTGCATTGTATCTCAACTCACCTGACAGTGATGATGACATTAGGCACATTCAGAATGAAGAGGAGAAAAAGGTAAAGACCAATGACAACCAAGAAAATCCACAACTTATTGCAGCCTTGGTCACAGATGCCATCCTTGGCCGTCATGCTGAAGTTCCCATTGTCATCCTGCAGTCTCTCAGCCACGCAACTGCAATCCTCAAATACTGTCTCCTACAATTAATATAAAATATGCCCATTTTGACACAACAGTTTTTCCTCAAAACACTCTCAATTGCAGCCAGCTTCTTTCGGTTAAAAAGGGGAATTTTTTCACCAAAAGCAGTTTTCTGTCGTTTAAAGAGTAGAAACAGTTCCTTAATGTTGAAAAGGAAGCTAATTTGCCCATTTTGACAAGAATGAGCTATTTCAGACAGTTTTTCCTCAAAACACTACAATTGAGCAGTTCAATTTTCCCCCCTATAAACTTTGGTGATTAGAAGATGTGACGCCTGGGTTTTAATCAGTTTAGCTCACCCATTGGCCTTAACTTAACCAGTATGTGCAGCTAGTTTCCTTTAGCTCATAGCTTTAACTGATTTCAGAGATCAATTACCATGACAGTTGACAAACCCAGACTGATAAATCCAAAACAGAACTGAAACGACCATAACTACATACCCAGGCATGCGTATACATATTTTTCCACTGAACATGCATATAGATGATGCAATAATGATAAATACTGCCAATATGTCCAAATACCAATATCCAGATTCCATGTGTCTATATACCTTCACAACAAACCATAAACCAAATATTTACACAACAAACCATAAACCAAATATTTACACACACCGTCACAAAATAGTGGAGAACAGTTTTTGAGTGACCTGGTGTTGCTGGATGTATATTCTAGGAAAATTTGTTTATAGAGACATTCAACATACATGTATAGTTTGAAAGCACACAGAATAAATACCCCAGTGCAGAAGTAAGTGGGAAAAGTTTTGCTGGTTGCAAATTTGTTACAACTTTTGGGTATTTTTGACCAGTAGTCAATCTTGATTATGTGTTTCTAATCACACACTAACCATGACATCACACTTGATTGGAATGTTTCTAGGCATACTATGGAGATCCACAATTCTTCACTGTCACACTCAAAGAACATTGAAAGTGTGAGACAAACTTGAAATTAGGACCTACTAAGTTTCTATGGTCTAATTTGGGTAAGGTCGGTCCATTCATAAAAATTTCAGTCCATTCATAAAAATTTCAGTACCAGAAGACTCCAAATGTTCCAATGCATGTCCATGACTAAAATAGGCATGGGTAGTAGTGGTTATCGATGATGCAATCAAGCTCCACGAAATGCACATGCTATTTATAAGCAGAATATATGTTTGGTTTGCAGAGTTCTTACTCCTGTGCAACTCTTCCCAAGTCTAAAGGAGATATGACTGATCTTCCATCAAAACACTTGCTGTTTAGTTGGTGAAGTTCTTCTGTGCAACTGTCTCCTGGATGCTGAAGTTGTCTCTACATCATTACAGTCAACAATAGCAACATATATGGCATGAGCTGTGCTAATTTTTGTATAGTGGACATGGTGGATATTGGAGATTTTCTCACGTGGGGAGCGTGGGATATCCCTCCCGCAAACTCATATGTGCTACTCCAAACTTATTATTTCATATTTTTGTTAACCTCAGCACTACAATCATAGTCATTAAGTCTAGGAGGAGGCCAATTATCCAAAAATTCTGGTCAACTGCTCTTCTTCCTTGGATTCAAGCAGATGTCGCATTCTGTAGAGGTCAAGGCTATGATGTCCTGCCAGTATGTCTTCCAGAAGTGTGGGTGTTCAGGCAAGGATATGTCAAGTATGCCCTATAGCTTTCTTTATATGCCCACCAGTTCAATCTTTGTAGTATGAAAGCATGTTCAATTTCCGAAATGCCAATGGTGAAATTGATACATTTTCCCCAAAGTGTCGGAGCATTTTTTTAGCATGCTATTGAATCAGTTTCATCTGCAGAGAAAAGAGTTAAACTCAAGGACTTGTGCCGAACATGCTAGATTCAGAGGATGGATTCCGGTTTGGTATTTTACGACTGGTATCTTGCAATTATCCAGACTATGGAATCGATTAGTACCAGTAGTTCAGAGTATGGTGGGTCTTGGGATTCAGATTTCTTAACAAAAGCAAATAGTTTCCTCCATCAACTTAGACCTTTTGAATTTCTTGTTTCATTCAGCATTACAATGAGAACTTTTGCAGTCTTCGATGTGGTAACAATCAACCTCCAAAAGAGGACTCACGATATTATTTCTGCATATATGAACACATTTCAGATGTGCAATTGGAGTTGGAACCATTGAAAACGAACTGTGAAGCAGAATTCCAAGTTTGGTTTGAAGAAATCAAAACTTTTGATGACTGTGTTAGGAGTCCCAGGATTACATCAAGACAAGTACATACAGCCAATGTTCCTGCCAACAGCCCTGAAGTGGACTATTGCCGAAACATCATGATGCCATTCTTGGAACTCTTAACCAAAAAAATGGAAGCCAGATTTGGATCAATTCACTGGACAAAGATAAAACAACTTGGTTTATATGTATATAAAAAAACATTGCGACCGATGTCCAGTTTGCACCATATCGCACTTCCGGGATTTAATCGGTTAAGGAGCTCTGAAAGTGTTGCCATGCATTCCTCCCCTAGATTTCAGTTTTTGCCATCATTATCATTGCCTAGTTAATTAAAATGAGGCATGGCTTCGTTATTAGACCATGGGTCATGTCATAATAAGTGCTAGAGGCCAGCACCAGCACCTCATGGTGACCAGCAGCAGAGCTTCTGAAACACCAGGCATTGGCATTTATCTCAGTGCATAAAGGAACATGAGAAGTGCTGTGAAGGATTTAGCTCACCATGGTCACATTGTCCACCTTTCTTTGGCAACCAGCTGTACATGGTGAGAAGTAGGTGCGGTTATCCTGCCCACACACTGGCTCAAATATACTTGAATTACAGCCACAGGCTGCAAAACAGTCTCCACTGATCCGGTCATCAGCAGACTCCACCAGAGACCTAATAGATTAACAGGAAATAAATTTCAAGTCACCAATATAGATATGTAGTACAGCATAGTGGGTAATTTCTGTGGGGAATATTTTCATGGGTTTTGCAGTTAAAAGAACCCATGCATTACTGTAGTAAATGCTTAGGAGGTTGGTAAAGAGTCAGGCTTGCAAGATTATTTATAGAATAACTGCATTTATTGAGAACCATGCCAGCATATCACAAACACCCTCAGCATGGTTTTATGGAGATTACTCCTTGAATTATGCTGGACTGTTAGATAACTAGAGATCTCTTTTCTCATGGCCTGTTTCTCTACTTTAATAAGGCTATGAAAGACAACTTACCATCTAGGACTCTAAACAGCAGGTGGCTCTGCATCATTATAAAAATAGAGACCAAACTGAAGATACCTTTCTGTGAACATGGCCAAGTACACATCCAGACTCCAGCAAGGCCACAGTAAAAGAATTGCGATGAGTCAGTCAGACAAGAGCACTACAGTTGCTCTCCTAGAGCAGCATCCCAAATTACCTTAGTAGGCATGATAGCCTCAAACCAACAGCCTCTACTTCGAAAGAAGTTGCCATAACCATAATTATTTCATCCTAAATTGAAACGAGTGCAGTTATCAAATAAGCATGCATAATTAGCAAGTTCATTTTACACAATTTTCCCCCCATAAGTTGTTAAATCCTAGGAAAAATTTCCCCATGGAAATTATCAGCTATATACATGGTGTGTACTGTATTTTTCCTAAACAATTCTCTAAAACATTCCCTTGTATAACAGATTCAAAGCCTTTGTATTTTGTATGAGTTGTGGTCAAGGCATTAACATAGGGGCATGGTGGTGCAAAGGATCTTCGATGGCAGAGAAAATCTTTTTACATTTCACGAGCAAAAAGGTCCAGTATGGAAGCCTAATCTCTTAGTTCCCACTTTGGTCCAGTTAGGGAAATAACAGTTATTGACAAAGTTTCTCTTTCCACTTTTGATGTAAAGAAACATGTTGGGCTTGGTGGCTCACACTGCAATGGAAGCCATAAAATGATTTCCACTTGAGCATTTACTTCAGTAATCGCCATGGCTTCAACCAGAGCTAAAGGAATATGCTTAGCTACTTGCTGTAGCTGACTGCCTCGCACAGATAGTGAAAACAGATGAGAGGCCTTCTCTATATTATGAAGAATTCATGGACTCCCCACTACAAGTCTCCGTCAAGGTTCAAACAGATGTTAAAAATATTGGCATGCATGTTTCTCAAGTGATTTATGTAAACAATGTTATCATTATCAAATTTTAGTAAGGGTATCCTCATCATTCCACATGGTAATGCCAATATGGATTGAGTCCTAAGCAACATCGGTCTAAATAAGCTAAACACAGGGATTGCCTTTATTTAGATTGGCTCATATCTGTAGAGTTTAGCATGTTCCTGCCACCAAGTACATGCAGTGATCTTCTGAACAAGAATGCTCTGGGTAAAGTACAATAGACCGAGGCATCTCATTAACACTTACCATATTTTCTTGCCCTCCAATAATATTCACTAGCGAATAGTGTTTGCCATTACCAAGGATAACAATGATAGTGCTTGCCATCGAATTGTATTTGCAATGTGTGTTCATCTCATGCATGCGCAGATAAATTTAATTCAAAGCTGAATCTCCAGGAGGATGGCAGCAAATATGAAGAAATTCACTTCCTAAAGCAGGAGAGATGTGGCACTGAAGCCACACCACAAATTCTAAGTTCACTTCCAAGCTGGAAAGTAAAGAACATCAGAATTTTAGCGACCCTTTCTCGGACCTCTACGATGACCAAAGTAATAGTTGATGGCCGAGGACTAAAAATTTCGTTTCCAACTATGGTCAGAGACCATCCCCTATTTTCTCTCACTATATTCAATTTCTTCATGCTAGCGTTTTATTGGCTCAAGATCAACACTAACTGGGAGAAGTGGTTATGTAAGGCTAAATGAGTTCCCACATGTCACTAAGGCAGTAGTGATCAAAATTAACTTTCCATTGTATAGCATCACTATGTATGTTGTACTTTAGATGAGTTCAAAACCAACATAAACCATCCGACAACCATCCCTTTATACCCCTGCTGCCTTCATCGGCTCCCTTATCCATTCCAAACCCCTTGTGCACAGAATCCTGAGTGACTCCAATCATCTAGCCCTGGCCTTCATCGAAATGTCCAAGTCTGCCAGTAAACCCAACTGGTGCCATATCTCAGAAGTGGATTTCCCTATCCACCATAAACATCTATCTCATTCCATCAATGAAGCTTCCTACTCAGAGCTGATTGGCTGAATGCCATCCATTCTCATGCTCTTGGCCTTCACCGTCAAGACTGGGAATTTAGGCTGTGTCTGTAGGCCTTCAGATGGGAGGAGGGTGCTCAGAGCTCCATAATGTCTGGTTGCCGCTGACTCCTTTGGCAACCACCAAGTGGGCTGTGGTGGTAATGGGGATTGCATGCACAGACATGACTCCATCCAAGATGCTTTTACCCCCACAGCTCAATCTGCTGGTCTCCCACCAAGGAAGGAGTTGCCTTTCCCTGAACTAGCAGTCGCCCAGCCGATGTCTTCTTCCCCAACTGGAAGAGGAGTGAACCAGCCACTTTGGATGCCCATGTTATCTCCCCTTTCCTTGCCGGACTCAGAAAGAGGATGCAGTTACTCAAGGCCATTGAAAGGAAGATGGCTATCTACTCAGAGGCATGTAAGGCTGCCGGTATTATGTTCATCTCCGTGGACAGTGGTTGAGACTCTTGGAGGGGTGGAATGATGCTGCAGCTCAGACAATACGGGACAATCTACACCTGCAGGGACAATGTTTGGGCATCCTCCACTGAAGTCATCGGCCACATCTTCCAAAGATGGGCCAATAACTTGTGGAGGGGAAATGCCACACTATGGATCCACCTCCTCCTAATTGAACCCCGAGAGGTGGACAGTTTAATGTAAAATAATAATAATAATAATAATAATAAAATAAAAATTATAACGTGTGGCTAACGGTATGGACGTAACAACGCACCATAAGAACACACGAAGAACACTCCCTGTAGATACAATATGCACCAATTTATAATGGGAGGAAGGGGTGTTCTGGATATTAGTTTAAATTGTACTTGCTGGTCCTTCAGTGTTGCTAAGATTAGGTTAATAGTACTTCAGTATTGCTTAGATTAGGTTAATAGTGCTTCAGTGTTGCTTAGATTAGGCTAATAGTACTTCAGTGTTGCTTAGATTAGGCTAATAGTATTGCTTAGATTAGGTTAATAGTGCTTCAGTGTTGCTTAGATTAGGCTAATAGTACTTCAGTGTTGCTTAGATTAGGCTAATAGTACTTCAGTGTTGCTTAGATTAGGTTAATAGTACTTCAGTGTTGCTTAGATTAGGCTAAAAATACTTCAGTGTTGCTTAGATGAGGCTAATAGTACTTCAGTGTTGCTTAGATTAGGCTAAAAATACTTCAGTGTTGCTTAGATGAGGCTAATAGTACTTCAATGTTGCTTAGATTAGGATAAAAATACTTCAGTGTTGCTTAGTAGCTACTTCAGATTTTGCAAAAATCATTTTTAGGTTTGATCTTGCATGACCATTTCAGACCTTAAATACTCTAAGCCTTCTCTTTGAAATAGTTGCAACGTTTTTAACCTGATAATTCAGGGCACTTAGTTGACAATCTTGTTAAGTCTATTTTCACCTGAGCTTGATCAGAACATGCATGAGCTAAAGCTGGTTCATACACACAAAAGGTCTTGGATTCAATAAGCCCTCTGCACTTCTATCTATTAACACAAGAATTTGCACATTTGTGAAGTAGGCTTAGGTAGTGTACGATCCTGATCTAGGCTCATGTGGTACAGACCGCTAATTTTGATCTTGTTAATGCAGACTATACACTGTTTGCTATTTTGACCAGATCAGAATGTAGCGGTTGGGGGGGGGGGGGGGGGGGGGGGGGGGAGGGGAGGGTTACTATAAGGGGCAATTGGTCACTGCAATTGTGTGGCTAATAGCACTTTAGGTGTTGGATGTCTGTAGTTTGTAATAATGCTTTGGGCTTCAAGACCGAGATGGAAGAATTAGAGGGTCCAGATGTCAAAATGGACTATTTCCCAGAAGATACCAAACCACAACTTGCTTCAAACCTACACCAGTAACAGAAGGAGGTTTACTCTCCTTGTGAATATGTACTAATATGTACTATCAAAATATGTTAACCGTCTCACCGCCGTATCCGCCATATGGCGGAGTTGTAAATGACCGCGATAAAAACAAATATATAAAATCGTTAGTTTAGCTACGCATGTGCTAAATATACCTGGGCATGTCCCTTGCTTAGCTAGAGCTGGAATTAAAATAGCTGAGGTATAGTGCCTAGGTAACCAAGGTATTCGTGACGTCAAACTCAGCTGATCGATTAAAAAAATGGCTTCTAGACTAAATGTGGACGATGTTTTGGCAATGCTGGATGACGACGAATTCGGTCTGTCTGAGGTTGAAAGCAGTGATGAGGAAGGAGAAGGGATATTTGTCTACCACAGAGAACAGACTAGAGATCCTGAAGAGCTATATAGCAACTCTGAATGACATCGTAGATTCAGGACCTGTTTTTTGCCAGTCCAGAGATAGTAGCGCTGATTTGCGCAGGAATCCAGGTCTTGAGACTGACGATGGTGAAGAACAGGAACAAGATGTCCCAGGAAAATAAATAGCCATACATGTAAGATCCTTTAGCATTACTGCTTTTTTTCTGACTTGTATAAAAAAGAGCATTTACCTGGGTATATACTTCGCGGGTACTAGCTATCCATCTATATAGCTATAATAATATAAAGCTAGTAGGTAGTTAGTTAGCTATGGTTTATAATTATCTGCCCTAGTAAAATATGACACTGTCATGTTATTATATTTACATCATGATGTAATCTCCAGTTATCTGTCCATATTCTGCCTAAAAATACAATCAAAACAAATAATCAAATGTTATAATGATATTCACCGTTTGCGGTCAGTTGCTAGGCAACCTACAGTTGACCACAATGTTTGTCAACACCAATGCTATAACATCAACCATGGTTGCTAGGGACATTTGTGCACTCCTGGTTGAATATAAAATATTATGTAAAATAACGTCACTATTTTTAAAAAGTGCTGTGTAAATCCAGCGGTGGAAAGGTTTTAAATGATCGCTAAATAAAGATGTCACATAAACATTAAAATAATCAATAAGAGATAGCACTGCCATTTAGTTCGAAGATGTGATAAATCAAACCTCATTGCAGGTATATACTGCTGTCTTCCGACAACAAAACTACCTGTCCACATCATAAGCTGCACAGTACACTTGTCAGACCAGATGACATTATCAAATGCACTTCCTGCCTCTCCAGTAAATCATCACCTTGCCCATTCCAACCACTTGACCTGGAGGATGGAAGGGAGATTAAATATGTTGTTATTCAAATTCCAAAAGAAATATTGGTTATTATAAAGCTCTAGGTCCACCAGAGCTGAGTTTTGGAATGCTCAATATCAAGCAAAGCTTTAGCATTTCATCCAAGGCATCCGGCCCCCTTCACCTTAGCCATAGTGGCCAGCTTAATCCCCATAAAGCTTTGCATCAGTTTGCTTAGACATCACACAGTGTAGTCACCAAAACGTAAGCACCACAAGCCAAACAAAGCTGATTACCACTCAGATGAGTTGGCTGCCCTGTAACTTTAAACCAGGAGATGTCCTACACCATAAAATGGTTCTCAAAGAAAAATGCTTTGAAGAAGGCTGTGTATTGGTAAGCCATCATCTCATCATCAACCTTGATAGATGACATATTAAACTATACTACCAGTCACTTTGATATAGTCCTGAATATTTGTGAAGTTCTGCATAACAAATCATTTCTAAAAAGGTTCCTAGACAGCATATTCGCTACCAATCTAAAACTTATCATGGCATGGCTTCCAAAAATTCAAAACTTGTCTGCACTTGAGCCTCCACAATCTACTTGATCTCCTCCATGATCCTCCATGATAATAGAATGTCTCCCATTTCCTGGCCATCTGGCAATAATGTGGGTCACAATCATGGTAGTGCTTCAGGAAGCTCAGGTCACCCTATCTAGTTAAACTGAGTCCCACTATCTTGATGATTGTTGAGGCTCTCAAGCCTTTGAAATTGCGATTCAGAGTTCTTTGCTTTTTGAAGGTTGAGTACACCATAGCACGAGCTATAGGAAAACTTACTTCCTCTAGCGAGCGACTGAACCGTCACATGCAGTACGTGAACGTTAATTATTATTTAGTACACAATGCATGCGTCATTACTATTTTGCAACAGATGCTATGTTTTTGAAGGATGCTTAGAAAAACAGATTTGCCTGCAATGTTCACACACCAAAAATAGTATGTAAGTAGTTTGAAGATACAAGGAAAGTTATTTATGACCAAAATATAGTCTGGGTTTGGGATTAACTGTGTACGCCCTCAAATTATATTTGTCCTCATTTAGGGTTCACTCATGAGGACTCCTGAAATTACTTGAACCTGTGGTAATCATTCGAGGAAAATGGTACATTCATCATGCTGTAATGTTGTTCACATCCCATGCATATATACCTGTGTCGGGTGCTTCTGTGTGATGCATGCATATTTTGTAGTTAGGATTTATTGGGATGATATCCAAGGTTTGTCTTTGTATATTTTGAAATTAGAGGTTGGCAGAAGTGCAACTGATTCTATTATTCTTTTCCATTTATATATTAGTGGCGAAACAAAAGGCTGGCAGACGACTCAACTGCTATACTATTTAGAAACCAACAAAAACAAAAAATGTTTTTTATCTAAAATTGAACAGCTATAATGGATTGACAAGAAGGAGGGAACCAATTCCAATTGTACTCATGTAGACCACAACCAGTTTAACACTTTATTATTTAACATGCGCTACAATATCATCTCGATAAAAATGGTAAAGGGTTTTCTAATTATTGTGCTCTTACACTTTATTATTTAACATGCGCTACAATATCATCTCGATAAAAATGGTAAAGGGTTTTCTAATTATTGTGCTCTTAATGGGCAGTCTTTATCCATTTTTTTTTGACAATGCAGTTTTTACACCTTTGTTCTTCTCTTTCTCTTTCCACCCCTAATTTAATTTCTATAAATTGAATAACATAATGAGTTCAGACAGCCTTCAAATAAGATGCATGCAACCCCTTACCAAATAGGCACACTGTTTACTACGTGTAACCCTTTACCCTCTAGAATAGGGAGGCTATATGACTGCATGCAAACTTGTTACTAGTATGATAGGGCTCTGTGTCTGCATGTATTCTCTTACCCATTAGCATAGGGGACTGTAACTCCAACTAGATCCAGGGAAGAGCAATGGAGTAGGAAGATGAAGGTAGGTGCTAAAACTACCAGAGTGATGATCCAATTAATGAGTGCAGCACCACGCCCTGAAGCCTTGGTAAAGAATATGATTAGTGCTCCCACAAAAACACCAGCACCGCCACATGGGATGGCTGCATATGACACAGCACAAACAATACAAAAACAGTTACACTCTCCCATACTGTGTGCATGTCTCTAGAGGCAGCTCCCAGCCATAGTGTGTACATGTCTCTAGAGGCAGCTCTCAGCCATACTGTGTGCCTGTCTCTAGAGGCAGCTACCAGCCATACTGTGTGCATATCTTTAGAGGCAGCTCCCAGCCATACTGTGTACATGTCTCTAGAGCAGCTCCCAGCCATACTGTGTACATGTCTCTAGAGCAGCTCCCAGCCATACTGTGTGCATGTCTCAGAGCAGCTCCCAGCCATACTGTGTGCATGTCTCTAGAGGCAGCTCTCAACCATACTGTGTGCCTGTCTCTAGAGGCCAGCTCCCAGCCATACTGTGTGCATGTCTCTAGAGGCAGTTCCCAGCCATACTGTGTGTCTGTCTCTAGAGGCAGCACCCAGCCATACTGCCTGTTTATAGAGGCAGCTCTCAGCCATACTGTGTGCTGTTTCTAGAGGCAGCTCCCAGCCACACTGTGTACATGTCTCTAGAGCAGCTCCCAGCCATACTGTGTGCATGTCTCTAGAGGCAGCTCTCAGCCATACTGTGTGCATGTCTCATACATAGCTGACTAAATGGTGGGGTTCACCTTCTCTTTGCTTCGAAAAGACTCCCAGCGTATACCTTGAATCCTTCCCTAAGGCAGATCTAAAAATGTGGAATGTGTGGGAAAAACCCCCATGGAATCCATCCTCAAGGATCACTTGTCTATGTCACTACAGTGAGTGTGTTTTTTCTTACAAAACTAGCGTAAGTAACACAAGTCCAATCAGACTGCAAATGTACTTCCACAACCACCATTGGGAGTTGGTAAGGATCATCAGATGAATAATTTTGTTAATGATACTTATTAGGCTAATTCATAAGCTGTATTATAAGAACAAATGGCCTGTGCTCAGCTCTGCTGTTTGGTCTGTGGAGTTTTTGTTCCTGGGAATTGTACCAAATCCAAAGACAGCTATAGCTCACTCCCAACAGAAATACCTGATGTTTGGCTCCTGTATGTTACCAAATCCTTGAAGGAGGCTGCAGCTGACTCTACTTGTGTATAGTCAACAATAGCAGCAAGACATGGCGTGTGCTCGACATGGGAAGCAGACAACAATAAGCAAATTATATAGAAAAAGGACCTGGAGAGCTGCAGCTCACACTTGGTGTGGTTGTCATGTGATACACAAGCAACCAAACAAATAATCAAACAAAGAAACAAACAAAAACAACTTGAAGCAAGAACAAAAATCTGTTGTTTAAAAACAAAGAGCCCAATATGTGTTGAAAAGCAAGCAAGCAAGAGTGTGTGCTTGTAGCCCACAACTTGCAACATCTCCTCTCTTTTTCTAACAGATATAGTCTTTTTATTTATATTAAATTTTTTTTCCTTGCAAACATAACCGTTACTTAAAACCCCACAGATGATAAGGGTGCATCAGTTAATTAGTATTGAGCTCAACTCACCTACTGCTCCTACTATTAAACTGGCTGTAGATGCAGTCAGTCCAAACTGTGTCTCGAAGTACTTGGGAGCAAAAGAAGACACACCGTTAATAACCAACGAAGAAAAGCATAGTGCCACCGTGATGAAAATCCAGCTGGGTGTCTTCAATACCAGCTTCAAATGTTGGGGGAAAGTTTTAACTTTCGTAGCCAAATCAACCTCATCCAGAACGCTGTCCTTGCCTTCGTATTTCTGTGCCATATGTTCCTGTCGTGCCACTCTCACTTCTGCACTGTCGGCAAGAAGCTTCGGAAACATAAAAAATGGAATTGCAAAGAGCCATGAGATGACTGCAGCTACCATGAAACACAGCCACCATGCCCCCACCCAGCCAGGGTCCGAGGGTTGTAGTCTTGTTTCCTCCCAAGGATCCACATAAATGGTTAAGAAGAAACCTATCACAGCGAACCCAAGAGCAGGGCCGATGGTGCCAATTGTGTAAAATAATCCCAGGTGGATGGAGACATATTTTGGGTGGACGATGTCGTCCAGATAGGCTGTTCCCACGGTGAAAAGTGGGGCTGCTCCAATGCCAATGAGTATATTGCCCAGGAAGAAGAAGACAAGAGGGAGATTGCTTGAGGAGGAGCAATTTGAATCGTAATGGGAGTCGGCATCACAGAGCTCAAACTGTTCAGTCTCTTCTGACACTTTGTATGAGCCAAACACAAATTGAGGTAGAGAAAAAATTAAAGCCCCTGCAAATCAATAACAATATATACTTAATTACAGGTCTATAAAAACGTATATAGAACTTTTCCTGGAGCTCCAGGAGCTCCATAGCCCTTCAATACATCATTCAGTCATAGTTACAACCTCCACTATGTGTGGTCAAAAACTGTACATAGGGTGTATATATATATGTACCTGATATATATACTCACTACTGTAGTATTTTCCTATAGGCATGACATTAGACCAGTGGTTATTTTTTTTGCTCTCTGCGCAGTGCGCAGTGATTAACTGCCATTTTCCAAGAATTATGGCAACATTTTCCAAGACAGCAGAAGCAGTTCTTCTGATGATGAAGCTTAAGCAATTTAATTTTTATTAACTACATGTATACGGCAAAAAGTGACTTAAATGTGTGGTATAGAGCATGTCAATCATGACTGACCGACCGACCGACTGCTATATGAAGTATAGTTATAAGTGTATCAAATACAGTTTATTACACTTGTCATGGAATATGGTGAATCATTTCTCACTCATGCACTATTTTTACTTGTCTTTGGCTTTTGAATGGGCAGGCACATGCTAATGAAAAACTTGCCATATTCCACTCTGACTTGTGTAATAAGAAGCCACACTTAAGTGTTTACCACGAATCTTCATTTTCACTAAATTTGCCATAACTATTTTGTTCTTAATTTTTTTTGATGTCATTTTATGTCAATGGTAGAGTATTTGATGCTCTTTCTAAACAGATATTTAGTTTGTGTATAGCTACTTCCTAAATCAAATCTAATGATCTGTGCTTAAAATGAATAGAACTCCAGATAGCACTTAGGATGTGATTAGTACAACCACAGATGTGTAAATGAATCAACACATCATTTACAGTCTGGAGTAATGCATGTCTTTTTCACAAAACCAACCATAATTATCCTTACCATGGTTGCCTTCATTAAAATTTCCTCAGTGGAAGTGATAGAGCAAGAAAAGAGCTTCAAAATGGTATCTAACTAAAAATAAAGTGAGTTCTATTAATTTTAAGCACAGAGAAATGAGATAATTAGATTGGCATATATATCTACGAAGTAGCTATGCACAAACTAAATATATGAGCATCAAATACTCTACAATTGACATAAAAATGACAATAAAAAAATTAAGAAGAAGCTATGACAAATTTAGTGAAAATAAAGATTCGTGGGTAAACACCCCCCCCCCCCAAGTTAAATGCACCCAAAGTTAGTTTAAGTTTAAACCACACAAGTTTGAGATGTCACAAGATTCCAACTAATATTCTATGCATTTGTTGTGGAGTCTCAGTGGTGATGCATTGATTGTAGAGTGATAATACACACAAATTATGCGTAAAAAGATCTTTCCATCAATATAAAGTCTCACTGCAAGTTTTCCCCCTGAGTGGCACCATTTGGAATCTAGAAATATGCTGACTCAGTCCCATATTTGACTCATGATCAGGACACACCTTCTTTTCTATATATTTCCCACTTACGTGGTGTTTAACCCCTTCACAGATTGAATTGTTTTCACACATTTTCTAGTTCTAGCTACCAACTGGGTCTAGTCAATACTTACAAATCTTAAAGCACATTCATAGTGCTGTTAATTACTGTAAAATGAATTACTGTAAAAGCCAAAGGTGCTCATTACACAAATCTGTAAGAATAACAATATCGAACAAAAAGGGCATGCACCACAACCAGTGTGCATGCGTAACCATGGTATCTTTGTGGGTGTGTGTTTTATATCAATAACAAGCATTACCAGCTTCAAGCATATGTATGATGAAGTGTAGCACACAATATAGTCGGAGAGTGCCAAATGCCAGCATTATCTACGTTGTGTCATGTTCATGACCTGTGCTTTTGTTCTGCGGAGGGATTGCCAGTGAATGCAGCTGTGCATTAATTAGGATAGGAATAACACGGCCAATAAGCAATACATGAATAAGACCATTACATACGAGATATAATGATATCCCCATCTCCATTCATGTGCTCTCACTCCAGTGAGCTCTGATGTTTAGCATTCAATCCTCACAATCATGATCATTTCTGAACCTTCCTGTTTTGATACTCCTGCAGTAACTCTTCCAGAACTGGGTAAGGAGGGGAGATAATGCTGACTGTTTCTTCCTGGGTAGTGGTTGCCCTAAGCCTTAGCTGTTCTTTCCATGCTTCACCGCAGAATCACTCGATGACTGTAGTCTCACAGTTCAAAGTTAAGTTAAGTGCATATATGCCTATTATGATGGCTAGAATCAACAGTGGCATATGCTCCTAATAGTGAGGGCTAGAATCAACAGCAGATGCTCCTAATAGTGAGGGCTAGAACCAACAGTGACATATGCTCCTAATAGTGAGGGCTAGAATCAACAGTGACATATGCTCATAATAGTGAGGGCTAGAATCAACAGCAGATGCTCCTAATAGTGAGGGCTAGAATCAACAGTGACATATGCTCCTAATAGTGAGGGCTAGAATCAACAGTAGATGCTCCTAATAGTGAGGGCTAGAATCAACAGTGGCATATGCTCCTAATAGTGAGGGCTAGAATCTAGTGTGGCATATGATTACATATATGCTGAAGTACTTAGCAGCATATTGTGAACAAGCCTTTAGAATCCCTTTACTCAGACCTCGCAGACACCATCCTAACTTCAGACCAAGCATTCCTCTGAAGATAGGGTCTATCAAGGTTACCCTCTGTTGGGGGGGGGGGGGGGGGGGGGGGTAGTGTTTAATACAGTGATTGACCCTTAGTCACACTTTGCAAGTGCAAAAGGAATCTTGGATATACATTATCTGACTCCACCCACCACACCAACCTTCTTCAATATGCAGATAATATATGTATCTTTACTAACAGCCCAGCCGCCGGTCAGCAACGGTTGAACACAGTCAACCAGTGGCTTGTGTGGTCAGGTATGAAGGCAAACATGACCAGTGTCTGGAACTAAGACACATGAGCTATACTGCAGCTATTTCTTGAACTTGCAGAGATGCCTGCAAACAGAAGAGATGAATGGGAGACCAGAGTAAGCTAAAGGACTGGAGAGAGACTAAGATCACATGGAGTTGGAGTCAGAATTGCTTCTGCCATGCTTGGCAGCACTGGAGCTTTATGAAATGTGTGAATTAATAATGACTAAGTTTGAGGGGACTCCGGTGTGACCTCTACGCACTCCAGCATATACTATGTATACAAGCACAAACATTCCAGAACATCAAGACTCTCCAGAACTGCGAGTGGATGACTCCATTCCAAGGCAATTCTCTACGTGAGTACATTTCATTCCTTGTTTATAGTGGGAGGAACTAATTAAAGGAATTATAAATATTTAGAATGTCACAACATGAAGGTTGCCCAGGCATCCTGTATGCATGATGCAGTAGGTCATTGCTGAATGCGGGGAGTGAAGCTATGGATAGACATAGTTCAACATACATATGGACTTAATAATTATGGTGATGTCCACATGCATGTGGGTGGTTGTATACTGTATCAAATATACTGACACTTAATGCTGGGGGGTGACTATAAAGTAGTAAGTGTTAAAAGACTTGTGGTTACCGCTTTATAGCTCCATAGATTCTGCAAACTTCATGGTATAGACTTGATATATAGCTCCTAATATATGTATCTCTGTGTGCTCTCTTTTGACATTTTTAATAGCTATAACTATAGCGAAGTTACTGGAGCTCTCAAAACCCGAATGCCTGATTTTTCTGCATAAATATCTCTAGATTGCCAAGTGCTAGAGAACTTAAATTACCACCAGTAGAAGACCTACTAAAACACAAGTATGTGGTCAAGTGCCCAATTGGAAAAGGAATTTCGTTAAAATTCCTTAAAATTAATTTTCCAACCACTGCTTGACCACATCATTAATTTTAGCGCCTAATGCTTCAGGACATTAGAGGCTTCAGTCCTTTCTCAGTCAGGGCGTTATGCTGTCTCTGTTCAAACATTTTTATGTTGTCTATTTATTTATCCACACAAATCTAGTTAGTGCTGTGGTTCTGTTCTAAACCCTCGCCACATTTTTTCACACTTCTATCAGCAGTTAGCTGTTTTGTGCTGGCACCTCCAGCTTCAACATTATCAGCTGGAATGGGATTCGCACATTCATGAACGTATACCAATGAACGTATACCACTCAAGAAAATGAGTGGAGCTCACCTGCAATTTCTTGCACACACGTTGGGAAGATTATTTTTGAGGTGGTTAATATTCATGGTCTTCAGTTAATGCAACAAAAAGCTGCATGTGACTCTCTATATTGATGATGTTTCCCATGCTAATCCTTCAGTGTCTCCATCAGTGAATATATACCCCTCTCCCACCACCCCTCCCCCCCCCACCTCCACCACACACACACACACACACATAAAATATCCTTCCTTACAGTATTGATGATGTTATATAAGGACAAAAAAAAATGTTTTCTTCGAATGGTTTATGCCTTCCAATAGCATTGGCCCTTTAGTGCAGTTCACCCATTCAGAAAAGAAGTCTATTATGTTGCCCCCTACAGATGTGTTTGTAGCATGTGTTCCTACTTCACTGCACAGATATAATAGCACAGCAGAGACTGTTATATCTGTACATGCAAGTAGAATATCACTTTCCAGCAGTTTGAGTTTGTCTTATCTACCTATCTATTTATCTTCTATCTACCTACCTATCTATCATCTCACTACCTATCTCTCCCTCCCTCAGTCTTCTATAATCTATCTATCTATTCACCTAGTGTATCTATCTTTTATTCTGTAATAGTGCACAAGGTTCAGTGCCCATAGGTTAAACATTACTTATATCCCAGCAGAGAAACTGGAGGGGTCACTGCAAAACAGCCGAACTACTGAGAAACAACAGATGCAGGAAACACCTAACAAGTGACAATGTTGAGACGGGCTGAGACAAAGCTGAAATGTCAGAAAAGAGTTGGAAAGTTAAATGGCAATATCTAGATGACCAAGTGGGAATGCCAGATAATAGCATAATAGCCACGTATGTACTGCCTAAATCTAGTCTAGCACAGGCCAAATATTGAGGGAATGTCCAGTGACCATTGCAGGGCTGACCTGGCCAGATACAAAGAAAGGAAGAGGAGAGAGGTGACATCCAATCAGTGTGACTTGCAAGATAGAAATTGCTGATTTTTTTAAAAACGTAGCTTGTGAATTATCTTTGTCAATAAGAAATGTTACTACTATAATCCTGCATTGCAGGTTTCCATAACAACATGGAAACCATGGTGGTATGGCCGAGAGAACATGCTGGAACAGTTGAGTTATTGCTTCTCTAAGTTTATGATGCACTTCGGCTGGGCTTGCAAAAATCGGGCAATAGCCCTCACCTGTTCCTTTCAAACGTCTGTCGCTTGAGACTACCTAACTTACAGTATGTTCCTTCTCCTAAATGTTTAAAACCATTTTTAAGCATAGAGATCTTTCTTTTGGCAACAAAACCGCAATGCATAGGCAGAGGAACAAGGCATGGGAAAAATTGTGGGTCCCTAGCAAAGCTGGTGGTCTTCACCTACGTTGTGTATACACTCAAATTCCCCTTATCCGCAATGCCTGGGACCTGGTATGGCCCGCAGCTTAGAAATGGCCATATCTGGAAACACCTCACATTTTCCTCAATATTGATGATTTTGAATTTTGCATCCCTACATAAATTAAGTGCATGCATGTATTATACTGCAAGCATACTGCACATGTACATACTACATACATACTGCACATGTACATACTACATACATAATGCACATGTACATACACATACATACTGCACATGTTGTACATTACAAACATACTGCACATGTACATACTGCATACATACTGCACATGTACATACTACATACATACTGCACAAACTACATACATACTGCACATGTACATACTACATACAAACTGCACATGTTGCACATACTACATACATACTGCACATGTACATGTACATACTACATACAAACTGCACATGTTGTACATACTACATACATACTGCACATGTACATGTACATACACATATATACTGCACATCTTGTACATACTACATACATACTGCACATGTACATACTACATACATACTACACATACTACATATATACTGCACATGTTGCACATACTACATACATACTGCACATGTACATGTACATACTACATACAAACTGCACATGTTGCACATACTACATACATACTGCACATGTACATGTACATACTACGTACAAACTGCACATGTTGCACATACATACATACTTCACATGTACATGTACATACTACATATAAACTGCACATGTTGTACATACTACATACATACTGCACATGTCGTACATACTACATACATACTGCACATGTACATGTACATACTACATACAAACTCCACATGTTGTACATACTACATACATACTGCACATGTACACAGACTGAAAACAACAAGAACATTCTCATTCAGCTCTTTTAAAAGATGGAGGTTCAATGACTCCTTTCTTACCCGAGCTACAATATTGCGCTATTTTTTCACAAGCAAAAGATTTCAAACCAAAGCAATGAGATTTCTATGCATTGAAAGCTTCACCGGGTGTGACACAACAATAATCTTACACGGACTCCTCCCCTTTGCTCTCATTATCACGCATTATTATAGTCTCAGACACTTCACGTAGAAGTTATATAGAAGAAATAGCTTCAATCGCTGGGGGGGGAAATGCTCTTTGTCGACAAAAAACTGGACCGTATTATTGTCAAAATGAGTCACGTTATTACGAGCTTGATAACCACAGGTGATAAATCTGACGTGATTGTGCAATGCAGGGTTCGTGGTTGATGGCTATGCCGGAATTTAGGGGGTCTAGATGAAGGGAGTTTTAGCGTATTTTGCTATAAAGTGCTTGATGAGATAGCAAATGTACAGTGTCTGCTGGTTGCTGCAGAAGTTCAGGGGTCGCTTGCTTTACCCTATAGAGCTAGAAATGCTGATGATCATGCACTAGCAGCCAAAGATCGTAGCCTTTACTGCCAATAAAAAATAACTGGACACAAGTGTTTCATTCCAAGGTCCACAAGAAAGCACAGAATTGTGAAGATGTCATATTTTCTGTTCTCTCACATGAACAGCAAATCCAAAACTCGTCAAAGGTCTACTTAATCTTGCCGCAAGGTCTACATACATGTAGTTCTACTTAATCTTTCTACATAGTTCTACTTAATCTTGCCACAAGATCTACATAGTTCTACTTAACCTTGCCGCAAGGTCTACATAGCTCTACTTAATCTTGCCACCAAGTCTACATAACTCTACTTAACCTTGCCGCAAGGTCTACATAGTTCTATTTAATCTTGCCGCAAGGTCTACATAGCTGTACTTAATCTTGCCGCCATGTCTACATAACTCTACTTAACCTTGCCGCAAGGTCTACATAGTTCTACTTAATCTTGCCACAAGGTCTACATAGCTCTACTTAATCTTGCCGCAAGGTCTACATAGTTCTACTTAACCTTGCCGCAAGGTCTACATAGCTCTACTTAATCTTGCCGCCATGTCTACATAACTCTACTTAACCTTGCCGCAAGGTCTACTTAACCTTGCCACAAGGTCTACATAGTTCTACTTAATCTTGCTGCAAGGTCTACATAGCTCTACTTAATCTTGCCACAAGGTCTACATAGTTCTACTTAACCTTGCCGCAAGGTCTACATAGCTCTACTTAATCTTGCCCGCAAGGTCTACATAGTTCTACTTAATCTTGCCACTAGGCCTACATAGTTCTACTTAATCTTGCCACAAGGTCTACATAGTTCTACTTAACCTTGCCGCAAGGTCTACATAGCTCTACTTAACCTTGCCGCAAGGTCTACATAGTTCTACTTAATCTTTCCACAAGGTCTACATAGTTCTACTTAACCTTGCCGCAAGGTTTACATAGCTCTACTTAATCTTGCCACAAGTATGTAGATTCTGCGGGCACATTCACTTCACCATCACTCCATCAAGTTTTAATAATGACAAGGTCTATCATGTCCAACATCAAATATTTGGACTGTCAATATTTCCGGCTCTACCTTATTTCAGTACATGAACAGATGCACTGGCTTAATTAATTTAAGGGGGGTGTATACCATGTTATTTATATAAGCTTAAAACCACAATGACTTTTTTGTTTTTTACTCCCTGCAGGTATTTTTGATGTCAACCTGTATGTGCTTTCTAATGATATGATCAGTTTTAGTTGCAGGCAAGGTGTGACATAGTGAAGTTACATAGGCATCTACATTACCTTATCGAAGTTGAAGAATTCGTAACTGACATATTTTTTTTTGTGTATCTAACTTTCTTGGTATCATTTTGAACTTTTTTCCTTGCTCTATCTATGAGTTGACAGATAAGTGTAGATATCCACCTTTTAGTTTTTTCCCTGTGGGCCCTGGAAAAAAACACCTAATCTGTCAACTCGATCAACACATCTGTGGGTTCTGTAATCGGCGTCTAAGAGGAAAGTGGTTAGCACTTGACTTATGATTTTTTTTGTGAGGTAACCCAGCTGACTGTCTTATGCCACAACTTGACCTAGAAAGTAGCTATGCTAAAACTGATCATATCATTAGAAAGCACATAGAATGAGCCACAGGTTGACATCAAAAATACCTGCAGAGAGTAAAAAACAAAAAGGTTATTGCGGTTTTATGGTTAATACAAATAACATGGTATACACCCCAGGGCCTCAGTATTGTACACAACTACATGTATGTTAGTAATCACTGCACTAACTTACCAAGTCCTTGAATGATGAGAGCGAACCCCAACCATCTTGGCTTGTGACCCCTCCCACCAAAGTAGCTAATGAAAATTAGGGACGCGATGACTGATGCATCGAAGATGCTGGGAATCAAGCCAACCGTCACGCTGCTGAACCTAAACTGCCTCTCTAAGCTGGACAGAGACCCGGACACAAATCCTAAACAAAATAAGGACTTGTCACATGATGTTAAGCATTACATATCATTAACAGAGGAATCATCAGCACTCGAGTAAAGAACACAAGACCAAAATGAAGGATCAGATGCCGACACAGACGTCAACAGTTCACTTCTCCTTCTATTAGTTATGACCAACACTTCAACCAACACCCTCCAACCTTCTCAGGATGACGTTGAAATAACGTATGAGGTACTCCACTAGACTAGCTAACAATTCACACTGGGCACACATGATCAGTGACGTGGCTCAGTGCTGTAGTATAGAAACATAGCAACATATCGGACAGCTGATAATGGGTGTGGCGACTCACTCTGCTTCAAACACTTGGATAGACATGCCCCAAGTAATCTCTGCCACTGCTTCTAGCTCACCAACCTCTTCTAAAAAGTACTTTTGCACTGATGTGACCATCACAAACTTTGCACACGCTATGCAATAACATATCGTGAAGGACAAGCCAGCACAGTATAAATTACACTATGTAACTTAGCACTGCACTACACTGTGTAACCTTACACTTGTACTAGCCTAGCTGCTGACATTCCACTGTGTAGCCTACCATTACATTATACTCTGTAGCCTAGCATTATATTACACTGCATAGCCTAGCATTACATTACACTGCATAGCCTAGCATTATATTATACTCTGTAGCCTAGCATTTCATTACACTGCATAGCCTAGCATTGTATTACACTGCATAGCCTAGCATTTCATTACACTGCATAGCCTAGCATTACATTACACTGCATAGCCTAGCATTATATTATACTCTGTAGCCTAGCATTTCATTACACTGCATAGCCTAGCATTATATTACACTGCATAGCCTAGCATTTCATTACACTGCATAGCCTAGCATTATATTACACTGCATAGCCTAGCATTATATTACACTGCATAGCCTAGCATTGTATTACATAGCCTAGCATTATATTATACTGCATAGCCTAGCATTATATTACACTGCATAGCCTAGCATTATATTACACTGCATAGCCTAGCATTATATTACACTGCATAGCCTAGCATTGTATTACACTGCGTAGCCTAGCGTTTCATTACACTGCGTAGCCTAGCATTGTATTACACTGCATAGCCTAGCATTATATTACACTGCGTAGCCTAGTATTTCATTACACTGCATAGCCTGACATTATATTACACTGCGTAGCCTAGCATTGTATTACACTGCATAGCCTAGCATTATATTACACGGACCAAATGTGAGGGCCCGTGCCTCCTTCGACGTTCACAGAGCTAGGAGTGAGTCGACTAGCTCTGCTACTAACTTAGGAACGGGTCACCTCGCACTGATAAGATGGACTTGCACTGGTACTGTTAGAGAGGGTCGTAAGTCCTCAGTACTAGAGCAGTCGGGTTGTGGACAGGAGAGAGATCTCTGTCTGTCGCTTGTGGTTGATTGCAGATGGGGAAGATGATGACAGCAGGGTTGAAGGCCACTGCTGTGCAGATAGGGAAGAAGAGGGAGATAAGATGCTTGATCTTGATAGCTGTGAAGAAATACCCCGAGATCAGTGACTGGCTTCAAGGCTCGTTTTGATCTCCTTAATACCCCAATTAGTGACTGGCTTCAAGGCTCGTTTTAACTGGTTAAAGGTAAAAGGTAAGAAGTAACACCATAGACTACATTAGAAACGGACGAGAACACCTAGCAGACACAGACATCTACGAGAGACTAGCATACGACTACACCCCTGCACTAGTTAAATCAATCAATCACCACCTTAAGAGAATGCACCAATGTGGCTGGATAACCAGAGACACCATGAGGGGTCTGACCATGGGGGAGGGTAAAGTGAGAACACAGCGAATGTATTTTCAGCCTAGCATTATATTACACTGCATAGCCTAGCATTTCATTACACTGCGTAGCCTAGCATTGTATTACACTGCATAGCCTAGCATTATATTACACTGCGTAGCCTAGTATTTCATTACACTGCATAGCCTGACATTATATTACACTGCATAGCCTAGCATTGTATTACACTGCATAGCCTAGCATTATATTACACTGCATAGCCTAGCATTATATTACACTGCATAGCCAAGCATCACATTACACTGCGTATCCTGGCATTACATTACACTGCGTATCCTGGCATTACATTACACTGCGTATCCTGGCATTTCATTACACTGCGTAGCCTGACATTATATTACACTGCGGAGCCTAGCATTACATTACACTGCATAGCCAAGCATTACATTACACTGCGTATCCTGGCATTACATTACACTGCGTATCCTGGCATTACATTACACTGCATAGCCTAGCATTACATTACACTGCATAGCCTAGCATTACATTACACTGCATAGCCTAGCATTATATTACACTGCATAGCATTTCCCACATTAGTGTGAAGTCCAATCAACTTCCTTTTCCTGTTAACCCCCCCTCCCCCCTCGGCCCCGCACACACATCCCAAGGATAAGCATATATGCTAATACCACCAGAGCTTGCTTCAAGTGCATCCTAGAAATGAATCATCGCAGGAATATACCATTCATTCTAGCACTAACCTCTGACCTGTGTGTAGGCATATTAGATTTCAACGATAACCAGACAGCGATAGAGTGGGACACACATGCATGGTGTCCATGTCATGTCTACATGTGTGGTGATAGAATGGGACACACATGCATGTTGTGTCCATGCCATGTCTACATGTGTGGTGAGGCTCATTTGCAATCAGAATTCCATGTTCTTTTGGTGTGCGCAATTAGGTATTTGGCATGTGCGTGATTAGGTATTTGGCACTCTGCAGTGCATTGTATTTGATATGCATGGAGTTTTTAGGTCTTCACTATCCAGAGATTGTGTTGGATGACAAGTTCTGGACATTTTTTTCAAGCTGAGGAACAAATAAGCTGAAGAAGTTCAGCGAGTGCTTGTCCAAGACAAGAGAGAGACTCAAGCTGAACAGATGCTTACCACTGATGGCAAGCCTTGAAAGTGTGGAGCCACTTCCTCCACTGACAACCAACATGCTAGCCTTAGCTGAAGAGAATGATTTGTAGATTACAGAGTAAGTTGAATCTTATAGCAGCCACATGAAGGTGTGGTTAGCTACACCAGCTTTAAGTCTCCACTGGCCAGGTGACACACACACACACACACAACACACACACACTTGTATTGTATATTGTGGTTAACCCGGTATGCCATCAACAACCAGACAACCAATCTCGACAATTAAAAATGCACCGACATTTTAATGCTACACAGGATAATACTCAAAGATTCTACTTCCAAATATCCTTGAAGAACATCAAATGTATCGTCTGCAGCACTGGATCTAATTAGATTGTGGTCTCCTTTGCACTGAAGCCTAGTGAGGTTGCAGGGCATGTTAATTGCCTGCGGTTATGCAATCAGTGTTACCTTCAACAAAATGATGCAGAGATGCAGAATTATTGAATGAAGGTGCGATACTAATATTGGGTAGATTTAATGGTGAGAAATTGAATGCAATTGTATGCCGGTTTTGATGCCGAGTGCCATATTCCAGGTGAGAATTGGCCAGATAACTTGACCCTCCTCCTCCACCCAAACATTCCTTCATGCAGCAAATGGTGACCAAAACTGATTCTCTCTCCAAGCACTGAACATGACTGAATTACTAGAGGCTGCCAACTAACCAGAGAGAGAGTTGCTGTTGGTATTGGTTGCTACAGTGTTTCGACTCACTGCAACCATTTCTTTGCCAATTCTTACATTACTGCCATGAAGGGATTGAATTAGCAGAAAAAAAGACAAGCACAACCTTTTAGTCCTGGCAGATCTTCCACATCAAGCCAAGGTTAGTAAGAAGTGCCTAACTCAACCAGCATATCAATCTGAGCACAACCTTAGCTAGGCCTCCATGCTCTTCTAATATTTGGCTGGTGGCTTAGGACCAACGAGGTGCGGTTGTCCTTGTACATCTGAAGTCATGGAGCTTGACATTAGACTTGTACTTCACCATTCACTAGCCCACTCAGTTCTGTAAGCTGATGAAGAATGTAATTGTAGTATGCCCAATTCATCTATAGTAATAGGCTGGCATAGGTGTGAATGCTGCACTCCATCATTCAACCAAACCCCAAAAATACACTGAGAATGCCTATATAGCAGGCATGCAAAAAATTCCAATGAACGAGATCTTGCATGGTCTCTATTTAAAATCCTGACTGTTAGGGAGTAGTTTTTATTGACTTGGTAAATATCAGTGAATAAGACAAATTGACCTTCCCTAAGTCCATGTCTTTACGTACATTTGAAAGAAACTTAGCTAACCTGCACAAGACCGTGCCCAAATGTTTTAATGTGGTCTCATGTCAAGTCAAATCATGGTTATCAGTCCCAATAGCCAGAGGTGTGGTTGGTGTGGACTCGTGAGTCAGACTATAGTAGTCTGGCGAATTTGGCCAGGTTTGATGGTTTGGTATGGGTGTGGCTAGATTTGTCACCTTGTATTTTCATTATGCAAGTTCTGTTGACTGTGTTTGATCAGATTGTGGAGGGAAGATTCTGACCCAAACCATTGACAACTGCTGAAAAATCACTAGAGACTGTCATTCATCTCACTCCCCTTTTCTCTTTCACACGTAAAAGAAATAATAATAATATAGATTATTATTAGGTTAGTTACTAAATAGTTCCACACTGTGCTGTAATATATATGTGATGGCCTTTACAGGCTCAGCAATATCAAGATCAATAGCCCATTTATGAGACTGGGGTTGGGTGTGTGATTGCTGATAACCTGCTTACAACAGTACATTTGTCTATGTAGACTATCTCCCTTACCTGTCACCAGTACTCCTTCGATGCAACAATAGAGACATAAAATGAAGGTGAAAAATTTGGCGTTTCTGAAGATTTGCATCCACTTGGGCCTACATTTTCCAAGTCCACAGAAGTATTCTTTCACTTCAGGAACCTTCAGCTCGATTTCATCTACGGTGGAGGTAACTTCGCTGGCAGCGTTGATTTCAGCCATTGGAGGGACCTGACCACTCCCCAAATCCGTTCAAAATCTGGCTGAGACCTAACCAGCTATCTGCCAGTAGCAACCAGCTTCGTGACCTAGCTACACCCACTTCGTGGAGCCCACTCGAGACATAACTTGATTAGTTAACAAACCGCGCACCACTTGTAATTGGGGTCAAATCCCATATTGTTAGGCAACAGCGTTGACAATATCTGTCATTTTAAACTGGTTGCTGTGCCGTACTTGTAGTAGTTGTAGGCGTGTAGGCACTGAAGGTTAACATATTTGCTGTGGGAATGCTTTTTTCAACTTCCTACTAATATCATTGAGGTGTCTGAAAACTAGTATCCCGAATAATTGTGAGCTGGTATTGGCACTGGTTATAAAGGGGTTACCAGATAATTTTTAATGCTATCCAGGAACTTCCATAGATACGTTTGCAAGGAAAAACTATTGTACTGTGCTATGTAAGTTGGTAGATCTGCATGAATTGTTACACTACTAGAGAGCTCTAGCTATACTGCAGAAGCTCAGTTAGACAGCCCTAGCTAGACTTCAGAATCTGGGATAAAAATGTATTTGGATATTCTTCACATCGTTTTCAGCTTCTTGTATTTATCTTTAGCATGTAAGTTATAGTAAGGAATAGTAACTCTGGTACATGCTGTTCTTGGCTTATGTTGTTGTTATTTTAACAGCTTGTCTAAATACTACTGGGCCAGTGCAGTGTTTAGATGGCTGCTCAATGACTCCTGCTCTACTTGGACAAGACCCTACAATTGGAGGTTGCTGTGGATTGCAAGGAAGAAATGGTGGAGGTTTTTTGCTAGCAGATGCGATTGTTTGCATTAGCTGTACTAACTTTCGTAGTAAGTTGAACATTGCTGGCACTACATGATACTCTAGCTGCATGTGTTGTACCAGCGACTAGTAGTACATAGTACCAAATAATATATTGTAAATAGTATGTTAACCTGGGTGATAATTATTATGATCTCTTTAGGGTTGAAAATTAATGCCAATTTTTTACTTCATATTGGCTAGTAGGGATTGCTCAGATATATTGATGCAAGTATTGATTATAGATGCATTGTTGTTATACCTTGTTCTTACAGCCAGCTACTTGTTATAGCAAATATAGTGTGTGTGTGTTTACATGCGGGGGGGGGGGGGGGGGGGGGGGGGCTTTTGTGACATTTGGATGTATATTAACTATAACTCAGGACTCCATGGGTCAATCCAGACCAAACTTGTGTGAGCTCTAGGAACCACCTAAGGAAGGTCGCTTTTTGGAATGGAGTTAAAAAAAGGCCGACGATAACAATTCCTCTATTCCAAAAAGCCAATTTTTTTGGTCATTTCATGGTTATTCCCTAAATATAAAATTTGATCTGGTTCAGCCCGTGAGGTCTCAAGTTATAAACTAACATACACACACACACAGACACACACACTCACACACAAACATTATGAGTCTCTTATGTTATTGTGGCATAGAAAGAGCTCATGGCCCTATTATGTCACTAAAAGAAGTTGGTACTTTAAATAGAGTTTTCCCCCTCAAACTTGCTAACATCTAGACCAGAGATCATAGCAGTCATTTTTTAGTTTGGCTAGCTAGTACTCAATCCATGAGGCTATAGATTGAAGGCAATGAAATTTATCTGATAGCTCTTCCACGCTGAAGGCCAGGCTAGTCAGTAACTCATTTTAGAGTGTTTGTAGGATTGTTATCTATGCCTTTTAATTATGAAACAAAATATGTAATTACTTCTGGCAGCATTGACAGCTCAAATAACCCACTCCACGGATCCTATAATGCCTGAAGTTGGCACCAACGTCACCTTAATGTGTCAAGTTCAAGTTGAAGAACTCTTGTGTCCATCAGGAACTTTATCTCTACAGATTGCTAATGGGACCGTGATCACTGCAGCAATTTCATCATCAGAGACTAAGATAATTTTCAACATTAATCCATTTACAGCTGAAGATTTTGGAAAATATTATTGCAATATAACCCTCTTATCACCACAGTTTCCTCAAGTTGGACTGCGTGCATTCCAAGGATTTGACTTGGAAGGTAATCATTATGAAGTACATGTCACAATAAATTATGAAAGTGAGAGCCCATCCCCCTCCCCCCCTCCAAAAAATATCAAAAAGTTGCCTAGAGTAAGATCAATCTAGCTGACTTGATTGAGTTTCAATCAAATTTTATTTATTGTGCCTGAACTAAAATTCAATTAATTAACTTAATAGCAAGATTGTAAATAATTAATGGACGTTGAAATGTTTTGCATCCATATAATAAGAGAACATGTTAATAGAACACTTGTGCCCCACACTTTGTGATATCAAATTATCTGCCATCTGTCTTTCCTTGTCACACATATGTAATTATATACTTGGTATTGGTTGACTCTGGCTGTTGGGTATGCAGTGAGCACATCTTTGTATCCAAACACCTTCCTGGAGTAGGCGATTGCCTATTAAGAGTGCCCCATTTTTATAGTTCTGGCTTGCTTAAATGACTTTCTAGCTCTTGTGATGGCTGCTAATTCTCATGAAGACATTCGAGTCACAATTTTCTGTACTTCCATAATAGAATCAAGGTGTGGAAATTTTCATGTCATTATTTTTAATGGCTAACATAATTATATATATATATATACACACACATACAGAGTGTCATATATACACACACATACAGTGTCATTATTTTTAATGGCAAACATAATTATAATATATACACACATGCAGTGTCATTCTTTTTAATGGTTAACATAATATATATACACATACAGAGTGTCATTATTTTTAATGGCTAACATAATTATATATATATATATATACACACAAATATAGAGTGTCATTATTTTTAATGGCTAACATAATTATATACATACAGAGTGTCATTATTTTTAATGGCTAACATAATTATATATATATACACACATATAGAGTCAAAACATATATATGCACACATACAGAGGGTCATTATTTTTTAATGGCTAACATATACACACATACAGTGTCATTATATTATATGTTTATACACACATGGAGACTGTCATTATTTTTAATGGCTAACATACAGAGTGTCATTATTTTTAATGGCTAACATAATATATATATATATATATATATATACGCACATACAGAGTGCTGCAAGTCAAAGACTAGGTAATTAGTTTAGTACATAAAACAAGTTTTGTAGAAGTTAGAGGCTCATCACTCTGTCACAGATGTCCCACTACATGCACTTGACCTTTATACTAACATTTTGGAGCATGTAGTTTTTGAGAATGTTTTTAGGAGTTAGAAACGAAACTTGTTCTGAAGTGCACCAGTACATCTATTTGACCTGTGTCATGCCAAACTCTGTAAAAATTATGTTATGGTAAGGAGCTCTTGAAGGTGTCCTTTATTCCCTTACCGATGATTGTTGTGTGTATGTACGGGGTTGTTGTCATGATTGGGTTTGAATGGATAAAGTTTGTGAACACATTTTGTGTGACAGCAAGATACGGTATATTTGCTTGTGAGTAGACGTTTATAAATTTTAGACATAGTTAAGCACAAATAAATCTAGCCTCAGACTTTAAAGTAAGTAGCAATGGAAAACATGGTTGCTTTACCCGACCTCACTCCTGTTCTGAGCATGATAAATATGCTATATACAGTGACTCTATACTTATGACAATACTACTCATGTATGTTTTGATGCATTGGCAAAGTGATATTGCAGTAAGAAATAAAGATTAAAGTTGTCACTATTTACCCAGGGGAAATTCCTACTTCCTCTACAACATCTACTACTACTACTTCTTCTGCAACAACTCCAGATGCAACAACTCCAGATGCAACTATTTCAGTTGCTACTTCAACTGCCACTGCTGCTACTACTGCCATCATTGCTACTACTATTACTGACTTTGTTTCTTCTACACCTGCCTCTCCCACTGACATTCCAACCACTGTGACAGACTCCATGGGAACTAGCACTGTTCCCACAACTAATACTATACAGCCGACCACTCCATCTACAACTAATGGTGGCTCGATTCCAACTACCATTTCAATCACAGAATTCACCACTATTCAGATGACTGCAGACACAACAATGTCCTCCACCACCGCTACCACTGTTTCCAGTGATACTCCTACTGTAGCTGCAACTACTGTGACACTGCCCACTACTGTCACACCAGCTGTAACTACACCCCCACCTAGTCCTCTCGTACTTGTCATTGTCTGTCCCAAGCCTCCCATACTTGGCAAGCCCTATGAACTCGCTTGCATTTCAAACAGGCCTAATGTTCAGATACAGTGGTTGCTAAGTAATGAAGAACCAATAAACAATGCTCTAATTGGAAGTCACATCATTAATAACCAAACAGGATTGTCTAGTTTAATACTAGCATTCCAGTCCTTGTCTACTGAGCATGTTCGAGGATATATATGTAGGAGTGAATCACAATCTGTTGTGGTTAGTCTTGCATTTGAAAGTAAGTAAAAAATAGAGTATAATGCCCCTATAATATGTAATGTGTTTGCTGGAATATAGTAGGTCCCAAGATGAGTTCCCTTTAGTTCATTTGTGAAAACAAACAAGAGCTGACAGAAATGTTCCTCTCCCCCTTCCCCTCTCCACCCATTTCCCCTTAATCCCCTTTCCTGTATACCCACTTCCCCTACCCAACTCCTCGTACCCCAATCTCTATCCTCTCCTATCCCTCCACACACCCCTCCCTTTCCCCCACCGCCTTCCTCTGTTAGTTTCATGGTGAAACCCCCCCCCCTTGATTTTTCTTAGCATATATATGAACAAAAGAAGAAAGACTGTACTCATATAGACCACAACCAGTTATATCACAACCGTTAGAGCACAACCAGCTAGACTACCCTTTACCCATGCCACCAATATTTAATGGACATTTATCTCGTCATCTACAAGGGGACAGACTTGTTTGCCTTCTTTATGGACAAGTCAATCAAAATGGTTCTCTGTTTCTTGTTGATGATGTTTTAGTGTGATTATTTTTGTTCTTGTTTCTGTATATTACATAGTAGTAGTTTAACAGTCTTTCATCTGAGTTCCATGAAGTCCAACTATGAATTTTGGATACCTAGCATTACTGTCGCCTTTAAAACTTGTTTCTTTTCCCTATACACTTATACTCTACTTTGTTATTGTTGTTGTGTTGTTTTCATATTAGAATTAGCTCCTTGGAAGAGAATCAGGTGCACAAAATAACTCCAGAAATCAAACATCAGAGAAGACAAGAATCTCAGTCAGTCAATGTACTAGTCGCTTGTTCTGCATGTATCTAATACAGCAGCGGCTAGCTGGATAGAGTAAATGAATATAGTACCTCATTACCCTTACCCAAAGCTATTTTCTGTAAAAAGACAAGAATTAGTTATTTTGGAGTCTTCAGGTACTGAAATTCCTAATGTGTGCAAGTTATGCGAAGAAAAGAAGAAAGATACATGCAGAGAAAGATAGACAGATAGAAGATCTTTGAATTTCAATATCCTTCTCAATAATCAACTTGTAACTGTACTCTCTCGACATTTCAGCTGGAAACTCTAGCCTTCATTCAGTCAATTTCTCTTGGTATTTTTTTACGTTTTTTATGTCCGAAACCGTAGCAAAGGATTTAAAATATGTTCAAAGTATGATAGTGAGTTATAGCTGAGCTTTGGGGAGAAATTTAGCTGTAGGCTGTTTCAAAAAGAGGGTCAAACCAATATTGTAAGTGAAATGGTTGTAAATATGCTGTATATTTTATAGCAAATGAATGCATGGAGAAATTGGATGACTGCCATCATGATGCAAAGTGCATAGATCGGAAGGAAGGCTATGACTGTGTTTGCAAGTTTGGTAACACATTGTTGGGGTAAGCATACCGTAAAGTACATGCATTGCCAACTACACATTTTTAGATCTATGAAGTGACATGCAATAAGCACCAACTAGTTGAATAATGTGCATAGAGCAATGAAGATTCGCATGCAAAGGTCGTGCCCATTATAATTACTTTATGTAATTGCTATCATATATAGGACTCGATTTTTTAATTAGTTTTGAATATTCATTGAAGAGAAATATGCACTCTTCAGCTAAATATAGCCCTCCCTATAACATTGTCAATGGAGGTTACCTGTCTAACCTGTCTATAAGCTAACTATATCTACATGTAGTCAGCTAATCATTCTTGTGGCATCTCATTGCTATCAAGTGGTTATCTGGGCATTATTGTGATTTCTCAGTCTACAATTAGCCACTATTAATAGTTGACTACGAACCGACTGTTCAAAGTATAAAGCATGACCTCACTGTAACAGCAGATTGATTGATTTGACCACCGACTTTATTTGTGATTCATACTACACTAGACCCTCACTAATCAGAATAGTCTTAGACTTCAACCCCTTCGGATTAGTGAATTTTTCAGATCAGTGAAATGTATAAATATTATTACTGAGGCATGAATATCCTTATCTTTACTGTTTACTTATTACAGGTCACTGCATGGTGGATACTGAATAGAAATTGCAATGTGCAGCTTATAATTGGTGATAAACTGCTGCATGAAACATTTACTGAAATGAAATTTAATTGTAATGTGCAGAACCATAGAAAAGCTGCTTCCAATTCCTGATCTCTTCCAACCTTCACAGTATTTGCTTCTCAGCTGCATCCCATCTCTGCCAGCTTTCTTTTGTCTGCTCTCAAATCAGTCCTTTTGATTTATTATGGAAATTCCCACTCCATACTGTTCAGACCGAAGGTTATAGTTGTTTCCCCCAATCTAATCAATGTCACAATATGTCCAGAACAAAATTTATAGCCACAGCCAACAGTGCCTCTTTTCTTAAGAGCAAAGTGATTCCGGGTGATTTCCAGTAAGCAAGCAACTTTCATCAGCAGATTGACTTCCAGAAACAATAGTAAAGACATGGACGAGACTGTTTCCAATCATGACAGTTGTAATCAGCAGCCACTCATATTTTTTTTGCTTGCACACCCTGTCAAACTTGAAGTAAACGTCCCCCCTATTTTATACATACTACAGATGTCTATTGTGCATGTGCATTTAAGAACCTAGTGTTGAGCATGTAAGTTCATTTCTTATTATTCTAAACAGACATTGTGCCAAGTGCTTGTGAAGCTTGTGGTGGGGATTTGTTTAAGTCATGAAATTCAATGGCTGTTCTACTGGCTACCTGCTTACTCCTGTACCTCCTAATTATGATTATTCTTGTTTGCACTAGTGATTCCTAATTTATTGTTACTCTTGTGCCTGCTAATTATGATAATTCTTGTTTACTCTAGTGATTCCTAATTATTGTTACTCTAATTATGATTATTCCTGTTTACCCTAATTATTGTTACTCTTGTGCCTCCTAATTCTTGTTTACTCTAGTGATTCCTAATTATTGTTACTCTTGTGCCTCCCAATTATGATTATTCTTGTTTACTCTAGTGATTCCTAATTATTGTTACTCTTGTACCTCCTAATTATGATTATTCTTGTTTACTCATGTGCCTCCTAAATAGTTTATAATCTTTTACTGCTAATTATGTTTACGCTTTTTCCTCCTGTATACTGTCTATTTTTGAACTTCCTAAAAATGTTTCATCCAGTGCAGATATAAATGAATGTACTGGTGGCAAGAGCCTGTGTCATCCTCGTGCTTCATGTCATAACTCCCTTGGAAGCTATTTCTGTCATTGCGATCATGGTTTCCGGGGAAGTGGAAGGAAGTGCTTCTACAAGAAGTACCAATCATCAGCATGAAGCTCCAAATTAACAAACAATATATGAAATTATTATTTGTTTTCTTCTTGTTGGCCATTAAATAATATGAGATTATGAAATTTATGATGCACAAAAGTCATGTAAGACAATCTATATATGACACCTGGCCTAGATCACCCATGATGCAAGTCCTGTATCACCCATGAGGCTAGGCCTATATATCAGGTAGGGTAAGAAGCACGTGCAATTCGTTCTTGGAAGAAGTTCAACATGTTCATCAAAATTCACAGGAATATTTCTGTGAATGTGTAACACGGCAAGGCATTAAGCCCATTCTCTCCCATATAGTAATCTGCATAATGCTGAGAAAATGGCCTCACAGGATGTGACGGGAACAATACAAAGCAGCAAGATGAAACGCAATATAATAAATTACAGCAGTTTAACCTTTGCACTGCCAAGAGGGGTACAGGTGTACCCCAGACATATATAATAATGTCCCCTGTGTGACACAAACAAATTTAATACTATTTCTCTTTCATGTTTACGAAGTAATAAATTTTACATCTTTGACTACAATTTGTTTTTCTGTTTGACTTTTTTTCTCACTAGATATATTGAACTAAAGTCAAGTGGGGTACACCTGTACCCCTTTTAGCAGTCGATGGTAATTTTTTTCTTCTATTCAAAATCATGTATTTCACTCAAACAACTATCTCTGGGCCTGAATTTATGTGCATTAGCCTAAATTTTTGTGTTGTTACTGGTTATTTGGTTATTGTGGTTACACTTTTTGTAATCAATATTGATAATAGAGCAATGAATATTGATAGTAAAATCCACTAAGCCTCTGGTTCCTATAAAACTAGATATATTTATTGGTCATTTGTCTTCAATCTTTTTTCAATGACAAGTGTATATAATACTTCTGAGGAGGTAGCTGCCATCATTTTGGAGGAAGATAGTGACGAAGAAGTATGTGATACAGAAGCCTTGGAGAAATCAGTGAAGAGGAAATTGATGCTGTGGAATATGAAGAGGAGGAGGAGGAAGAAGAAGAAGATATTTGCATTGACTCTGATGTCTCTGATGAAGATGTTGAACATGATACTGCTGAAGTCACCTTCACTGGGAAATATGGAACAAAATGGCATAGTACTCCACCTCACCCTGCATCATTTCGGCAACATAATGTCATTCATGTCCGTCCTGGATTGACACAGTGGGTTGTTCACTATGAAGACCAACTGGACTTTTTCTTTGCACTTCTTACACCAACTATGATCAGGCATATTTGTGATTGCACTAACAAGAGGATTCCTGATGATACTCCAGAGGTAACAGAAAATCAAATAATTGGCTACATGGGAATTTTGCTTATCCTTGGAGTTATGAAAAAGCGAAACGTAGATGTTGATGAAATATGGTCTCCTAACTCCATGCACTATCAGGAATATGTAACTCTTGTTCTCACACGAAAACAGTTTCGAACCATTACCAGATACCTCACCTTTGATGATGTGGATACACATACAGGGCAGGACTTGAAGTTTCATAAGATGCAATACATTTTCTCCCAGTTTCAAAACAACATTCGGATTGCTTTCGAACCACACAGTCATACATGCATTGATGAGACTCTGTATGCATTTCGAGGTAAATGCCAATTCCGACAATTTATGCACAGCAAACCAGCCAAGTATGGTATCAAGTACTTTTGCTTATGCGATGTGGAAACATCTTACCTGTCTAATGTGCAGGTTTATTTGGGAAAAGACAGAGATCAAACACAACGAAATACAAACATTGGAATGAATGTTGTGCTTGACTTGGCAAAACCAATTGAAAAAACAAGTCGAGGAATTACAGTGGATAACTTTTTTACCTCAATTCCCCTGGCAGAAAACTTATGGGAGAAAAAGCTAACTCTAGTTGGAACACTGAAACCGAACAAACGGGCAATTCGACCCCAATTCCTAAAAAATAAAAGCCGTGAAGTACATGAAAGTATGTTTTGTTTCCAATTTTGCATCTTTCGTGATTTGATTTTCAATAATGTTAGCTATTTACTTTACTTCACTTTCCAGCTTTGACTAGTCCAGTGTGTGTGTTCTTGTTCTATGTTGAAGGGATAAAAATTATAAATTATGATTTATAGGCCTCTTTGTGTTGATATTTGTAAAAGATCCACTGGGGTGCTGGTGTACCCCTTTGGCAGTCCGTGTTATGGAAAATCTTTAGACAGTGCGAAGGTTAAAGGCTAATGGAGTGTCTGGTATTTCATCCTATTTCATCCTCTTTCTATGACTATGACTGAAACTTACCTCCAATAATGCAGTTCCAATTTCCAATGCCATAGAAACTGGAGTGGGAAGATCAATACCTCAAACAGATGCTGATTTTTCAACATTTGATTTCCAATCGTCCTTCTTCATTATGGCCCTTGGCACCAAGTCTGCCTTTTTTGACTTAATTAATGATATAGACTTGTTTGAAGGTGATATATGATTATTGGCACTATTCAATAATTACATCAATGAGATTGTCTGCTTTCCTGAAAAGTACACATGTCTCGCAAAGCATCAATGCTAGCTGAATATAAATACTTCTAATACATCAAATAACTCTACCCACAGAGTTAAACAAATGGCTTGACATGTTTCTTCTTCACGACAGGCAATTTAGATTTATCTTGCCTAAGGGGGGGATGAAACCATTTTAATAGTTAAAGTGTTTAAAAAAAACACTTGTGGTTAACCACTTTCTAGCTCCATAGATTCTGCAAACTTCATGGTGTGGACTTGATATATAGCTCAAAAGATAGGTCTCTCTGTGTGCTCTCTTTCAATATTAAAATATTTTTCACTATACCCAAGTTACTGGAGCTAAAGTGGGTCAAAACCTGAGTGCCTGATTTTGCCACATAAATAGCAGAGAGCCGAAATTAGCACCAAGGAATCCTTTCTAAAACTTAAGCCACATAAATATCTCCAGATTGACAAGTGCTAGAGAGCTGAATTTAGCACCAGTGGCTAGACTAGAGGAATCCCTACTCTATGCAGCAGGTGGTTTCATTAGGCTAAAATTAAAATACGTAGTCAAGCGTCCAGTTGGAAAATGAATTTCGTTTAAAATTCATTTTCCAACCAGGGCGCTGACCACGTACGCCTAATGAAACCACTCGTTGCTTCCTCTAGTCTAGCCACTGGCGCTAAATTCAGCTCTCTAGCACTGGAGATATTTATGTGGCAAAATCAGGCACTCAGGTTTTGAGGTTCCCCTACTTTAGCTCCAGTAACTTGGGTACAGTTATAGTCATGAAAAATATTTTAATATTATCTCTTACCCAAGTATCTTCTGGGCTTATCAGCATAGCAAGCCTCTACTATATGTTTCTGCTATAAAATTTATCATTACTTCACCTAGAAGAACATACCTTCTTGAATATTTAAATTCTTTGATTTATTCCTGATAGTCATCTTATGCACCATCTTAAAAAAAACAACCCTGATCATATTAGAATCACTTGCCTCAACCCTGCATGACATTGTTTGCCGTCTCTACTATGAGTTAACTCATTAACTACCATTATAAATATAGAAAATTTCAACAAATTTGACCCTTTCCTTAAAAATGACTATATCTTTGAAACCAAAGGGAATTAGTATAGGCAATATATATATCATATGATACTGCATGATCTAAACTTTACTTACATTATAGTTACCATAGCAATGATAAATATCGTAACTTTGACCACATTTTGAAAGGAGCATGGAGTCTTGAGTATATAGCAGGTTCAGCATCTTCTTGAACAAAGCTAGAGTCCAGTAACCCTTAGAACCCTATGCTCCCTAATATGTGTGTGCCTGCCACCCTGTGGTCCTGGGGAAAAAAATTACTAAAAAGTTTAAAGTTGATTATAATGCCAAAAAAATAAAAATAAATAAATAAAATAAAAATAAAAAAAGGGGAAAAAAGCCGAAAAACCGGCCGCTCGGGTATATACCACTCTAGGTATCGGCCGAAAAACCGGCCGCTCGGGGTCTAAGAGATAATTATTAATGAGCGAGAAGCAACTTCTGCTACTCCCAGAGAGTTCATATATTCTGGTATGAGGTGTGGAGAATTGTGTGTGTGGGAGCTGGAGTTTGGATGGATGAACATGGAAGAGTGGGGAAGAATAGGTGGCGTTTCTGTTGGGGAAAAAGTGTGGAGAGACGAGATGCAGTGATAGAGGAGGTTGGCCAGTGCGTTATGCATTGAGCAGGAAATGATGAAAGAGGATAAAGAACTGTTGTATGGCGTGTAGATGAATGATTTTTGGTTACCTCCCCTCCCACCGTCTTTGAGCAATTGGACACTCTAGCTATTAAGTACTATTGTTCTCTTCGTTAGACTGGTATCGGTATTACACAAAGTTACTTTTCTTAGTGTCACAATAATCCTGTGTATGTGATGGTTTTAACATCAACAGTTATATCTAAATCACTGCCTCCGCAGCAAATATTCCTCCCCCCCTATCGCAAAGGTCTCACTACCAATAAAAGCATTTAGTAGTGGGAATGTCCATAGCTATCTACTTTTCCGCAAATGACTTGTTTATATCTTATTTCATTGATAATTTTAAAAAAAGTGAGCTTGGCTGAGTCCTGGCCAGAGAGGTCTCCTCCCAGCTATCTAGGCCATAGATATTCAATCCCAATAAAGAGAGACAACATGGAGTCAGGACCAGAGAAGTCTCTCAAAACTCCCCTACTAGGAGAAGCCCTTCCAAACTCACTACCTTTAGTCAGAACTTACCCGAATCAGCAATCAGATTCACCGACAGTTCTCATTCAAAATAATAACAAGGGGGGATTGAATAAACTGTGACACTGTCTATATAAAAACTGCCAACTTGGCAAGCATTATCCAAAAGCTTCGCTAAAATCGAAAATTAATGCTAGGCCTTTGACCCCTAAATGCTAGCATGCAAGAGAACAAAAACGTTTCATTTAGTAATACTAGCTATATAGCTGTTACCTCTGTCTTCTAAGCTCAAGTAATAATTGTAATAACCTTTATAACACAGAACAGATGAAAGAACAGAATATGCATATCTATTACAGGGGCAGATCAGGCAATTTTTAAAAGAGGGGGTTGTTGTGGCCATACCTTTAACCACACCTACACAATGTGACCACACCATCAACCACACCCATATATGGTAGGCCATGCACCAACACCCACAATTCAGATCATCCGCATATCATTATAATCAACAACCACAATTCAGATCATATAATCATATCATAATAAATCAGTTGTCAAACAAATAAGCTTGAAACAATCTTCTTTGATAGACTTGAACAAATGCCTGACAAACTTTATCTACAGGTATTCGTTCTCCATAGTGCATGGCAATAACAGAAAGATCTGACAAATGTTCCTCGGACCTCAAATAGGTCTTTAGTCTTTATTCTTCTCAGAAGAGAAAACGACCTTCCTGCCTCAGCACTAGAAATGGGTAGTGTGCAAGAAATTACTAGGAGGCCGTGAATATTAGGGAACGGATCCTTATCACAAGCAACAAGAGCTAGGAGCAGATTATATGGTAGTTGAGTTTCCGTATCAGAAGAATCAAATTCATGGTTCTTGCTATGCCGGAGAACATTCCACCTTCTAAGCTCATTTTCCAGTGACATCGGAAAAGGAAGGTCACCGTCCCAATGAAATCAACTTTCAAACACACACTGGTCAACAGATTCTGTCACAGAAGTACTTCTTGTTATAATAGAGGGTACAAGGTGGAGCAGGCCATTAGTATGACACTGATTTTCTGAAAATCTGTCCTTCATTTGACCCATGAGAAAATCTAAGAGAGGGATGGCAATTGCTCTTTTATAGTGCTCCTGTGGGCTATAACTTGGGACATTAGTACGGTTCCGCTCAAAGCTTGTCTTTCTGGGAACACATTCAGAAATACCAATGGCAACAGCAAGTGGAAGGACCTCAGAATTGTACCAGGAGCTGAATATTTCATCAATGTTATCTTTAGTAGTCCTGATATTTTCAACTGGAATCTACCATTTTGTAAGCGTTCACTATAATTATCATAATCTTGCTTTTGTAATTTTGAAGCCAGTGGCTGGCTTCACTTCATCAAGAATTTTTTTTTGTAACAATAAATACAGCAATGGATTGAAAACAAGAAAGCGAAGACTTCAATCATGAGCTTTCACTTTTGTTTCTCTGTCCCAATTCCAGCTTTTGTCATCGAAAAGCAAATGTTGATACTCAACTGGGTGAAATAATAGCACCCAAAAAGGTCACAAAGCATTCATACATCTCCAAAAAGATTTCAAAACAAGTATGGTGCTCCACCTAATGCACCTTACAAAGACGAACATATACATCCAGAACTCGCTCAGAAAACCTTTGTCTCTAGGACTGTTGTTCAAAAACAAATACGACTCATTAATCATGCCAATGAGGTTCCTTACTTCTTGGACTTTGCATGAAGCTGCAAAGAAAGATTAAGGGAGTGAGCAAAGCAATGAGTATACAAAGACAGAGGAGAAATTTGCTTGACCTTCTTGGACACCAGCTATTGCAGATGACATCACAGCTGCTCCATCATATATAAGCCTGACCACAAATGTTACGAAGTGTGAAATGGATCCCAAGATTTTTTCTGCAATTGTAGAGGCATTTGCTCTCTCAACATTAATGAGATTAATTAAGTACAGTAGTACTCCATAATATGAGGATTTTGTGGAGTAGTTAGATCAACAAACCTAACACACACAGAAAGGATTTCCTGATTGGCATGAGGGTCAGTTACTTCATCTGCTATGATGGTAAAAGGTAAGTTGTTTGCTTGCAGTTCATTGCTTAACTTTTCACGTAATTTACAAGCATACACATGAATAATGTCATTTTGTATAGTTTTGCTTGTATACTTTGCATTTTTATCGGCAAAAAAAAAGAAGATGCTCTAGTAGAGTAGCATTACCTTTTCCAAGGAGTTTCTATGTGGCTACAAAGTTTCCCCTATTAAAACAGATACGACTCATTAATCATGCCAATGAGGTTCCTTACTTCTTGGACTTTGCATGAAGCTGCAAAGAAAGATTAAGGGAGTGAGCAAAGCAATGAGTGTACAAAGCCAGAGGAGAAATTTGCTTGACCTTCTTGGACACCAGCTATTGCAGATGACATCACAGCTGCTCCATCATATATAAGCCTGACCACAAATGTTACGAAGTGTGAAATGGATCCCAAGATTTTTTCTGCAATTGTAGAGGCATTTGCTCTCTCAACATTAATGAGATTAATTAAGTACAGTAGTATGAGGATTTTGTGGAGTAGTTAGATCAACAAACCTAACACACACAGAAAGGATTTCCTGATTGGCATGAGGGTCAGTTACTTCATCTGCTATGATGGTAAAAGGTGGGTTGTTTGCTTGCAGTTCATTGCTTAACTTTTCACGTAATTTACAAGCATACACATGAATAATGTCATTTTGTATAGTTTTGCTTGTATACTTTGCATTTTTATCGCAAAAAAAAGAAGATGCTCTAGTGGAGTAGCATTACCTTTTCCAAGGAGTTGCTATGTGGCTACAAAGTTTCCCCTATTAACAGAGCAGTTTGAAAAATCAACTTTGTCTTCCCTATGACCTCTAAAAGGTAAGCCCTGCTTAGCTAAAAACTCGACACTGCATACTATTTGGCAAAGAATTTCTGTTTCTCTTGTTGTTTCAGAAGCCTGCTATCTACTCGACTTACAGGACTGCAATAATTGTGCCTGAAGAGATCTGCCTGTTCTGCATCGTGACGATGCATAGAGCTCTGCTCATGACAAATAAGAATACCATCTTTTCCTAGGGCCTTGGTAGGGGTTTTGGGTATGCTGAAAGCACTAGCAAACCAGATTTTGCCCCTTGGCAACCTCCTCTATTGGGTTGCTCTGACAATAGCGACAAATCCCCCCTTCAAGCACCTGACTGTAAGACAACCATGGAAACTTTTTAAGCCAGTGATGCTGGAAAGACACTGTCCAGGATTTTCCCTGCTTAGTGACTTGATGAGAGTGAAGTGTATCAGAAAGAACTGCGAAGTGAGGTATTGGAATCTCTGGGTATCATCAACACTTTCCCCCAGTTTTCTCAAACAACCACATGCTGCTGTGATCATTGCTCCCAAGTCAATAGCTTCACTGCTTGAAGTGGTTGGGGTTGGATCTCTGGATAGATGACTGCTAAGAACTTCACTTGAAGTGTCTGGATCACGTGATAGATAATAGCATCACTAACACTACTACCTGGACCAGAGTTCATTGTGGTAAACACTGCAGGGCATGTTTTCTTTGGTGGTGGCCTTTCCACAGAATTGGATTTAGTCTATAGGTTTATGAAGTTATAAATAATATTCCATCGTCCATCGTTTTCCTTTGTTATTAAACTGGTTATCTTTTTAACATGGCAGTCAGCTTCATTCAGCCTCTTGAATCCTTCTTTCTTGACATTTTCATGCAATTGAACTTTAAATACAGCCCACTCACCGTGACCTTTGATAAAAAAAATTAACAGCTGCAACAGAGTCAGCGTAAATTTTAACATGTCTTTAGTGGCCTGTCCTACCTAGAGTGTAAATTATGTCTTTGTTGTTGACTGTTTTCTTTGAGAACCAAAAGGGGGGCTGCAACCCCCCCCGCCCCTTGGATATGCCCGATGTCAGTAAAAACCAGCGTGCCGCGTAGATTTAATCCACACTTGCCCCGTTTGAATTTCGCGCGAGTACACTGGACTAGGTGTGGCCTATTATTGTATAAGTGATAAAGGATGGTCTGGCTTCAGTTCGTGTGGAAGCGATGAAGAATCTTAGTAGCTTTGTGTGTGTCCTCGTTTGTTTCGTAGTGGCACCTTGTGTAGCTCAACCTTGGCTACGGTATGACGGTGACTTCATCGACATTGTTGAGAGGAATAATAGTAATAACAGCAGCTGCTCTATAACGATCAGGGGGCCTCTACAAACTAACATGGTATTGACTAGGTAAGTTGGGATACTGAAGTTATTGTGATGTATCGTGTAGTTTTTTAAGAATTTGGCAGTTAATAGAGATAGAATAGGGATAGAATAATAGGGATAGAACATGTTGCGTGAGGTAGTCTCAATGTTGATGGCTGGAAACCTGCATGGAAAATGATGAGACTGGATATGTCTTTTCGACCACTGCTTTAACTATACATATATTTACTATTTATTATTGTGATGTCATTATTTGTTTATTGTCTCACAAGCCCTTGCCAAGCCCCTTCTCTAGGTGCTTCAGGACTCCTTGTGTTCTGGGGTCATGATACATTACTGCTGCTCTGTATGTATTCACTTTATTTGAATAATAAAGTTGGTTTTCACACTCATTGTCATTGTGGCTGATGTTTTAATTAGCTGATCATCCACCTCATATTTTCTGTGTGCTGATTTAGCATCCATAGTTATGAAACCTGTGCATGCGTAGAGCTTGTCCTGCATAGATAACATGAATCTATGCTGTTCATACAATAAAAGCATCAGTGTGCGCGTGCACACACACACTCACACGCACAACCACACACACACACATATACACACACACATACACACATACACATACATGATAGATACACATACTCGCACATATAGCCTTGGTCATGTAGACAATGTTGGATTGTGTAGGCACCTATACTATCTCGTCCCCCCCCCCCCTTCTCTTTCTCTGCTATGGTTCAGTTATTTTATAGGACTTCCATTCACCGAGAAAAATAAATGCATGAAAAATAAATGCATGACAGTCAGTTTTGGCTGAAAGCTGTTAATTAACAATGTCCATGATATAATTTCTTGGGTATATTAGATTAGATAATGTGTGTCACCATTTCAACCTTCCTAACCCATTTTACAGATGTTGACACAGTGTGTTCCACCTAAGAAATCTTGTCAATCAAATCTTGTCAATCAACTTTAACTGCCTCCAGAGTGATGTTGATTCGGTGTGTGTCTCCATAGAGCTATTGTCGACCTACTTCAACCGGCCTCAACCCAGTGTGATGTTGGTCCAGGGTGTCAACATATAGAGCTATTGTCAGCTTGCTTAAATGGGCAATATCTGTATAACGTGAATAGGTTCGTTTGTGTTTTTTTGGATTTCTAGGCCCCAATTTTCAACTTAGAACTTGTTGTGTTGTGGCACACACAATTATATCCTCTGTATTCTGAAGGACATGACTTTCAATATGCGTGGGTGTATTTAGTTAGGTGTTCAAACACCGTCCAGAAACTGTGTTGTTAGTGCCAAACAAATCTGGGCAGGCAGAGACTGGTTCTGAGCTTTATCAAGATGTGCTGGTGAGCTGGAAGAAGCTAAGCTTGGCTGAACAAGTTCAGCAAATGCCTGGCCAGGATAACAGAGAGACTCAGGCTGAACAATGTTGCCTTCAAGCAATCACCCCTTGAGTGTGGAGCCACTTCTTCCACCTACAACCAATTTTCTAGCCATTGAAGAGGATTATTTGCTGATTCCCAGGGTGCCTGACAGTTGGCTCCTACCACAACTGGTGTGAGAAGGTCGTGATCATTTCCCTAAGCCATTGTTTGTTCGATGTTTGCTACCATCACCTTCAAAATGATTCATGTACACTATTATTTTTTTACACACAGAACAATATTTTTTTGAATTTGAAAAACAAAGAACTATATCAGATTGACAAGGCTAAACAACATGTTAGATGACCATTTACCTTTTATAATATTTTAAAAGCTACATGATTTTAAATGGTAAAGGGTCGTCTAGATTGCCTATATTTATTTGCCTTGTTGTTGTTTCAATTTTTGTTTGTAGAACTGTGTAGTCTTCCACCACTCAAATATAATATCCAGAAATAGCAAAAAAAAAGGAAACGATGTCGTACTGAGTTTTATTGCTGTTGGACACTGCACATTCATGTACCATTGTTGACTGTACCCATATGTACATCACGTTGTCCAGTACACAAAATGCAGCACCTACATGTGTATCATATCTTGTTGGTATTTGCAACTGTACCTACATGTAGGGCTAGGCACAGCTTCCTTCAAGAACTTGGGAAGCATTGCACTGGAAAACTACACCTAGAAGATGGCAGATGTTTTGGTAGAGGATTAGCTACACCCTCCCTACATAGGTGCTGTAACAGTTGCCTAGGAGCAAGAACTCCACAGACAAAAGCGAGGATCATCATTTGTTTCACTTATAATGCAGCGTGTGCATTAGCTTGATTCCGACGTCGGCAGATAGCTCACCAGTTGATTCTTACGAAATGCTTTATTCCATAATTGAGAAGCTGATGAGTTTGTATGCATTGGAACATTTGTAGTCTTGTGTTACTAAAGTGTTTTATATCAAAGAATGCAAATTCTGTTTGAGAAAAAGAGATGGCTACATAGATACCTACAGTGGATAGATCCTTGAGAATAAATATCAAGACTTCTGCACAGTTTCTACAATTTATTCTGCTGCCAGTATATTACCTAGTGAAGGATTCAAGGCACTCACTCTGGGAGTCTTTTTGAGAGCTGAAACTTCCTTTAGGCAGATAAAAAGCTGTCCATGTGTGCTTCAACTGAGGTGTTAACCCTCCCCCCCCCCCCCCCCCCCAACATTTTGAAATATGGGTTGGACCAACATGGGGAGTGCCACTACACCTCCCAATGTGTATGTCACTGGCATTTGCACATGCAATACATTATGTGCCCAAAACGCTGGGAAAAGAAAAGAAAAAACAACAACAACACAGTATTCCCTGAAACCAAGGTATGATTTTTCTGTAGTAATCATGGAAATAGTTTGAAACCAAGGTATGCTTTTTCTGTAGTTATCAGGGAAATAGTTTGAAACCAAGGTATGCTTTTTCTGTAGTTATCAGGGAAATAGTTTGAAACCAAGGTATGCTTTTTCTGTAGTTATCAGGGAAATAGTTTGAAACCAAGGTATGCTTTTTCCGGGGAAATAGTTTGAAACCAAGGTATGCTTTTTCTGTAGTTATCAGGGAAATAGTTTGAAACCAAGGTATGCTTTTTCTGTAGTTAACGGAAATAGTTTGAAATGAAGATGCTTTTTCTGTAGTTATAGTTATCCATGCAAAAAATGTCGGATCTTATCCCGTTGTGAGCAAATTGTGTGAAGCCTTGGTGATACACGTAGCTGCCACATGTGCTGGCATCCCGCAGTACACATTTTCTTTAGGAGATATCCATTGGTCTGAAGTTTGTGCATGCGATGTTTGGTCTGGCTCCTTAGAAAGAATGATGTACATTGTAGTTAGAGAACTTGTCCCGGTAGTTTTCCATCCCCAGTAGTGGGTGCAAAGTGCTCGTAACTGCTACGGAAGGCCAGACCTGAAAGACAATTTTATGTTTGTAGTACTCAACAAATTTTCAGCTGACGTGGTATTTAGATCAAAAAAAATTTCTCAATAATCAACATAAAATTTGTCTCCCGATGTTTTGGCTACAATAGATGCTCTAGCCTTCATCAGGAATAATGATGAAGGCTAGAGCAGCCTGCCGAAACCTCGAGACATAGGTTTATTATTGTGAAAGTCGCTTGTATTTGTGGTGGATGTTGATCAACTTGATTACAATATTTGTATATGTACTGTATGTGTGTGCAAAATGAATAAATTCTAATTCTTCAAGATTTCGACCCTGAGTTGCATGCCAACTCATCCCCAAGATGTAATACAAGGACACTTCCTCTTCCGCACTTTCTGCACCATCAATGCAACTCAGTATGTTAGGTTCACCACAGACCCTTGTAGGAATGTCATGCTCCACACAATTCTGTTAGTGTGGTTCATCTTAATTAATCAGCTGGGGTTACCTCCTCAGGCATTTCCAAGGGTGCTTGAGGTCTGACCACAGGTGCATGTGGTTAGCTATTTATTTGCAAGGTCCAGTGTGTGTGCTGTTGTCCACCTACTTCAACCTGCCTCAACCCAGTGTGGTGTTGGTCCAGTGTGTGTCCCCATTGAGATGTTGTCAACCTACTTCAACTTGCCTCAACCCAGTGTGATGCACCCCCATTGTTATAAGAGACCTATCTTTATAGGTAGTCTGTAGACTGAAGTGTGCAGAATCTATGGAGCTATGTTATATTGGTCCAGTGTGTGACTCCATAGAGCTAATTTCAATATACTTTAACTTGCCTCAACCCAGTGTGGTATTGGTCCGTGTGTCCCCACATAGAGCTATTGTCAACCTACATGTACTTCAATATGCCTCAACCCAGTGTAATTGAACTCTCTACAAGGACACTTCTTCCACATCATCAATGCAACTGCCCTTGCATCAGGATGGTGGGGTCACCGCAGACCCTTAATTCTGTTATTGTGGTTCATCTTACAGGGGTTCCCCCCTCAGGCATTTCCAAGGGTGCTTGAGGTCTGACCACATGTGCATGTGGTTAGCTATTTATTCGGTGTATGTCCTCATAGAGCTTTTGTCAACCTACTTCAACCTGCCTCAACCCAGTGTAGTGTTTGTCCATGTGTGTCCCCATAGAGCTGTTGTCAACCTATTTCAACCTGCCTCAACCCAGTGTGGTGTTGGTCCAATGTGTGTCCCCATAGAGCTGTTGTCAACCTATTTCAACCTGCCTCAACCCAGTGTGGTGTTGGTCCAATGTGTGTCTCCATAGAGCTGTTGTCATCTATTTCAACCTGCCTCAACCCAGTGTGGTGTTGGTCCAATGTGTGTACCCATAGAGTGTTGTCATCTATTTCAACCTGCCTCAACCCAGTGTGGTGTTCGTCCAATGTGCGTCTCCATAGAGCTGTTGTCATCTATTTCAACCTGAGTGTGGTGTTGGTCCAGTGTGTGTCACCATAGAGCTGTTGTCAACCTATTTCAACCTGCCTCAACCCAGTGTGGTGTTGGTCCAATGTGTGTCCCCAAGCTGTTGTCATCTATTTCAACCTGCCTCAACCCAGTGTGGTGTTGGTCCAATGTGTGTCCCCATAGAGCTGTTGTCAACCTACTTGAACCTGCCTCAACCTAGTGTTAGTGGGTGGATCCGAATGTAAAGTTTACTAATTGAGAGCTTAATTAAGTGCAATCCTCTTCTGTATGCATGAAGATAATGTTTGCAAAGTATCTATCAATGTTTGAGCTATCCGATGGGAAGAATTTGTGACATGACCAAGGCTATTTCCATAGCAACCATCTCGGTTTAGGCCAAGGCTAGCTCTCTGGCTTGGGCTACAAGTTAACTTAGGGCTAGGTGTAGGGCTAGATCTAGGGCTAAGGATGTATTAACCTGCAAGCACCTTGGGCAAAGGCTCAGCTATGTCGATGTACAATGTACGCATGTAACAAGGTCTAAGATTAGGTGTTGGGTTAAAGGTTGAGATATGTAGGACATATGAATGCAGAGCTAGAAGAGCTCGACTGTAAGTCAGATAGAATGGCATGCAATTTTAACTATTACCTGGCCAAAACTGGGCCTGGAACTACATGTACATGTAGGCCTAGAACTATAGCTGGAACTGGGCCTAGAACTAGAGCTGCAAGTACAAGTACATGTAGGCCTAGAACTATAGCTGGAACTGGGCCTAGAACTAGAGCTGGAACTGGGCCAGGAGCTCTAGTAGAAGTTTGTCCAGTGTGAATAAGCTACTGTATAGTACCAAAGTCAAATCTGGTGCTTGTTTGTTTGTAAGCCAGCGAGTCAACGAAGACCTTCCTCAAAATCAAGTTTGGTTGATTCCCCATTGGAAGCCTCAATATAAACAGTCACACATTGTGTGTGGACTGTCAAACCAACTGTACTGATATTATACTCTGCACAGTTAGTGTTTCACTGCAGCTACCCAGTGCAACAGTTAGTGTTTCACTGCCGGATATTCAACGTATAAACTGAGAAGCATGGCCTCTCTCCTGCTAGTCTAAGTATAGGCCAAGTTTGAACTTCCCACACTTATAGTAGGAACAGCCAAGCATTATCATCTACTTGCAACATTAACTCCAAAGATTACCAGAGCTCACATCTCACATCTCACATCTCAGCTTAAATTCACAAAGGCAGCTCTCTAGCTGCCTAAACAACTGCTGTTAGCTCCAAGCACACCCAAAAACTATAGAAGGTGTGAAAGTGGCCTTCAAAGGTCCGTGTTTCTATACGTCTCTGTTTCTCTGCCTGCATGACTCGCGTACCATCATAAAAAGTGAGTACCAGGTCTCCACATGCTGCAATGCACCTCTGCTATTGCTGGGCTGAACCGGTGAGTGGTTTTGGTGATGACACAATCAAGTCAATACACGTGCTGTATAATAAGTGGAGCAATGCTCCTGGGTAACTTTTACGACGTCCAAAGGTGGCTATATCTCATTCTCGATCAAAATATCTGCCTTTTGGTTTGTGGAGTCCTCCTGTATAGCCCTCGCCAAGTCCGTGGAGGAGGCTGTAGCTGACCCTACATGGGTGCTGTCAACAATAGCAACAACATATGTTATGCGCTGATTTTTTTGTAGCTGCCAACGTGGTGTCAATGTACACGTGTGCTGATTGTTGCAGTGTCAAAGAAGCTCCGAATTCTTCGAGGTCCTGCTGCAACTTGTAAGCTGTGAAGTGCCACACAACAAGACAAACAACAACAAACAACAACAACAACAAGCAACAACAACAAACAACAACAAATAATGAAAACAAAGCACTTGAAACACCAACAAAAAGTCTTTTTTATATTAAAAACAGCAGAAGGACCATCATTACCATACTATTGGATTGACAATATGGTAAAGGTGATCTATGTGGGGCAGTTTTGTTTCCTTTCTGGTCCATCCAATAGACTTGTTTGTTAAGCACTTTTGCTCTTGTTAAGATTATACTGTCAGCTCGCGTTAAGCTGCTCGATGCTTAATGCTGATTAAATTTCAAGTGCCCATTTCGTTGTCGTTACAAACAGTCTTTGTTAGGCATCATTAAGGTGTCTTGCTGTGAAGTGCTAATGCTAATCGTTGAAGGAAGTACCGATTATGCACCTCCCTGGGCAACGTATTGCAACAGAAGATTGAGGCAAGAATTTTACTAGTAAGAGCACATCTATCAATTGTCTCTGGTTGTCTGTAATTTCCCGATGAGATTCTTGCTGCTTAATTGCAGGAAGCTTCTAGCCCTTTTCCCAGTCTTCTAGAAACGCAGTTAACTCCTCAATAGCCTAAGAAGTTCAAAAACTCTTTCTGATTAACCCCACATACATTGGGACTGTGAAGGATACCATTAGTGAACCTGTCACAAGAATTTTTCTCATGTTTGTACAAAAGGAGCTTTTCATGAAGAATTTCCAAGTAGTTCTGTGGATGAGCATGCTTCTGAAGAATACTTGAAAGGCCATCGCTACTTCTTAGTTCAACTCGAGAGACTTGCTCCTTCGTCGCCTGCCTCAAGAGACTACAGTATGTAGGTCTTTCTTAGTTTGGATTGTAGCTCCTTCTTCAACTAGTGAGGTCCTCAGTCGTCTGTAATTTTTTTTATGGAAAGTCTTCGTTTAACATTTCTTGTGTGTTATTTAGCAACAGCGTTTAGTAAGTGCCTATTCCCAGTAAAGCCTGTTTTCTTGCAGGTTGGGGTAGAAGTGATATGCTGAACAACCAGAGTTTAAAGGTTAGTGGTTTCTCCAAGAAAAAGAATCAAGGATACCAAATACTAAACATGCTGAAAAATCCTGTATGATCTCTGAACTCTTGCATGAACTCTTGCATGTTGATAGTTGATTGGTCACGTTCTAAGAAAAGATGTTAAAAGATCACATGCCGAACATGTGTTGAAGATCACATGCCGAACATGTGTTGAAGATCACATGCCGGACATGTGTTGAAGATCACATGCCGAACATGTGTTGAAGATCACATGCCGAACATGTGTTGAGGATCGCATGCCGAACATGTGTTAAAGATCACATGCTGGACATGTGTTGAAGATCACATTCCGGACATGTGTTGAAGATCACATGCCGGACATGTGTTGAAGATCACATGCCGAACATGTGTTGAAGATCACATGCCGAACATGTGTTGAAGATCACATGCCGAACATGTGTTGAAGATCACATGCCGAACATGTGTTGAAGATCACATGCCGAACATGTGTTAAAGATCACATTCCGGACATGTGTTGAAGATCACATGCCGAACATGTGTTGAAGATCACATGCCGAACATGTGTTGAAGATCACATGCCGAACATGTGTTGAAGATCACATGACGAACATGTGTTGAAGATCACTTGCTAAACATGTGTTGAGGATCGCATGCCGAACATGTGTTAAAGATCACATGCTGGACATGTGTTGAAGATCACATGCTGGACATGTGGCCGTGCACATGCTAAGTATATATGGAGATTGATGTTTCTCTGCGTCCACATGAATCACATGATGGGGAAATGTTAAACACTTCAGATGAGTCGAGTGTGTGGGACGTGGTGGAGTAGGTCTGGGGTTGTAGGTCTGGGGTTGTATACTCCGCTGACATGCATACCTCTGAGGTCAACCCTCAGATGTCCACATCTGCTTTGGAGAAACTATCAAAGAACTTGCAGTTGACACAACTTAGATTTGCTCACTGGATGCTCCAACAGAGGCTTGATTCCCGATGAAAGCTGGAGCATCTAGCTGAAATGTTGATTTAAGTTGATTGTGTGGAGAAGGTTATTGTCAAGTTTTGATGTACATGTAATGTGCGTAGGAGTACTCATTCTGCCTGGCTGTTCTCCCTGTCTAGATACAATAGTACATGCAATATAAACACAATCCTACATGACTTTTTGCATAATCAGCTTAAATTTTCTTTTCATTGTTTTGGCTAGATGCTCCCGTCTTCACCAAGAATATTTGAGAAAGTCACAGTATTCTATGTCAAGCGAGAGTTAGTTGAAGATAACAGTATTTTTCTCTTAGTGGTCTTCATCCATCTTGGTTGTCTCGTGGGCCAATCCTTCCTTTAGATCTCTGAACTGCTGCACGTTGGAGGAGGATTGTTCGGACAACTTCCAGATTTGTGCCAGCTGAATACATGCATGCTGTGGACAAGGATTGTAATGAAGCTGCGTGATCTACGTACATAGGAGATATGTGCATACAGTAACTTTAGTGCTTCAACATTCAGGACAAAAGATGAAATCAGGTCCCAACTTGGTCCCAGTGAGATGGATCAATATACGTACCACGTTTGTGTCTGCTCTGTTCGTGCTGATAAAAGACACCAGGAACAGGAGGCACTTGAATAGTGATTCCTCCAGGCATGACTCTCTAACAAAGGCCTGCAAAGCTGTTGGTCAGCCTTCCGGGCTGTGGGGCCTGCCTCTGGTCCATGGTAGCTGGACGTGACCTCTCTAACATTGGCTTGCAAAAGCTGTAGGGCCAGCCTGGTCTATGATAGCTGGGCATCTCTCAAACAAAGGCTTTCAAAATCTGTGGGGCCTGCCTCCACAGTCTTTTATGTTTGTTATGATTATATAGCTGAAAGCATGCACGTGTTGGCGTGTTGTGCTTGAGGTGATCAGAATTATGGCTCACTATTATCAAAGAATGCTATTATGCTTGCGGTTTTTAATTTCTAAGCATAATCTTTGTGTTAGATGAACTCTCATGAACTCTCATGAACTCTCATGAACTCTCATTGACATAACAAAATTGCAATGACCTTTTCAATGAAATTTACTCTCTCAATGTTTCGACTAGACATCTAGCCTTTCATCAGGATTACTAGATGCTCTAGCCTTCATCAGGATTACTAGATGCTCTAGCCTTCATCAGGATTACTAGATGCTCTAGCCTTCATCAGGATTACTAGATGCTCTGGCCTTCATCAGGATTACTAGATGCTCTGGCCTTCATCAGGATTACTAGATGCTCTAGCCTTCATCAGGATTACTAGATGCTCTAGCCTTCATCAGGAATACTAGATGTTCTAGCCTTCATCAGGATTACTAGATGTTCTAGCCTTCATCAGGAATACTAGATGCTCCAGGATTACTAGATGCTCTAGCCTTCATCAGGAATACTAGATGCTCTAGCCTTCATCAGGAATACTAGATGCTCTAGCCTTCATCAGAATTACTAGATGTTCTAGCCTTCATCAGGAATACTAGATGTTCTAGCCTTCATCAGAATTACTAGATGCTCTAGCCTTCATCAGGATTACTAGATGCTCTGGCCTTCATCAGGATTACTAGATGCTCTGGCCTTCATCAGAATTACTAGATGTTCTAGCCTTCATCAGGAATACTAGATGTTCTAGCCTTCATCAGAATTACTAGATGCTCTAGCCTTCATCAGGATTACTAGATGCTCTGGCCTTCATCAGGATTACTAGATGCTCTAGCCTTCATCAGGAATACTAGATGTTCTAGCCTTCATCAGGAATACTAGATGCTCCAGGATTACTAGATGCTCTAGCCTTCATCAGGAATACTAGATGCTCTAGCCTTCATCAGGAATACTAGATGCTCTAGCCTTCATCAGAATTACTAGATGTTCTAGCCTTCATCAGGAATACTAGATGTTCTAGCCTTCATCAGAATTACTAGATGCTCTAGCCTTCATCAGGATTACTAGATGCTCTGGCCTTCATCAGGATTACTAGATGCTCTAGCCTTCATCAGGAATACTAGATGTTCTAGCCTTCATCAGGAATACTAGATGCTCCAGGATTACTAGATGCTCTAGCCTTCATCAGGAATACTAGATGCTCTAGCCTTCATCAGGAATACTAGATGCTCTAGCCTTCATCAGAATTACTAGATGTTCTAGCCTTCATCAGGAATACTAGATGTTCTAGCCTTCATCAGAATTACTAGATGCTCTAGCCTTCATCAGGATTACTAGATGCTCTGGCCTTCATCAGGATTACTAGATGCTCTAGCCTTCATCAGGAATACTAGATGCTCTAGCCTTCATCAGGAATACTAGATGTTCTAGCCTTCATCAGGAATACTAGATGCTCTAGCCTTCATCAGGATTACTAGATGCTCTAGCCTTCATCAGGATTACTAGATGCTCTAGCCTTCATCAGGAATACTAGATGCTCTAGCCTTCATCAGGAATACTAGATGCTCTAGCCTTCATCAGGAATACTAGATGCTCTAGCCTTCATCAGGAATACTAGATGCTCTAGCCTTCATCAGGATTACTAGATGCTCTGGCCTTCATCAGGATTACTAGATGCTCTGGCCTTCATCAGGATTACTAGATGCTCTGGCCTTCATCAGAATTACTAGATGTTCTAGCCTTCATCAGGAATACTAGATGTTCTAGCCTTCATCAGAATTACTAGATGCTCTAGCCTTCATCAGGATTACTAGATGCTCTGGCCTTCATCAGGATTACTAGATGCTCTAGCCTTCATCAGGAATACTAGATGTTCTAGCCTTCATCAGGAATACTAGATGCTCCAGGATTACTAGATGCTCTAGCCTTCATCAGGAATACTAGATGCTCTAGCCTTCATCAGGAATACTAGATGCTCTAGCCTTCATCAGAATTACTAGATGTTCTAGCCTTCATCAGGAATACTAGATGTTCTAGCCTTCATCAGAATTACTAGATGCTCTAGCCTTCATCAGGATTACTAGATGCTCTGGCCTTCATCAGGATTACTAGATGCTCTAGCCTTCATCAGGAATACTAGATGTTCTAGCCTTCATCAGGAATACTAGATGCTCCAGGATTACTAGATGCTCTAGCCTTCATCAGGAATACTAGATGCTCTAGCCTTCATCAGGAATACTAGATGCTCTAGCCTTCATCAGAATTACTAGATGTTCTAGCCTTCATCAGGAATACTAGATGTTCTAGCCTTCATCAGAATTACTAGATGCTCTAGCCTTCATCAGGATTACTAGATGCTCTGGCCTTCATCAGGATTACTAGATGCTCTGGCCTTCATCAGAATTACTAGATGTTCTAGCCTTCATCAGGAATACTAGATGTTCTAGCCTTCATCAGAATTACTAGATGCTCTAGCCTTCATCAGGATTACTAGATGCTCTGGCCTTCATCAGGATTACTAGATGCTCTAGCCTTCATCAGGAATACTAGATGTTCTAGCCTTCATAAGGAATACTAGATGCTCCAGGATTACTAGATGCTCTAGCCTTCATCAGGAATACTAGATGCTCTAGCCTTCATCAGGAATACTAGATGCTCTAGCCTTCATCAGAATTACTAGATGTTCTAGCCTTCATCAGGAATACTAGATGTTCTAGCCTTCATCAGAATTACTAGATGCTCTAGCCTTCATCAGGATTACTAGATGCTCTGGCCTTCATCAGGATTACTAGATGCTCTAGCCTTCATCAGGAATACTAGATGTTCTAGCCTTCATCAGGAATACTAGATGCTCCAGGATTACTAGATGCTCTAGCCTTCATCAGGAATACTAGATGCTCTAGCCTTCATCAGGAATACTAGATGCTCTAGCCTTCATCAGAATTACTAGATGTTCTAGCCTTCATCAGGAATACTAGATGTTCTAGCCTTCATCAGAATTACTAGATGCTCTAGCCTTCATCAGGATTACTAGATGCTCTGGCCTTCATCAGGATTACTAGATGCTCTAGCCTTCATCAGGAATACTAGATGCTCTAGCCTTCATCAGGAATACTAGATGTTCTAGCCTTCATCAGGAATACTAGATGCTCTAGCCTTCATCAGGATTACTAGATGCTCTAGCCTTCATCAGGATTACTAGATGCTCTAGCCTTCATCAGGAATACTAGATGCTCTAGCCTTCATCAGGAATACTAGATGCTCTAGCCTTCATCAGGAATACTAGATGCTCTAGCCTTCATCAGGAATACTAGATGCTCTAGCCTTCATCAGGATTACTAGATGCTCTAGCCTTCATCAGGATTACTAGATGCTCTAGCCTTCATCAGGATTACTAGATGCTCTAGCCTTCATCAGGATTACTAGATGCTCTAGCCTTCATCAGGATTACTAGATGCTCTAGCCTTCATCAGGATTACTAGATGCTCTAGCCTTCATCAGGATTACTAGATGCTCTAGCCTTCATCAGGATTACTAGATGCTCTAGCCTTCATCAGGAATACTAGATGCTCTAGCCTTCATCAGGATTACTAGATGCTCTAGCCTTCATCAGGATTACTAGATGCTCTAGCCTTCATCAGGAATACTAGATGTTCTAGCCTTCATCAGGAATACTAGATGCTCTAGCCTTCATCAGGATTACTAGATGCTCTAGCCTTCATCAGGAATACTAGATGTTCTAGCCTTCATCATGAATACTAGATGCTCTAGCCTTCATCAGGATTACTAGATGCTCTAGCCTTCATCAGGATTTCTAGATGCTCTAGCCTTCATCAGGAATACTAGATGTTCTAGCCTTCATCAGGAATACTAGATGTTCTAGCCTTCATCAGGAATACTAGATGCTCTAGCCTTCATCAGGAATACTAGATGCTCTAGCCTTCATCAGGAATACTAGATGTCTCTAGCCTTCATCAGGAATACTAGATGCTCTAGCCTTCATCAGGATTACTAGATGCTCTAGCCTTCATCAGGATTACTAGATGCTCTAGCCTTCATCAGGAATACTAGATGTTCTAGCCTTCATCAGGAATACTAGATGCTCTAGCCTTCATCAGGATTACTAGATGCTCTAGCCTTCATCAGGAATACTAGATGTTCTAGCCTTCATCATGAATACTAGATGCTCTAGCCTTCATCAGGATTACTAGATGCTCTAGCCTTCATCAGGAATACTAGATGTTCTAGCCTTCATCAGGAATACTAGATGTTCTAGCCTTCATCAGGATTACTAGATGCTCTAGCCTTCATCAGGATTACTAGATGCTCTAGCCTTCATCAGGATTACTAGATGCTCTAGCCTTCATCAGGATTACTAGATGCTCTAGCCTTCATCAGGAATACTAGATGTTCTAGCCTTCATCAGGAATACTAGATGCTCTAGCCTTCATCAGGAATACTAGATGTTCTAGCCTTCATCAGGAATACTAGATGCTCTAGCCTTCATCAGGATTACTAGATGCTCTAGCCTTCATCAGGAATACTAGATGTTCTAGCCTTCATCATGAATACTAGATGCTCTAGCCTTCATCAGGATTACTAGATGCTCTAGCCTTCATCAGGATTTCTAGATGCTCTAGCCTTCATCAGGAATACTAGATGTTCTAGCCTTCATCAGGAATACTAGATGTTCTAGCCTTCATCAGGATTACTAGATGCTCTAGCCTTCATCAGGATTACTAGATGCTCTAGCCTTCATCAGGATTACTAGATGCTCTAGCCTTCATCAGGATTACTAGATGCTCTAGCCTTCATCAGGATTACTAGATGCTCTAGCCTTCATCAGGAATACTAGATGTTCTAGCCTTCATCAGGAATACTAGATGCTCTAGCCTTCATCAGGATTACTAGATGCTCTAGCCTTCATCAGGAATACTAGATGTTCTAGCCTTCATCAGGAATACTAGATGTTCTAGCCTTCATCAGGAATACTAGATGCTCTAGCCTTCATCAGGATTACTAGATGCTCTAGCCTTCATCAGGATTACTAGATGCTCTAGCCTTCATCAGGATTACTAGATGCTCTAGCCTTCATCAGGATTACTAGATGCTCTAGCCTTCATCAGGAATACTAGATGTTCTAGCCTTCATCAGGAATACTAGATGCTCTAGCCTTCATCAGGATTACTAGATGCTCTAGCCTTCATCAGGAATACTAGATGTTCTAGCCTTCATCAGGAATACTAGATGTTCTAGCCTTCATCAGGATTACTAGATGCTCTAGCCTTCATCAGGATTACTAGATGCTCTAGCCTTCATCAGGATTACTAGATGCTCTAGCCTTCATCAGGATTACTAGATACTCTAGCCTTCATCAGGATTACTAGATGCTCTAGCCTTCATCAGGAATACTAGATGCTCTAGCCTTCATCAGGAATACTAGATGCTCTAGCCTTCATCAGGAATACTAGATGCTCTAGCCTTCATCAGGATTACTAGATGCTCTAGCCTTCATCAGGATTACTAGATGCTCTAGCCTTCATCAGGATTACTAGATGCTCTAGCCTTCATCAGGATTACTAGATGCTCTAGCCTTCATCAGGATTACTAGATGCTCTAGCCTTCATCAGGATTACTAGATGCTCTAGCCTTCATCAGGATTACTAGATGCTCTAGCCTTCATCAGGAATACTAGATGCTCTAGCCTTCATCAGGATTACTAGATGCTCTAGCCTTCATCAGGATTACTAGATGCTCTAGCCTTCATCAGGAATACTAGATGTTCTAGCCTTCATCAGGAATACTAGATGCTCTAGCCTTCATCATGATTACTAGATGCTCTAGCCTTCATCAGGAATACTAGATGTTCTAGCCTTCATCATGAATACTAGATGCTCTAGCCTTCATCAGGATTACTAGATGCTCTAGCCTTCATCAGGATTTCTAGATGCTCTAGCCTTCATCAGGAATACTAGATGTTCTAGCCTTCATCAGGAATACTAGATGTTCTAGCCTTCATCAGGAATACTAGATGCTCTAGCCTTCATCAGGAATACTAGATGCTCTAGCCTTCATCAGGAATACTAGATGTTCTAGCCTTCATCAGGAATACTAGATGCTCTAGCCTTCATCAGGATTACTAGATGCTCTAGCCTTCATCAGGATTACTAGATGCTCTAGCCTTCATCAGGAATACTAGATGTTCTAGCCTTCATCAGGAATACTAGATGCTCTAGCCTTCATCAGGATTACTAGATGCTCTAGCCTTCATCAGGAATACTAGATGTTCTAGCCTTCATCATGAATACTAGATGCTCTAGCCTTCATCAGGATTACTAGATGCTCTAGCCTTCATCAGGATTTCTAGATGCTCTAGCCTTCATCAGGAATACTAGATGTTCTAGCCTTCATCAGGAATACTAGATGTTCTAGCCTTCATCAGGATTACTAGATGCTCTAGCCTTCATCAGGATTACTAGATGCTCTAGCCTTCATCAGGATTACTAGATGCTCTAGCCTTCATCAGGATTACTAGATGCTCTAGCCTTCATCAGGATTACTAGATGCTCTAGCCTTCATCAGGAATACTAGATGTTCTAGCCTTCATCAGGAATACTAGATGCTCTAGCCTTCATCAGGATTACTAGATGCTCTAGCCTTCATCAGGAATACTAGATGTTCTAGCCTTCATCAGGAATACTAGATGTTCTAGCCTTCATCAGGAATACTAGATGCTCTAGCCTTCATCAGGATTACTAGATGCTCTAGCCTTCATCAGGATTACTAGATGCTCTAGCCTTCATCAGGATTACTAGATGCTCTAGCCTTCATCAGGATTACTAGATGCTCTAGCCTTCATCAGGAATACTAGATGCTCTAGCCTTCATCAGGAATACTAGATGCTCTAGCCTTCATCAGGATTACTAGATGCTCTAGCCTTCATCAGGAATACTAGATGTTCTAGCCTTCATCAGGAATACTAGATGTTCTAGCCTTCATCAGGATTACTAGATGCTCTAGCCTTCATCAGGATTACTAGATGCTCTAGCCTTCATCAGGATTACTAGATGCTCTAGCCTTCATCAGGATTACTAGATGCTCTAGCCTTCATCAGGATTACTAGATGCTCTAGCCTTCATCAGGAATACTAGATGTTCTAGCCTTCATCAGGAATACTAGATGCTCTAGCCTTCATCAGGATTACTAGATGCTCTAGCCTTCATCAGGAATACTAGATGTTCTAGCCTTCATCAGGAATACTAGATGCTCTAGCCTTCATCAGGATTACTAGATGCTCTAGCCTTCATCAGGATTACTAGATGCTCTAGCCTTCATCAGGATTACTAGATGCTCTAGCCTTCATCAGGATTACTAGATGCTCTAGCCTTCATCAGGATTACTAGATGCTCTAGCCTTCATCAGGAATACTAGATGTTCTAGCCTTAATCAGGAATACTAGATGCTCTAGCCTTCATCAGGATTACTAGATGCTCTAGCCTTCATCAGGAATACTAGATGCTCTAGCCTTCATCAGGATTACTAGATGCTCTAGCCTTCATCAGGATTTCTAGATGTTCTAGCCTTCATCAGGAATACTAGATTTTCTAGCCTTCATCAGGAATACTAGATGTTCTAGCCTTCATCAGGAATACTAGATGCTCTAGCCTTCATCAGGAATACTAGATGCTCTAGCCTTCATCAGGAATACTAGATGTTCTAGCCTTCATCAGGAATACTAGATGCTCTAGCCTTCATCAGGATTACTAGATTATGCTCTAGCCTTCATCAGGATTACTAGATGTTCTAGCCTTCATCAGGATTACTAGATGCTCTAGCCTTCATCAGGAATACTAGATGCTCTAGCCTTCATCAGGATTACTAGATGCTCTAGCCTTCATCAGGATTGCTAGATGTTCTAGCCTTCATCAGGATTACTAGATGCTCTAGCCTTCATCAGAATTACTAGATGTTCTAGCCTTCATCAGGATTACTAGATGCTCTAGCCTTCATCAGGATTACTAGATGTTCTAACCTTCATCAGGATTACTAGATGCTCTAGCCTTCATCAGGATTACTAGGTGCTCTAGCCTTCATCAGGATTACTAGATGCTCTAGCCTTCATCAGGATTACTAGATGCTCTAGCCTTCATCAGGAATACTACATGCTCTAGCCTTCATCAGGAATACTAGATGCTCTAGCCTTCATCAGGAATACTAGATGCTCTAGCCTTCATCAGGAATACTAGATGCTCTAGCCTTCATCAGGAATACTAGATGCTCTAGCCTTCATCAGGAATAATTAGACTAGATGCTCTAGCCTTCATCAGGAATAATGTTAGAGCATCTAGTCGAAATGTCATTAGAGTTAATTTCAAGTTGATTATTGAGGTCATTATAATATTTCCCCCCTGGTGTTTAGTGGTTGGTGCTGGTCACAAGTCTTACTAGTACATATGCTTTCCCTCCCTGAGTTCAGAGGTCAAGGGTGGGGGTGCCCCAAAACTACCCTCAGGTGGTCTCCAGACACTATACACTACTGACACATTACTCATCAAATATACTGCAGGTTGTTGTTGTTAATGTTGCTCACGTGTGTGTCTGTGTGTGTGTGTGTGTGTGTGTGTGTGTGTGTGTGTGTGTGTGGACAATGTTATTGCAGTGTGATGTTCAACATAACTGCCATCTTTCCTCCCTTCTTCTCGGGCAATCTCGTTATTCCAGACTACATCCATTATTGGGTCTGGTCCAATGGTGAGCATATACATGTATCATGTGATCATGTTCATACACTGGACACATGGAGAGCAGATATCATGTGATCATGTTCATACACCGACACATGGAGAGCAGATATCATGTGATCATGTTTGGACACTGGACGCAGAGCTGTGCACATTCTGGGACCTCAAGTTCTGGCAAGTGTTGCTTGATAAGCCTTCAGAGTCCCAATGATTCTTTCCCATGCTCCTTGCTCTCAACCATGCACTACACATTTTGATACCTCCTTCAAAATGCCTGACCTCAAAACCACACGCTTGCAAGCACATGAGCACACACACAGACACACACTGAGCTCGTATCTCAGCTGCCTAAATGGAGGTTTCGGACCCCATAAATATATGCAAATATAGTGAGTTACATGTAAGTAAGTGCAGTAGATGTTGGAACAGGAATTAAGGACCTGCTGGACCTGTTTGCTCTCTACCCCCTCAAATTGATTATTGTATCATGCATGTAAACAAAGAAAGCTAAGTGGTCATCACTGATCTCCCAGGTGAGGTCATCCATCACTGATCTCCCAGGTGAGGTCATCACTGATCTCCCAGGTGAGGTCATCACTGATCTCCCGGGTGAGGTCATCACTGATCTCCCGGGTGAGGTCATCACTGATCTCCCAGGTGAGGTCATCACTGATCTCCCAGGTGAGGTCATCACTGATCTCCCAGGTGAGGTCATCACTGATCTCCCAGGTGAGGTCATCACTGATCTCCCAGGTGAGGTCATCACTGATCTCCCAGGTGAGGTCATCACTGATCTCCCAGGTGAGGTCATCACTGATCTCCCGGGTGAGGTCATCACTGATCTCCCAGGTGAGGTCATCACTGATCTCCCAGGTGAGGTCATCACTGATCTCCCAGGTGAGGTCATCACTGATCTCCCAGGTGAGGTCATCACTGATCTCCCAGGTGAGGTCATCACTGATCTCCCAGGTGAGGTCATCACTGATCTCCCAGGTGAGGTCATCACTGATCTCCCGGGTGAGGTCATCACTGATCTCCCAGGTGAGGTCATCACTGATCTCCCAGGTGAGGTCATCACTGATCTCCCAGGTGAGGTCATCACTGATCTCCCAGGTGAGGTCATCACTGATCTCCCAGGTGAGGTCATCACTGATCTCCCAGGTGAGGTCATCACTGATCTCCCAGGTGAGGTCATCACTGATCTCCCAGGTGAGGTCATCACTGATCTCCCGGGTGAGGTCATCACTGATCTCCCAGGTGAGGTCATCACTGATCTCCCAGGTGAAGTCATCCAAATTAAGTGGGTGAGTTCACTTTTGGAGGTCTCACATCATCTAGGGCCGATTCACAATGTGTGCCTTGCACTAATTAACATCAATTTTGTGATAATCTGAACTTGAGGTCGCGTCTCCTCGCGTGACATCGTGTAGCATTGCTTCGCTGGGATAGACTTGATATAACACATCGGTCGACACATGTTGGTGTGCTTTATTTGCATTTCCGCCAAAAAAGTTCTCCTTACATAAAAGATGAGTGAGAAAAGCTGACCGAGGCCGTGAGTAACTATTCTAGAGTATGTGTAAGGTGGCATCCCACAAGTCATTTAGAGAATGAAGGTTCATTAATTAATGGGTGGAGTTCATAATTCTGGGTGCAAGTTCGATTTCAATTGTTTGAATTGAAGTGTTGCAATGTGATGAGCCTGATCTTGTGAACGGCTGAATGTGACGTGACGACCTTATAACATATTATGATGAACCGGCCATTAGCTAACACAATGCAGTGAAACTTCATCTCATCCAGACCTCATCATAAGCTGGCCACTCTCTCTACCAGCAGCGTTCTAGGCTGGGTTTTCCTTATTGCAGCTGTACTCCTGCTTGTAGTCTGGTGTTAGCTCCTACAAGTACCTACATGTAGGTGAAGATTACAAGTTTTTGAATTTAAAATTTGAAGCTGCAGCAGAATACCACATATATACATCTTTATATACAGTATATATGTAGCTAGAGAGTTTGGTGGGGGTCCGGGTGGGAATTGAATGTGGTTGGGGAATTAGATTCTATGCCTGTGTGGAATTTTAAAGTTAGCAAGTTTAAAGTTGGAGGATTAGGTTGAGCATCATGTGTGATGAGAGGCGTGGCCATGGCAGGAGAGGCATGGGCATGAGAGGTGTGGTCATGAGGTGTGTGGTCACGAGAGGTGTGGTCATGGCAGGAGAGGCATGGTCATGAGAGGTGTGGTCATGAGAGGCGTGAGCACGAGAGGCGTGGTCATGAGAGGCGTGGGCATGAGAGGTGTGGTCATGAGAGGTGTGGTCACAAGAGGCATGGGCATGAGAGGCGTGGGCATGAGAGGCGTGGCCATGAGAGGCGTGGTCATGTCTGGCGCTTGGCACTTAGCTATTGCAACAGCAGGTGTGAATTTGTGCAGATGTGTGTACCTCGGAGTCTGAATTCATGATGGAGACTGATATATGACATCATACTTATAAGAAGCCCAGAGGAAGAGAGAGAGGCGTGATGCCAGTGGCAGTGTTGCATAGGAGCACTGTTGTCGACCATTTTGACCCGGGATGCTATTAGTTGCTTGTTCTTTGTCTGATCACCTTCTGGGAAGCTTCTCTCTGGCTAGGTGCTTGAACAGTGCCAGTGTGTGAGGACATTTGCAGACCGCTAAGACAACAGAAAAATTGCGACTAAAATATTGGCGGAATTTAATTTGGTGGTTCTTCAAACTGCTGAATTAAATTTACCACCAAATTATCCGTCTAATACAGTTGAGGCAATTTCTGAGTACAGATCCCCCTGTATCCTGCCCTGCATAACAGGCCCTTCTACTCCATTAGAGTTGTATTACACAGGGGCTATAAGAGCTACCCCCACAAGGAGTTTTAATATTTTGAGTTGCCAAGATACTCTCCTAAAAAAATAATACCAGAAAAATACACACAAAAAATGGTGTCGAGTATAAGACTCGCCACTATTTAAATACCATTGACTTATGACAGGAGGCATATATACATATAAATATATTTTTTATGGAGTACACGAAGAAGAAGTTATGAGTCTGAATAAGAAAGCCAGACTTTCTGTACAGGTTGCATTAGTTGTATAGTTGTACAGTTGAGTAAGGATGTATACTCACAGGTGCTGCCATCAGCGCTTCTGTGGGGGGGGGGGGGCTTGATACAACAGCGAGGTCAAGTTAGGGGTTATGAAATCATAATGGGGTGTGGGGGATGGGAATGGCAGGTGTGAGAAAATTTATTATTCTAGTCATCTCCGATGATGGGATGATGGGTGGGAGGGGTAATGTTCCCCATCCTCATGTTCCCCCTTCCCCCCCTTCCTTCCTTCAAGATACCGGCTAGGGGACTTGTGCAAGGAAATGCCATTTAACACTGAGCTGGCTCCTAACCAGCAAAGCCTGGGTGCAGGCATCTGAGTGTGTGTGTAGCAGGCTAGTTAGAAGTGACATCTAACGGTAGAATTGATGCAGAGCAGAGTCTGGTGAGTGTTGTGTTGTGTGTGGACTTTCCATCTAACTGGTTGCCTGCATTGAAAGAAACTCTCACTTCCGAGTCGGAGGAAACGTGACTCTTAACAAATAGAGGGTAGAACCTACAGTAAAGTAGGTGCTTAACAAACAGTAGGTGCTGGATATAGATATCTGCTTAATAAACATCTGCTATGGTGTGCAGCAACCGTCTGATCTCTGGCAATGGCTGCATGTCTAGTGTTCCTGACATTTCTCCCTCCTCCCTTCCCTCCGGACTGCCCACATGTAGAGGAGTTAACTGGCCTCTTACATGTGTACATGTGTAGGTGATTGTGATTCAGTTGGTAATTGCTCGCTCAATACACATATGTACATGTAGCATGGAAGTTCTTGGGAGGATATCTCCAGCCATTTAGCCTGCTTGTTCAGGCTTGTCAGCAGCAGTTGTTGCCAATACTTACTATGCCTTGTGTTTGAGCATTGGGACTATGTGTCCAAAGAACTCGGACGGAACTCTTTCTTCACATGTGCTGATTATAGAAAATGTGTAGAAAATAACCCGCTCTTATTTATTATTATTTAAGTGCATTTATCAGGTAAAGGGGACAGATATGTCTCATGGCATACCTTCGGCTGAAGATGTGGGTGTGGCCACATACTGACGTATGAACTACAATTAGCTTGCTAATGACAGCCCATGGGTGCGGATGTTTGTGTTAGTTATTACTTCTCTATCTCAAGTGGAGGAATGTCTGAAGTAAGTTGGCTACCATTTTACTCAGTTTAAAGGCTAACCATACTGGAGCCTTAGGGAACACTCCTTAGGCAACTGTCCTACTCTGAGCCTTAGGGAACACTCCTTAGGCAACTGTCCTACTCTGAGCCTTAGGGAACACTCCTTAGGCAACTGTCCTACTCTGAGCCTTAGGGAACACTCCTTAGGCAACTGTCCTACTCTGAGCCTTAGGGAACACTCCTTAGGCAACTGTCCTACTCTGGCGTAGCTTTTGTTTGTTCACTTCAAAAAATATGTTGCATTAGATGCATTAGTTGCATTAGTTGTACAGGTTGCATTAGTTGTACAGGTTGCATTAGTTGCATTAGTTGTACAGCTTGCATTAGTTGCATTAGTTGTAGAGGTTGCATTAGTTGCATTAGTTTAGAGGCTGCATTAGTTGTACAGGTTGCATTAGTTACATTAGTTTAGAGGTCACATTAGTTGCATTAGTTGCATTAGTTGTACAGGTTGCATTAGTTGTAGAGGTTGCATTAGTTGCATTAGTTGTAGAGGTTGCATTAGTTGCATTAGTTGTACAGGTTGCATTAGTTGCATTAGTTGTAGAGGTTGCATTAGTTGCATTAGTTGCATTAGTTGTAAAGGTTGCATTAGTTGCATTAGTTGCATTAGTTGTAAAGGTTGCATTAGTTGCTATGGTTATAGACTGGCTATAAATTTGTCGTGGTTATAGCTGGGTGTGTGATTATTATTGGAAGGGAGGTTCTCAAAATCCACTGAGACTTGAGCTAGGCTGTTGTCACTGGATGGGCTACAACTGAGAGGAGTTTTTTTAGTAGAGGATATATGGCATTTTTCATTATGTAGTGGACTGTTCTGTAATAAAACTGGGTCCAAACAGTTTGATACATCCTGTAGCTAATAGCGCTCATGATGAAGACAGAGAGGATTAATTAGAATTCAGCACTAGCACAGCCTAGATGTTCGCTGATAAACTACCACATGAATGCTAGGGCAAGTAGCTAAAACCTACAAGCACCATTGATTTGTTACTCTGTTAGTCACTACCCAGCTAGCAATTTGTTTTCTGAATAGCTAAACATGTTTATGGAAAACTTACTCAGTGCTAAAGGCTATCACCTGCTCATGGAGTGTAGAAATGCTTAGCCTGTCAAATATCCTCTGGAATATGCTGAAGCTGAATGTCTGTGATCTGGCATAATATACTAATTATAAACCCATATGAGAATGTGGAACATTGATGGGTTGATATAGATAATTATGATACCAAGAGCGGTTAGCTACATACACTGGATATCAGGTTGGCTATAGCAGCTTGAATAATAGCTAGCATTCTGTTAGAGCTACAGTACAAGCTTGTGACCATGATTTGTCAAGAAAGACAAAGTAACTTGTGACCCCCATTATGGGCTTCTTTTAGGAAATAATAGTTTGGGTAGTTGATAGCCAAGTTTTTAGTCAGTTTGTTTGATCACTTAACTGTCTAGACACTAAAGAGCTACATTTAGATCATCCTCCTACCTTCTGTAATGGCTCTGCTTCGTAGGGCAAGACGCAACCAGTCCTTACTCCCTTTCACCCAGCCGGGTACCAATTAGAAATTTTTCTGACAAAGAATGGAGTTGATCCTAATAAGCACCACGTCACCTACGATTTATGGAAAATAACTTGTCCTGGGCGAGGTTAGAGGTGTGACTAAACAGGGTAAGCTAGCTCGAGTTTATAGCCAGTAATCTAGCACCGCTAAGCAGGCACCAAGGTCTAGAATTCACCTGCTGTACATCTCAAGTTCTAAATCCTTACAGGTTAAGGCAGTAGATATTGTCAAGGACAAGCACCTAACTAAAACTAGCTTTATCTTCGCTATTCTGTTGAACTAAATTAGTCTGGAAGTTTCTTTAGTAACATGCTTCTCATACAGCTAACTACAAACTTACCTTGAAGGACATAGAAATGCTCCGCTCTCTGATATTCAGCGACACGGTGCTTGAGGTGTTCTTACCCAGCTTATTATTTTCTTTGGCTAACTCCATGGCAGGTGAATACGAGGGTTAGGTCTAGTAGTCCATTAGATAACTCCATGGCAGGTGAATACGAGGGTTAGGTCTAGTAGTCCACTAGATAACTCCATGGCAGGTGAATACGAGGTGTTAGGTCTAGTAGTCCACTAGATAACTCCATGGCAGGTGAATACGAGGGTTAGGTCTAGTAGTCCACTAGATAACTCCATGGCAGGTGAATACGAGGGTTAGGTCTAGTAGTCCACTAGATAACTCCATGGCAGGTGAATACGAGGTGTTAGGTCTAGTAGTCCACTAGATAACTCCATGGCAGGTGAATACGAGGTGTTAGGTCTAGTATATAGTCCACTAGATAACTCCATGGCAGGTGAATACGAGGGTTGGGTCTAGTAGTCCACTAGATAACTCCATGGCAGGTGAATACGAGGTGTTAGGTCTAGTAGTCCACTAGATAACTCCATGGCAGGTGAATACGAGGTGTTAGGTCTAGTAGTCCACTAGATAACTCCATGGCAGGTGAATACGAGGGTTAGGTCTAGTAGTCCACTAGATAACTCCATGGAAGGTGAAAGGTGAATACGAGGTGTTAGGTCTAGTAATCCACTAGATAACTCCATGGCAGGTGAATACGAGGGTTAGGTCTAGTAGTCCACTAGATAACTCCATGGCAGGTGAATACGAGGGGTTAGGTCTAGTAGTCCACTAGATAACTCCATGGCAGGTGAATACGAGGGTTAGGTCTAGTAGTCCACTAGATAACTCCATGGCAGGTGAATACGAGGTGTTAGGTCTAGTAGTCCATTAGATAACTCCATGGCAGGTGAATACGAGGTGTTAGGTCTAGTAGTTCATTAGATAACTCCATGGCAGGTGAATACGAGGGTTAGGTCTAGTAGTCCACTAGATAACTCCATGGCAGGTGAATACGAGGTGTTAGGTCTAGTAGTCCATTAGATAACTCCATGGCAGGTGAATACGAGGTGTTAGGTCTAGTAGTCTACTAGATAACTCCATGGCAGGTGAATACGAGGGTTAGGTCTAGTAGTCTACTAGATAACTCCATGGCAGGTGAATACGAGGGTTAGGTCTAGTAGTCCACTAGATAACTCCATGGCAGGTGAATACGAGGTGTTAGGTCTAGTAGTCCATTAGATAACTCCATGGCAGGTGAATACGAGGTGTTAGGTCTAGTAGTCCACTAGATAACTCCATGGCAGGTGAATACGAGGGTTAGGTCTAGTAGTCCACTAGATAACTCCATGGCTGGTGAATACGAGGGTTAGGTCTAGTAGTCCACTAGATAACTCCATGGCAGGTGAATACGAGGTGTTAGGTCTAGTAGTCCACTAGATAACTCCATGGCAGGTGAATACGAGGGTTAGGTCTAGTAGTCCACTAGATAACTCCATGGCAGGTGAATACGAGGGTTAGGTCTAGTAGTCCACTAGATAACTCCATGGCAGGTGAATACGAGGGTTAGGTCTAGTAGTCCATTAGATAACTCCATGGCAGGTGAATACGAGGTGTTAGGTCTAGTAGTCCACTAGATAACTCCATGGCAGGTGAATACGAGGGTTAGGTCTAGTAGTCCACTAGATAACTCCATGGCAGGTGAATACGAGGGTTAGGTCTAGTAGTCCACTAGATAACTCCATGGCAGGTGAATACGAGGGTTAGGTCTAGTATATAGTCCACTAGATAACTCCATGGCAGGTGAATACGAGGGTTAGGTCTAGTAGTCCACTAGATAACTCCATGGCAGGTGAATACGAGGGTTAGGTCTAGTAGTCCACTAGATAACTGCATGGCAGGTGAATACGAGGGGTTAGGTCTAGTAGTCCACTAGATAACTCCATGGCAGGTGAATACGAGGTGTTAGGTCTAGTAGTCCATTAGATAACTCCATGGCAGGTGAATACGAGGTGTTAGGTCTAGTAGTCCATTAGATAACTCCATGGCTGGTGAATACGAGGTGTTAGGTCTAGTAGTCCACTAGATAACTCTATGGCAGGTGAATACGAGGTGTTAGGTCTAGTAGTCCACTAGATAACTCCATGGCAGGTGAATACGAGGGTTAGGTCTAGTAGTCCACTAGATAACTCCATGGCAGGTGAATACGAGGTGTTAGGTCTAGTAGTCCACTAGATAACTCCATGGCAGGTGAATACGAGGGTTAGGTCTAGTAGTCCACTAGATAACTCTATGGCAGGTGAATACGAGGGTTAGGTCTAGTAGTCCATTAGATAACTCCATGGTAGGTGAAACGAGGGTTAGGTCTAGTAGTCCATTAGATAACTCCATGGCAGGTGAATACGAGGGTTAGGTCTAGTAGTCCATTAGATAACTCCATGGCAGGTGAATACGAGGGTTAGGTCTAGTAGTCCACTAGATAACTCCATGGCTGGTGAATACGAGGGTTAGGTCTAGTAGTCCACTAGATAACTCCATGGCAGGTGAATACGAGGTGTTAGGTCTAGTAGTCCACTAGATAACTCCATGGCAGGTGAATACGAGGTGTTAGGTCTAGTAGTCCATTAGATAACTCCATGGCAGGTGAATACGAGGTGTTAGGTCTAGTAGTCCACTAGATAACTCCATGGCTGGTGAATACGAGGTGTTAGGTCTAGTAGTCCATTAGATAACTCCATGGCAGGTGAATACGAGGTGTTAGGTCTAGTAGTCCACTAGATAACTCCATGGCAGGTGAATACGAGGGTTAGGTCTAGTAGTCCACTAGATAACTCCATGGCTGGTGAATACGAGGGTTAGGTCTAGTAGTCCACTAGATAACTCCATGGCAGGTGAATACGAGGGTTAGGTCTAGTAGTCCACTAGATAACTCCATGGCTGGTGAATACGAGGTGTTAGGTCTAGTAGTCCACTAGATAACTCCATGGCAGGTGAATACGAGGGTTAGGTCTAGTAGTCCACTAGATAACTCCATGGCAGGTGAATACGAGGTGTTAGGTCTAGTAATCCACTAGATAACTCCATGGCAGGTGAATACGAGGTGTTAGGTCTAGTAGTCCATTAGATAACTCCATGGCAGGTGAATACGAGGTGTTAGGTCTAGTAGTCCATTAGATAACTCCATGGCAGGTGAATACGAGGTGTTAGGTCTAGTAGTCCACTAGATAACTCCATGGCAGGTGAATACGAGGGTTAGGTCTAGTAGTCCATTAGATAACTCCATGGCAGGTGAATACGAGGTGTTAGGTCTAGTAGTCCACTAGATAACTCCATGGCAGGTGAATACGAGGTGTTAGGTCTAGTAGTCCACTAGATAACTCCATGGCAGGTGAATACGAGGTGTTAGGTCTAGTATATAGTCCACTAGATAACTCCATGGCAGGTGAATACGAGGGTTAGGTCTAGTAGTCCACTAGATAACTCCATGGCAGGTGAATACGAGGGTTAGGTCTAGTAGTCCATTAGATAACTGCATGGCAGGTGAATACGAGGTGTTAGGTCTAGTAGTCCACTAGATAACTCCATGGCAGGTGAATACGAGGTGTTAGGTCTAGTAGTCCATTAGATAACTCCATGGCAGGTGAATACGAGGTGTTAGGTCTAGTAGTCCACTAGATAACTCCATGGCAGGTGAATACGAGGGTTAGGTCTAGTAGTCCATTAGATAACTCCATGGCAGGTGAATACGAGGGTTAGGTCTAGTAGTCCACTAGATAACTCCATGGCAGGTGAATACGAGGTGTTAGGTCTAGGAGTCCACTAGATAACTCCATGGCAGGTGAATACGAGGGTTAGGTCTAGTAGTCCACTAGATAACTCCATGGCAGGTGAATACGAGGGTTAGGTCTAGTAGTCTATTAGATAACTCCATGGCAGGTGAATACGAGGTGTTAGGTCTAGTAGTCCACTAGATAACTGCATGGCAGGTGAATACGAGGGTTAGGTCTAGTAGTCCATTAGATAACTCCATGGCAGGTGAATACGAGGGTTAGGTCTAGTAGTCCACTAGATAACTCCATGGCAGGTGAATACGAGGTGTTAGGTCTAGGAGTCCACTAGATAACTCCATGGCAGGTGAATACGAGGGTTAGGTCTAGTAGTCCACTAGATAACTCCATGGCAGGTGAATACGAGGGTTAGGTCTAGTAGTCCATTAGATAACTCCATGGCAGGTGAATACGAGGTGTTAGGTCTAGTAGTCCACTAGATAACTGCATGGCAGGTGAATACGAGGGTTAGGTTTAGTAGTCCACTAGATAACTGCATGGCAGGTGAATACGAGGGTTAGGTCTAGTAGTCCATTAGATAACTCCATGGCAGGTGAATACGAGGTGTTAGGTCTAGTAGTCCACTAGATAACTCCATGGCAGGTGAATACGAGGTGTTAGGTCTAGTAGTCCACTAGATAACTGCATGGCAGGTGAATACGAGGGTTAGGTCTAGTAGTCCACTAGATAACTCCATGGCAGGTGAATACGAGGGTTAGGTCTAGTAGTCCATTAGATAACTCCATGGCAGGTGAATACGATGCTTTAGGTCTAGTACATGTAGCTTGCTTAGTCTACTAGATGACAGGCCTGTCAAGTCCCACGCACTGCCAGTGTGGCAGATTTGGCCCACTTCACATGCTCACATGCAGAAATTGCAAAGATGGCCAGAATCTCATGGTACTCCGCACAGCAGACTAGCTCTAAAATATGCATGCCCTGCCTAATGCTCTGGGTCAGGAGTCGGGATATGTGTAATGTAGTGATGAAGTCGCCTCCATTGCCAGCTCTAGTAGCCAAATTCAGATGGAGAGGAAGGGAGAGATAGAGTAGTAAACCCTATTCATGCACATTCCAGTGCTGCAAGGTACTGAAGGTTTTGTCTAGAGTAGACTAAAGCCTTGCCATTCAAGTTCTATTCATAGAGTGTGTTTCCTACTCATGAAAGAACTGGCCAAATACATATTAATCTCACTGATCATGTACATGCAGAGCTAGGACTACATGTAGTGAGTACATGTACATGTAGGGCTAGGACTACATGTAGTGAGTTGTACATGTACATGCAGAGCTAGGACTACATGTACATGTAGTGAGTTATGTACATGCAGGGCTAGGACTACATGTAGTGAGATGTACATGTACATGCAGGGCTAGGACTACATGTAGTGAGATGTACATGTACATGCAGGGCTAGTGCATGTAGTGGGTAACATGTATACACATAGCTAGGACTAGGGAATTTTGTTTCAGAGGCCCTGGCTAGGAGGTTCTGGGTGGTTTTGCAGTAGTCCCAGCCATAGCCCTCAGAAGCAAAACTGCCCACACAGAACAGACGACTTTAGAAGTTCTCTGTCAGTGGCAACAATGGCTCGTGTTGTGTCTGGTGAGGAACTGTGGTGACAAGTTAACCTGAGGTCATTTTAAGTGTTCCAAAAAGGCTTCCTGGAATACAATAAAGAACACAGCAAGAAATGTTTGTGACTTGTGTTAAGTTAATTATAATGTCTTCATGAAGTCCTGTAATCTACGTACATGTACATGTCCCTTCAGAAATGTTCTGTTTTAGCATGTAGTGTAGTAGACCACTCAATTGGTTTGCAAGCCAGTCCCTTTCATTTATAATTCTCAGCTTGACAGCCCTGAGATAACTCCATGGCTAGGTCAATAGTCCCATGAAGCTTAGGTCTATAGTAACTAGCTTAGTCCACTATACTCCATGGCTAGGTCCATGAAGCTTTAGGTCTAGTAGCTATAGTAGTTTAGTCCACTATACTCCATGGCTAGGTCAATAGTTCCATGAAGCTTTAGGTCTAGTAGCTATAGTAGTTCCACTATACTACTAGGCTAGGTGAATAGTTCTATGAAGCTTTAGGTCTAGTAACTAGTTTAGTCCACTATACTCCATTGCTAGGTGAATAGTTCCATGAAGCTTTAGGTCTAGTAGCTATAGTAGTTTAGTCCACTATACTCCATGGCTAGTTGAATAGTTCTATGAAGCTTTAGGTCTAGTACATAGCTAGTTTAGTCCACTATACTCCATGGCTAGGTCAATAGTTCCATGAAGCTTTAGGTTTAGTAGCTATAGTAGTTTAGTCCACTATACTCCATGGCTAGGTCAATAGTTCCATGAAGCTTTAGGTCTAATAGAGCTCTAGCTTGGTTCACCAGATAATGTTATGGTTAGGTGGGAAGCTTTAAAAGTCTAGGGTAGCTATGTATGTAGATGTAAGCTTCGTAAACTAGTCAACATCAAAACAATTACTAACTTATTTGTGTGCTCCAGACTCTTCTCTGCTTAGTACCTGGTCATCTTGGAGGGATGACTAAATCCTGCTTCATAACGTGACTAGCTAGCTGTCATTCGGCGCTGCATTGGTGGCATTGTGTTGTAGTCAGTGGAAATTGTCCTTTGACTTTATTACTAACTTACTAGAATAGACTGACAGCAGCTACATGTAAGTAAGTGGGATTTAATAATGCTTCTGGCTAGTTGGATGAGAAGAAAGAGCAATGTGCTGGAGGTCTATTTAGCAACTAGCTCTGGCTAACAAAATTCATTAGAAACTTTGTCCCATCTTTAACCATCATGCTCTCCCCTTAATATCCAGATTCTCCAATTCCCCCCCCCTTGGACAATTTTCTAAATGAAACCCTGGTAGTGGTATAGTACAGTGGAACCTCTGAATAACGGACGCATTGGAACGAGGACTTTTGTTCATTATTAAGTGTCCCTTATTCAGAGGTTTCCCCCCATTAATCTCATTTTATCATTATAATAGGTGGAGAACGTGGATTGTTTGTTCATTCATCAAGTTCATTCATCAATTGTAGATATTACATGCATTGTATATTACATAATAATTATAAGATACTAATATTATTATATGAACGTTGTTAATTGTAGATGTAAATTGATGCAGTTATTCAGTGTGAAGGGCAGGGAAGTATGAATGTAGAGTACTTTGTCTGGCATTAACTGAATGAAGACAAGCTACTTGATCAATTAGAGAACTGGTACTCAAGGCTTCGGTAAAACATGCACGGCTTTCCAAAAAGGTTTTGACCTCCTCTAATGATTGTATAGCTTCTCCATAGTTTCTCAATTTGGGGTGAGGTGGTAGTCTAGGTCTTCTCCATCAGATCTGTAAGTGCTTCCTCACATTCAACAATGGATGACTGTTCAGAAAGGCTTGCTAAGAAGCTTTCTTCCCAGGTATCGTCATCAAACTCAGTACATACAGGAAGATTGCTGTCACCGTTGACATACATGTACTCATCAGGTGAACAACTACCCTTGGAGCCCATTGTCTTTGAAATGAGTGCACCTAGTACAAATTCTGCATCAATGTCTTGAAAAGGATCTTCTTCATTTAAGCTGGTCACACCCAACTCACTATCACCACTTTTGAAGAACTTACATGTACATGTAGATATCATTGGTTTTACTTCACTCCATGCCTGAGATATCCACCTGATTGCAGTTTGTACATTAATAAACTTCGTTATCTTAGAAGCACAACTGCAATCATCAATCTTAGCTAACACATAGCGAAGGAGAAGCCGACGATAATGGACCTTGAAGTTCTGGATGATCCCCAAGTCTAGTTGCTGTAATTTAGATGTTGCATTTGGTGGAAGAAAAACTATTTTTATATTACTATATTTTTCTTTTAAATTTTCTGGGTGGCAACCAGCATTATCCATAAAAAGCAAAATGATCTTTTTTTAATACTCATTTTATGGTTAAAAGAGGTCAATACTGCTTCCAAGGTTTCTCCTGTCATCCAGGCTTTTTTCTGGTGATAATACTTGACTGGTAGACTATTTTTATCCATACCTTGAAAACACCTGGGGTTTTCTGATTGCCAGATTAAATAGGAGTCTCCTTATCACCAGCTCCATTCACTATGAAAGTCACTGTGACCCTCTGCTTACACTTCTTCCCACCCTTGCACTTCTTCCCCTTCTGAGCAAATCCTTGCTCTGGAAGAGCCCTCCAAAAGCATCCTGTTTCATCTAAGTTATAGATATCTTCCTTTGCATATCCCCTCAAAATCTCAGGCAATCTCTCCTTCCATGACTCAAAAGTATCCCCTTGTACATCACCTGATTCTCCACACACAGTCACTCTTTTAATGTTATATCGCTTCTTCCACTTTTCCAACCATCCATTGCTTCCCTAAACTCCTTGTCCAGGATTACAGCAATTTCCTTGGCTTTTTCAGTAAGCTGGGACCCACAAGGGTAAATGTTCTTTGAGCATGCCAGCAGGTACCATTGGTATAAAGCGTCGTTAATCTCCAAGTATTCGGACACACGAGATCTCTTGTTTGTACGAGACAAAGAGCTTGAAGCATTTGATTCATACAAGGTGACAATAGATTCCTTGTTTTTCAAAATATCTGAAATTTGGGTCTTTCCAAAGCCGAAGAGTTCACCAAGTGAACGTACAGTAACACCAGCATTCTTCTCAGCTTCCTTGATAACTTCAATCTTTTTCTGTAAAGAGAGATGATATCTACACTTGCTCGAAGAAGCCATGACTCAAATGAAGCAGCTGCTAAACTGACACATGTTCGATAGATGGGCATAGCCTTGACGCAGTTCATGTGGCTGGCACGTGAGATCCGCTTCCAAGCCTGTAGTCAGTAGTGGACCTGGTGGTGGTGCAATGTCTTGCTTCCAAGCCTGTAGTCAGTAGTGGACCTGGTGGTGGTGCAATGCCTTTGAGTGTGACAGAGATTCAGTCCTATATCAGAGGACACCATGTGTACAAAGAAGTGTGGACACCTCACATTGGGGAAGTTCTGCTACTCAAACGGGAGCCAGATAATGCCGAGGATCAGTCTGCTGTGGCCGTAATCAAAGACGGCGAAGTTGTAGGTCATTTTGAAACATTGCCTCTACAATCTAACAGTTCCTGAGGAGAGACTGCAATAAAGCATTTGTTGAGGTCACAGGAGGCAGAGTCAACAGAGGAGCGGGATATGGAGTTGAAGTTCCAGCTACATGTACCTACCGTGTGTATGGACCACAGCCTTACGCTAACAGAATACGAGATATATAATGTAGCAGCATCTCTCCAAGCAAGAGGCCCACTTTAGACTACCATACTGCATTTCACAAGATGTTTCATGCATAAAATGTATTGTTAATATAATTATTAATTGGCATGCACACATGATTAGTACTGGCCCCACCCACTCTCCGTTAGGAGGTTTATTTCTACAACGATGAGCTTTGGGTGCACTAAGAGCTGTCCGTTAGCCGGAATTGAGAGGTGTCCGTTACAGGGAGGGTGACTGAGTACTATTTCAATGGCAAAGCCAATTGGTGCATGTGCTCGTGTCCGTTATAAGGTACATGTACATGTATGTGTCTGCTATAGGGAATGTCCGTTAGTAGAGGTTCCACTATAGTGGCTACTGTATAAGTCAATTACACATCCTGACATGCTAACTGCTTCCAAGCATTTCCTTTTGCTCTTCCATTCTTATGTGTGTGTTTCTGAAGGGACTTGCCACAAACATGAGGGGTTTCTCTCAGATTGATTCCACTTCACTTCACCAGCATTCATACAAGCATTCTGATTGGCCTGATGCTGCGTTGCTAACGCTGGAATGCAACTTTTTCCCTCACATTTCGCTGTGTTGTCTGGTGCACAATATGAGGGAAGGAGAGCCGTAGCATGCAACATTCTGCTCAGCCACTGTCATAGTGTGGCCCAGCCTTAACATAAGTCACACATACTGGCTGCCTTTAGACTCACCATCTTTCTTTGATCTTTGATGATTGGTTGACTGGGTGTGTTTCCTTATTGAATTCTGTGCTGTAGCTAAAACTCTATCCTCTTGTATTTTATGTATGTGTACAGGTTCAAAAATGGACGCCGTCCAGGGGGTCTTTTCTCACGAGAATGAACTGGGTCCGACCTTCTCCCTCCGCATTCCAATTTCCATCAACTCTTCCGTATGTTTGCTAAAGACCTGGAGAGGGTGCAGGGGGGGTTGGGGGGGCATATTTATTTTTGTTTGAGTCTGTTTTTGAGGGTTTTGAGGGGGGGGGGGAAGTGGTGAGACTGTGGGAGGTAGAGGTAATTCCCACCTGTAGGTGCCAGCCAAAGAGTGACCTTTTGTGTGGCTAGAAGTGGTTGTATGCTGGAGGTGGCTGTATGCTGGAGGTGGTTGTATGCTGGAGGTGGTTGTATGCTGGAGGTGGTTGTATGTTGGAGGTGGCTGTATGCTGGAGGTGGTTGTATGCTGGAGGTGGTTGTATGCTGGAGGTGGTTGTATGCTGGAGGTGGTTGTATGTTGGAGGTGGTTGTATGCTGGAGGTGGTTGTATGCTGGAGGTGGTTGTATGCTGGAGGTGGTTGTATGCTGGAGGTGGTTGTATGCTGGAGGTGGTTGTATGCTGGAGGTGGTTGTATGCTGGAGGTGGCTGTATGCTGGAAGTGTTCCAGTGCTAATCTATAAGTTCTCACCTGTAATCTTACCTTGTGGACATAAGACTAGAGCAGTTGCTATAGCTGCAGCTGCTATGCTCTGTAGGAGCAAGATGAGAGCAATATCAGCAGCTGCTCTATATACATGTATTGTCTATTGGAGTTCTCCTGTCCACCTGAAGTCCAGTGTGGCATGTGGCATGTGGCTTATGGCTATTCATAGATTTTGGATTTTTAATAATGTTTGCGGCGTGTACATAGCATCAGTTGACAGTATTTTATCTGAGGTGAGCACTAGTCCAGTGTAGTGGCCAAGTGAAGCTGTTGAACCTTCAAATATTGACAAGACATTATACAGAAATTACGCTAGGCACACTTGTGTTCAGGATTTACCTCAAAGCAGACCAAACAAGGAGCTGTTCCCTGGTAATAAATCCCAGCATTACATCACCACGAGGATTACATGGGTCCAGCTGCTGCCCTAGTCTTAAGCCTACCATTGCCCTGTCCCTGACTGAGACCTGATATGTACAGCATTGATGTCATGTTAATGGTAACAGGCTGGAACTGTGACATGAGGAAGCAATCAAATGACAATGTCATTAGTTCAGCATTCCTATAAGCAAGTCCATATACCAGTACATGTGTACATAACAAAATAATGCCCAAGAGGAAGAGTGTGATGTCAGTAATGGTGGCAAAGGTCCTAGCCATAGTCGGGAAGACAACTGGTCAAGGTACACGCAGTCAAACGATAAAATCACAAATGTAAACGAGTTATTCAAGGAAGAGAAGAGAAAGGGATAGTCAATCATAGAGCACAGATTGCCCAAGGCAACAGGATTATCTACAAGGAGAGTAACAAGGATAACAAGGTCTCTCTCACCTGATAACAGCTTTCTGACACCAAAACAATACAAAATCAAGAATACATATACAGACCCTAACTCATTTGACAGATAGGTGGTGTTCCTAGCAGGGGCTCTGGTGCATTATAAAGCTGCCTAGAAAACTAGTGCTGTAGTAGCCAGCCATTATACGCTTCATATACACTAGCCATATTGAAAGCTATAACTAGCATACCTACCAGGACTGAGGCTGTGCTCCCCTCCCCAGCACACTTGAGCACAGAGGGGGTTGCTTTTTAGCCAACTGGTGAATAATTTTTTGTTTCCAAGGGGGAATTACCTTGCTTACTCAGCATTCAAAGGTGACCTATGTTTGGTTTAGCACCTACTTGACTGTTGATATTTGTTTAAACGTTTGGTCATACTACATGTACATGTATGTATGTCTCCTGCTGCTCAAAAATCAGTGTTGCTTACTAGACCAATGTCTAGATGGAAGAGACCATGTCAGATACTCTCCAGGCTCTGCTCTGGCAACTGTTCAACTCTTCCTTATCCCTTAGCTAGTGCAGTAGATACACGTCTTCACTCATCCCTGCCGCATAAGGAATCACTGCATAAGGAATCACTGCCGTAGGATCCTTCTTTTCAGACCCCTGATTGCCTGTATCGGTGTACTCATCTTCTTTTCTGTGTTTAGATGTACATGCATCTAAAGCCAGTTTCTTAGGATTATGTCACCTCATTAGTGAGATTTGCTCCTAGAGCAGGACTGAACAGCACTACACGCTGCAGTTGCTCATGGCAACCTGATGATTGGCTGGCAACCTCACAAATTTGTGAGATTGTAAGATCTGTATGCATGTAATGTTTGCCCCTCCTCCCCCGAAACTATCCACTCAGAGTTTAATAATAAAAGCTGATGTTATGCTGGATCCTTATGCCTTCACCCCCCTCCACCCCCACATGCCCTCAAGTGGTCACTTAAAAACAAGCAGGAGCTTAACAAGCAATGCCAGTAGGCAGTCATAATCAATTTCCTTTAAGTATGAATCGTCAGGAGGGTCCGCAGGAAGTTCAACATCAAAGTCATTTTCAGATCAGGAATAATTTTGGGATACAACTGAGTAATGTTTTACCAGCTGGTATGCACTCGTGTGTTGTGTACCACATCCCTTGTAGCTGTGTAGCTGTGGGAAATATACTATATAGGGGAGACCATCAGAAGACTGGAGACCAGAGTGAAAGACATCAAGATGCCTGTAGAAAGTGTGCTAAAGAGAAGTATGCAATTGCTGAACATGCAAGGGACATTGGACATCCTATTTTGTGGGAGGAAGCCACCATCTTGGACCAGGCCAGAAGACAGAAGGAACTGCTAGAGAAGGAGGCATTGCACATCAGCCTAGCACCAAAGTGTGAGTGGTTCAATCAAGATTGTGGAATGGACTTGCCTGGCTGCTGGGTGGCCGCTCACAAGAGCCTGAACTCTATAGCATGGCCACCATAATGTTCCTGTATTCAGTTGCTGGCTGCTGGATGGCTGCTCTCAAGAGCTTGAACTCTTTAGCATGGCCACCATAATGTTCCTGTATTCAGTTGCTGGCTGCTGGGGTGGCCGCTCTCAAGAGCCTGAACTCTATAGCATGGCCACCATAATGTTCCTGTATTCAGTTGCTGGCTGCTGGGTGGCTGCTCTCAAGAGCTTGAACTCTTTAGCATGGCCACCATAATGTTCCTGTATTCAGTTGCTGGCTGACTGCTGGGTGGCTGCTCGCAAGAGCCTGAACTCTATAGCATGGCCACCATAATGTTCCTGTATTCAGTTGCTGGCTGACTGCTGGGTGGCTGCTCTCAAGAGCCTGAACTCTATAGCATGGCCACCATAATGTTCCTGTATTCAGTTGCTGGCTGACTGCTGGGTGGCTGCTCACAAGAGCCTGAACTCTATAGCATGACGACCATAATGTTCCTGTATTCAGTTGCTGGCTGCTGGGTGGCTGCTCTCAAGAGCCTGAACTCTATAGCATGGCCACCATAATGTTCCTGTATTCAGTTGCTGGCTGCTGGGGTGGCCGCTCTCAAGAGCCTGAACTCTATAGCATGGCCACCATAATGTTCCTGTATTCAGTTGCTGGCTGCTGGGTGGCTGCTCTCAAGAGCCTGAACTCTATAACATGGCCACCATAATGTTCCTGTATTCAGTTGCTGGCTGACTGCTGGGTGGCTGCTCACAAGAGCCTGAACTCTATAGCATGGCCACCATAATGTTCCTGTATTCAGTTGCTAGCTGACTGCTGGGTGGCTGCTCTCAAGAGCCTGAACTCTATAGCATGGCCACCATAATGTTCCTGTATTCAGTTGCTGGCTGACTGCTGGGTGGCTGCTCACAAGAGCCTGAACTCTATAGCATGACGACCATAATGTTCCTGTATTCAGTTGCTGGCTGCTGGGTGGCTGCTCTCAAGAGCCTGAACTCTATAGCATGGCCACCATAATGTTCCTGTATTCAGTTGCTGGCTGCTGGGTGGCTGCTCTCAAGAGCCTGAACTCTAGAGCATGGCCACCATAATGTTCCTGTATTCAGTTGCTGGCTGGCTGCTGGGTGGGCTGCTCTCAAGAGCCTGAACTCTATAGCATGACCATATGATGTATGATGTAGTTAATGTTTTAGTTGTACAGTAGCAAGCACTTGTTATATTTATTGTTTTGATGGCCTTTTTAAATTTGCTATTATTATTATTTTTGCCACATCTGATCCACATGCTGGACATGTGTGCCAGGGTGTGGTTTGTATCACATGGTGGATAGCGGTATATCTCACATGTCTTATTAGCATTTCATTATTCCTGATGAAAGCTGGAGCATCTAGTCAAATCGTCGAGAGAGTAAATTTCAAGTTGATCATTGAGGTCATTGTAATTACGGGACTTTAATTTACTCCAATGAAAATGTAGAGCTCTTAGAGACACAGTGAAACCACACTGCAAGTCTCAACTTTCTACGACCTTATAAGGGTAGTTGTAGTCATGACTACGTAGATTTGTGAGATTTAGCTCCCTTTACTTTGGGTCCCAACAACTTTGAACTTTGGCATGGTTGTATGTACTTATTAATTCCTGCCATGTCAGTCTCCAAAGAGAGAGCTGATGGAGCTCTCTTTTTTAAAACATGCATAGCGTTTGTCTTATGTCATGTCTGGGTACGTGGCTAGGTTCATTTGCATATTTCAATTGTACTTGTAGGCCTTGAATTCAAATTAGTGTTTATGGCACATGCAACTTACACGTGGACCTCATAACCCCAAACCTGCTGCATCAGCATTTGGACCAGAATTTTGAGCATGCCAACTCCATCTAGCACCTCGAGAAGAATGCACCATCAAAATGGATGCCACTTGACTTGTGACACACAATCTCGGTAAATCTTGGCAGCAATGACAGCCATTTTGAAGCCTTCAATTTGGGGCCGACTTTATCTGAGTTATCTCCATCAGCTGGCAAGCTGCTAAACCATGTTCCTTGTGCGACTTCTGCCTTGAGGCATGCTGATCTGCACATTGTCTACCTCGACAACAGCCCTTGGAGCTGCAAGGCAAGGCTGATTCAGTCCCCTGACAACCACATGGGAATGTCGGTTGTCAGAGGCTTTGCTATACAAACAAGACCATGCTGTTTTTTAATATATATATATATATTATACATACATAATATATATATTATACATATATTGTACATAATATATATATATATATAGCGGAGGTGCTAATTGACTGAGAAAGGACAAAATAGCAAGCAGAGGAAGACTAAATACAATTTGGACATGCTAACCCCCTCACTCCCCCCCCCCAAGTCCACGCTCTTTTTCTCCCCCTAGCAGCTTCACTAGCAAACTGTTGGTGAGGTCTAACATAGCTTGTGTTGTTTGCTGGTGATGTTGTCATGTTGTGTGGTGTTGCTATCATCACGAATGTGAAAATGCATGCACAGGTATATATGTATTTCTACACCAAATGACTGATAGGCCCACAACGCCAAGTGCTGTGCTGTGCCATACAATATGAATGGCTGCAAGTGCTGTGCTGTGCCATACAATATGGCTGCAAGTGCTGTGCTGTACCATACAATATGAATGGCTGCAAGTGCTGTGCTGTACCATACAATATGAATGACTGCAAGTGCTGTGCTGTGCCATACAATATGAATGGCTGCAAGTGCTGTGCTGTACCATACAATATGAATGGCTGCAAGTGCTGTGCTGTGCCATACAATATGAATGGCTGCAAGTGCTGTGCTGTGCCATACAATATGAATGGCTGCAAGTGCTGTGCTGTACCATACAATATGAATGGCTGCAAGTGCTGTGCTGTACCATACAATATGAATGGCTGCAAGTGCTGTGCTGTGCCATACAATATGAATGGCTGCAAGTGCTGTGCTGTGCCATACAATATGAATGGCTGCAAGTGCTGTGCTGTGCCATACAATATGAATGGCTGCAAGTGCTGTGCTGTGCCATACAATATGAATGGCTGCAAGTGCTGTGCTGTGCCATACAATATGAATGGCTGCAAGTGCTGTGCTGTGCCATACAATATGAATGGCTGCAAGTGCTGTGCTGTGCCATACAATATGAATGGCTGCAAGTGCTGTGCTGTACCATACAATATGAATGGCTGCAAGTGCTGTGCTGTGCCATACAATATGGCTGCAAGTGCTGTGCTGTGCTTCAAGTCGTAATCCTGATCCTGACTAAATGTACAAAAACCACCCAGCATCAACTTGGTAAAGTCCTGTCTAGGTCCGACCTTCCATTTGGCCATGCATAGCGAACGTACATACAGACCGTTGGTCCTAAATGATGTGCATCGGGGGAGGGGTGGGGGGTGGGGGTTCAGTAGCACTCCCTATATTTTAAAATGCCCCTCCCACAAACAAAGCTGAATTTGGCAGCTTCTTAGTATCATAATTGGCATCTTCGGCCGATCTTGACCCCATAAACACTCTGAGTGTGATTAGAATCCTTCATGAATTTAGTAAGCATGAAGTATAAAAACATTAAAACATGAACTTTCATATTCAAGATCTTTTACCTGTCTTCTTCCCCCGGCCCCCCCTGCCCGGCCCCCCCATGCCTGGCCCCCCCCCCCCCCCGGCATACCATATATCCAGTCGTCATAATTATACTACCACAAGACTCCAAACAGTCCAAGCATTGCCACGACTAATCCATTTCATACCATCTATCTGTGTATTCTACTTCCTAACCTCGTAGAAGATGTCCATTTGTCATAATTTCTACTATCGAGAACTCCAAACTATCCATAAAACTAGCTATTCAGCCAAACACCTGAAGATTGGTAAAGTATCACCACTTCCATAAACGTTCCTCGGATAGCATAGAACTGAACTGTCACTAACAGCTGCAGGTTTGGTATCAAACAAAAGTGACCAGTTGGTTTCCTCAGATGTTTACTCGTGTCACAATAGTTGACATCACAGACCTGTAACCAAATCAGGTGATTACTTGCATGCTTGTGCCTACGAGTATTATATCATGCATATATTATATAGGCACTTAATATATAGTAAACAATAATGTCATTATGTGATTGGTTAGTTCTGGTCTATAAAAAATCAACAACACAACTACTCAAAAAGAAATCCAACAAGAATTTACCAAAATAGATCACCATATTTACAGAGCGTCCCTTATTAATATAATGAAGGCCAATAATTATTACAATACTGCTTTAAAAAATTATATTTGCTGGTTTTGTGAAGGTCTGTGCTGTTACCTGTACCTCTTAATGCCATAGCAGTTGTCAATGTAACCCCCCCCCCCCACACACACACCCTACCACCAGCACTGTTTTCAATGTCAAAACTTGTATAAACTACAACTATGTGGATGTGCATTGGTTACATTGTTCACCCCAAAAAATGAGGAGGAATGTCTGGGAAGGTTCCTCTAGTACTAGCTTTCAGTATGAAGCTTTTAATTATCTAGCTTGCATCTGGTGCCCTACTGAACTATTTATCTCTGCATATGGTTTTCCAATAGACTATTGAGTAACCAAAGCTAGATAGCTTTCCTGGATAGACTTTGATATGTCTGGTCTGGTCTGGTGCCGGATGTCTACATACATGTACTAGCTATGACAAGAACAAACCTAAAACACAAGAACTCACATGCTGCCTACTTAATATTTTAACACAGAGCTGGAGTGCTTGTGAGAGGGCTATAGCTATGTATGATCCACAGCTCTAGCTGCTGCTCTGGTCTGGGTTGGAGTGCTTGTGAGAGGGCTATAGCTATGTATGATCCACAGCTCTAGCTGCTGCTCTGGTCTAGGCTGGAGTGCTTGTGAGAGGGCTATAGCTATGTATGATCCACAGCTCTAGCTGCTGCACTGGTCTAGGCTGGAGCGCTTGTGAGAGGACTATAGCTATGTATGATCCACAGCTCTAGCTGCTGCTCTGGTCTAGGCTGGAGTGCATGTGAGAGGACTATAGCTATGTATGATCCACAGCTCTAGCTGCTGCTCTGGTCTAGGCTGGAGTGCTTGTGAGAGGACTATAGCTATGTATGATCCACAGCTCTAGCTGCTGCTCTGGTCTAGGCTGGAGTGCTTGTGAGAGGGCTATAGCTATGTATGATCCACAGCTCTAGCTGCTGCACTGGTCTAGGCTGGAGTGTCTGTGAGAGGACTATAGCTATGTATGATCCACCACTCTAGCTGCTGCTCTGGTCTAGGCTGGAGTGTCTGTGAGAGGACTATAGCAGAGTTGCCAACCGTCCCGGAATGGCCGGGACAGTCCCGGAATTTTGAGCTTTGTCCCGGTGGTGTCCTTGTCCTTGTCCCGGAAATGTCCCGGAATTTACAGCTACGCGCACCTTGCGCTTCCACTCGCTTAGATGGCCACTGCAGTCCCAAGCTTGTTTAGTTTAGTCCTTTAACACTCGTAAAGCAACAAAAACAGGACAAGTTTTTAGCAGAGAAAAACTTCAGATAAACAATTACGGGTGTGCGAAACAACCTTTGACCTTGTTTCGATTGGAGGTGCGTGCAATCTCAGCTAGTGTGGCAGAGGAGAGAATGCCATTGTGACAATAAATGGATCAAAATAATTTCAGGGGATTAGGCATCAAAGGTATAAATTAAAAATATAAAATGAAATTGATTGACAAAGTAAGTAAGCATGGAATACAACAAATACAGGGTAAATAATAACATCATGGGTACAGTGTGCTGCTTGTGTTCAATGCAATAGTAATGTCAGTAGTCTTGCCTTCATTTTAGGTCACTTGTATGCCCAATGTACTGTATAGACATGATATATAACTCTAAAGATAGGTCTGTCTGTGTGCTCTCTCTTGATAATAAACATCCATAGATTCTGCACACTTCACTGTAATGGACTTTATATATAGCTCAAATGCTTGTATCACTTGTATGCCCAATGTACTCTGTGTGCAATCGATTTTGGTGTTACCCATGGTGGCCGTAATGATGTCACATCTCACCTCAAGAGCAAGAAACATAAGGATATATCAAAGGCTGTGCTATCAACTATTCCAATCACCTCTCTCTTCCAACATCAGAGAAGTGATCAAGTAATCGAAGCAGAGGTCAGGTGGGCTACATTTGTTGCTAAGCCTTTCTGTCTAGTGACCATGCCACCAAGCTTTTCAGCAAGATGTTCCCAGACTCTGAAATTGCAAAGAAATTATCCTGTTCCCACACCAAAACCACCACCATAGTAAAGAAAGCTCTTGCTCCTTACTTCACACAGAGAGTTATGGAGTCAATGTCAAGTGGTCCATTCTCTTTGATGATCGATGAATCCCATGACAAGAGGGATAAGCCTTGCATAATTCTTTTGAGGCTTCTTGATCCACAGGTAGGTGAAGTACGGACGAGATTCTTGGATATGCCTGTTGTGAGCATTGATATAGCTACCAACTTGTTTCAAGCCTTGAAGGAGTCACTGACTAATAGGAATGGGCTCAGCTTTGACAATGCAGTGTCTGTCATGTCTGATACCACCAATGTTATGAAAGGAGTGAGGTCAGGTGTGCAGAAGCTGATTAAGGATGAGATCCCAACTTTGTATGATGTTGGTTGCATCTGCCATTTGGCTGATTTAACAGTCAAAGCTGGTTTGAAGGTACAGTACTCCCAATGAATATTGACTAGCTCTTCATCGACATATTCTACTACCTCCATAGCAGCAAGAGAGCAGCAATTTGTCATCCTATGGTGTTCACTTTTCACCACTGAGCCAGGGGTGATTTTGAAGCATTGCCCCACACGATGGCTCAGCTTGCTGAAGTGGGTGAATCGTTACCTCAGGCAGTATGATGGTTTGAAGTCATTCTTCTTGTCTTGTGAGGAAGCTGAAACAGCTCAAGGCTTGAAAATCCTCTGACGAAACCTCTGTTGTTCTTTTATCTTGCCCTCAATGGATCAATTCAATCGCCTCTTCCAGAAATCTACAGAGAATACTACCTCACAGCTGTATGATGACGGTCGACGTATAAAATTAATGGCGTGGTCAACACGCTAATTAGGGGGGGTGGTCGAAAATTCGCGCCGTATATAAAATTAATGTCCCGGAATTAACTTATGGAAAGTTGGCAAGTATGCTATAGCTGTATGTATGATCCACAGCTCTAGCTGCTGCTCTGGTCTAGGATGGAGTGCTTGTGAGAGGGCTATGATCCACAGCTCTAGCTGCTGCACTGGTCTAGGAAGTCCACAGATAAGAACTTGCCATTTGGTCCAATGAACAAACAATAACTTGTGGTTAGATTAGTAAGTTTCCTGAGCCACAGCTAAGCTAGTTAGTTGCCTGTGTAGTGTTTTCAATAGACCATGATAAGCTGTAGCCACAAACCTCAGTTGTAGTAGCTCTGGTCAGGTTAGTCGAGTACTCTATCCAACAGCCACCTTCTACAGCAACATGTACATGTATATAGTCTCTCAATGAACTCTCAGTCTACATAATAACATGACAATAACCTTCTCAATAATCAACTTGAAATTGTATTCTCTCGACGTTTCGACTAGATGCTCTAGCCTTCATCAGGAATAATGCTAGAGCATGTAGTCGAAATATCGAGAGAATACAATTTCAAGTTGATTACTGAGAAAGTTATTGTAAATTAATAAGTTAGTCGCTGTAGTGCAATTCGCGGTCTTCTCAGAGTAAAGGTGTAATGAAAGGAGTTTACTATGCAAGTTGTGTGTGAGTGGAGGAGGGTTGGGGGGGGGGGGGGGAGGGAGGGGGGGGGAGATAGATGATAGACTAATTTCACATTCTAAGCACTTTTAGTGCTGTTTTTTCGAGTGTAAAATATGGCGCAACCTCAGTAATCCCGCAACCTCAGTAATCCCTGCTCAATGAATGTGCCAACATGCAAGTCTGAGTTATGGCAGCTCCAAATGGGACCTCCATTTTTCTATATTTATGATTTGTTCTAAACCACAACACCTTCTCTTCCCCTTTAATTTTTTATGATGATGTTCCGTGTTGAATGCAAATTATTCAGTGCAGCACTGCATATATATTTTTTAAATTAATGATCACTTGTGCTGGCTGTCTGTGTATTATTTATTTCACTCTTTCACATAATCTGAGATATTTTAAATTTTAATTGTGAATTTAATGAAAACCTCAAAATATTTATGTATCTTCGTAACAGAAATTTCCCTCTCCCTAGCCCAGGGAATTAATCAATTATTATTCTCATGTGGTGTTTTCTTACCTTTTTCCCCTTCTATCTTCCGAGATACTTCAATAGTAACATGGTTCAATTCTGGCCTTCAGCTTTTTAAAAGACGTTGCCTTTGCAAAAATGGGTGCAGCAAGAACTACCAAGATTAGCCCCCACAAAATGTCCTGCATCATCATGACCCGGAGATGTTAATATGGCATGGCACTTGGGATATTCAGCCTTTTTTTAGTGCCATACCTGCTCATGCATTCCCGACAATAGCTCACAGATTACGCAACACAGCCAGCAAAGTACACTAGCTACGTCAGAACTAACAGAAGCAGTTAGCTAGCGAGGCTTCCTGTAGCCCTGAAAATCAATTGATTAAATTAAGTAGACATTAACAGATGGTCTTGATGGCTGTGATTGAGCCTACGGAGCTGCCTCTGGCCAAGTCAAACACCTTGTTGCTTGCAATGGTTGCTATTCTGTCTTCAGAGTCCATTTTTGATCAAATAAAGGGACATTACTTCCTGCACCTCTGCTAGTGTACACGTGTGTATAAATATATGGTGTGTACATGCATGTATATCTCTCTGTATTGCATGCACCTCTGCTAGTGTACACGTGTGTATAAGTATATGGTATGTTCATGCATCTATATCTCTCTGTATTGCAGGGTTTTCATGATGTCCATTTTCTCTTCATGTACCTTGACAAGGATAATGTCCCTACGCAGTTGTGTTCCAAGCAGACTGTGGTAAGTGAAGTGTAGACTGGAAGCCAGTGGTATAATTGCTGTTTATTTGTTAGTGGTAACTGAGCAATATTCGGCTCACACCTGATATGGAGGGGGGGGGGGTAAGGTGGAGAGGGGAGAGAGATAGAGAGGGAGGGAGACATGTGAAAAACCCAAATAAAGTAATGTCCATGCAGGCAGATGGTGGGAGTGTGTGTTATTATGAATGATCTCAATAATGCTCTCATAAAACTCCCACCTACATCCAAGACTTTCTCGATAATCTACTTAAGTTTATTAGTTTATTCCCTCGGATGCTCTCCACCTTCCCCCCCCTCACTGGAGAGTTACATGGAAAACTTCGTGTTGCTTTGCGAGGCCATATCTGCGATGAATGTGGTTGGCCCAGTGTCTGCAGTGTTCGCCTGACAGAATTAGAGACTCTTCACCCACTTTAATTTAATAGACATAACAATGAGAATGATCATCCTAGTGTAAAAATAATCGAGAAATAACGCTACGGAAAGTGAACTGGCTGCCTTGTAGTTGACACCCTTCTTGACCACAATACCAATCTCAATCTTCTCACCGTATGGGTTACCTGTCTTACACCTCGTCACTCTTCCAGATCCAGGGCCAAAGGAAGCGGTCCGGCAGCTCTGGCCAAAACCCGACCACTTTTTTTAACGTGATCTGTAATCGATGTTGGTAATGTTAACACACATTCTGTTTGCATGCGCTAGCTTGCTATGCGATGCGTCAATTTTCAGTATGAAAATGCGCCTCTTTAATTTTATTTACCGTGCTAGATCACCTCACTGGTTATAATCAACTTCAAATTGCTAGATGCTCTAGCCTTTATCAGGAATTCCTGATGAAGGCTAGAGCGAAACTTCGAGTGAATACAATTTGAAGTTGATTATACAAAAGGTGATTATAATGTTATTATTTCAACTGAGAGTTCATTGACACTTCACTTATGTTTCTGCTGGGCTGAGATGGGAGAGCAATGGCTCTGACTTGATGTATAGCTGCACGGCTTCCCACAATATGTACAGAAAACCAATGAATGGATAGGCAATGAGAGCGACCACTGTGGCCGGCTACTTTATCTTCGCTTTGACTCATAGGTGTGAACAATCTTTCTGTGGCATTAATTAATGAGCTACTGTAACAAAGTACTATAAACTTGGTTGATAAGCACTCATTTTCTTATTTAAAAAAATGGTCCAAAAACTCATTGTAGATGGTTAGTATTGCCAGTCACTGTTAGTATTGCTGTATATCTATGTGTTGGTATGGACCTTAATAGCACATCTGCAGCTGTAGCTGCCCCTCCAGTTGCAACTGTCCCTCCAGTTTTAACTACCCCTCCAGTTGTAACTGTCCCTCCAGTTGTTGTAACTGTCCCTCCAGTTGCAACTGTCCCTCCAGTTTTAACTGCCCCTCCAGTTATAACTGCCCCTCCAGTTGTAACTGCCCCTCCAGTTGTAAATGTCCCTCCAGTTGTAACTGTCCCTCCAGTTGTAACTGCCCCTCCAGTTGTAACTGTCCCTCCAGTTGTAACTGCCCCTCCAGTTGTAACTGTCCCTCCAGTTGTAACTGTCCCTCCAGTTGTAACTGCCCCTCCAGTTGTGCCGGCCCTCCAGTTGTAACTGTCCCTCCAGTTGTAACTGTCCCTCCAGTTGTAACTGTCCCTCCAGTTGTAACTGCCCCTCCCGTTCTAACTGCCCCTCCAGTTGTAACTGTCCCTCCAGTTCTGACTGTCCCTCCAGTTGTAACTTCCCCTCCAGTAGTAGCTGTTCCTCTGATAGGAACTCGGCCCCTCCCACTGTGCTGTACATCGAGCTATAACTTCTATCAGGAATTATCACTTTAATCTATTGTTGTTGTTAACCCTTTCACTGGTGACTTCAGACACGAGTAGTATATATATATATACGAGTCCCACTTCCAAGTAGTAATTATTATTACCTCAAGAATGCGTGCATGAATGCATAGGACATGAGATATTGATGGGGAAAATGACAGCCATCTCTCAAATTGGTCTCCATGTTAACATTTCATATCTCCGTTACTGTAAGCCGAGAGCCTTCATTTTGGTGCCTCTATATTCATCAGTTTCTGGTGACTTGGGTTAAGAAGAAGAGCGTTGTTGAGGGTGACAGACCTTATGTGGTCACCAAATCAAAGATGGCTCTCTATTCAACCATCAGAGTAGCAATGAATATCCTTGGAAATATGATGCCTAGACGGCGTTTACTCTGGTTTCACAAGGTAATGTGTCTGTAGCTTGTAAGGCACATAGTAAACTACGAGTAACATGAATGGGGGGGGGGGGGGGAGGGGCTCATAATCGAAAAGTTGTAACAGATTTGTCATCACCTTCACCTATTTTCTGTTTCCTCTGTGCAGCATGTACATGTACTGTAGGTATCAGTTGTTGGTTGTCCTGTGTGCTTGCACTTGATGTGTTGAATGTACTCTATAGACACATTTTATTAGAGGATACATCCAGCCACATCAATATTACTTAAAAAAACACTGTGCTCCCATATTTTGTGACAGGAATATCGCCACATGCTGCATAAAGAAGGTGGTCTGTGGTTTTTGAAAGTACTTAGCTGTTACAGTTTGTGCCCCCCACATGACCTAAGCAATGACATCACTTCTAATTGCAAGACTTGGCAATGCATACAGTAAACAGAAGCTCATATCACAGAAAACCAAAAGAGCTCTCAAATGATGCTAAAAAATGGAGTGAACACTGGCAAAGTTATGATTGACACATATGTACCCCAACATAGGAGAGTGAAGTTTTTGAGTGATCATATGATGTTGCTGGATGTGTCTTCTAAGAAGATATGTTTATAGAGGCATTCAGCGTATAATTTGAAAATGCACAGAGTAAGCAACAATTTGGTACCAAATACCTGCACAGAGGAAAGAGAAAGTTATGGCGATTACAAATGTGTTGCTTTTTTGTTTGTTGTTGTTTCGACCAGCCCACAGACCTGGTGCACGTGCCACTAGTCCCACAGACCTGGTGCACGTGCCACTAGTCCCACAGACCTGGTGCACGTGCCACTAGTCCCACAGACCTGGTGCACGTGCCACTAGTCCCACAGACCTGGTGCACGTGCCACTAGTCCCACAGACCTGGTGCACGTGCCACTAGTCCCACAGACCTGGTGCACGTGCCACTAGTCCCACAGACCTGGTGCACGTGCCACTAGTCCCACAGACCTGGTGCACGTGCCACTAGTCCCACAGACCTGGTGCACGTGCCACTAGTCCCACAGACCTGGTGCACGTGCCACTAGTCCCACAGACCTGGTGCACGTGCCACTAGTCCCACAGACCTGGTGCACGTGCCACTAGTCCCACAGACCTGGTGCACGTGCCACTAGTCCCACAGACCTGGTGCACGTGCCACTAGTCCCACAGACCTGCCACTAGTCCCACAGACCTGGTGCATGTGACAATTGCCCACATACCTGGTGCACGCCAACTGCCCCACAGACCTGGTGCACGTGCCAACTGCCTCACAAACCTGGTGCCAGTGCCAACTGCCCCACAGACCTGGTGCACGTGCCAACTGCCCCACAGACCTGGTGCACGTGCCAACTGCCCCACAGACCTGGTGCATGTGCCAATTGCCCCACAGACCTGGTGCATTTGCCAACTGCCCCACAGACCTGGTGCACGTGCCAACTGCCCCACAGGCCTGGTGCATGTGCCAACTGCCCCACAGATCTGGTGCACGTGCCGACTGCCCCACAGGCCTGGTGCATGTGCCAACTGCCCCACAGATCTGGTGCATGTGCCAACTTCAATTAGAAACTCGAGCCTCATGTTATCACATCAGATCAAGCTTAGCTAGTTTCCGAGGGTCTGTGGCTAGTTAGCTGTTGCCCTAGCACTAAGCACCACACTTGCACCAACCACCAGGTCACTGTGGCTCACATGCACTTGCAGTTTCCATGACAGCCTTTTGTGCATGCACAGCGTAAAAGGTCTTGGCTTGCTTCAGGAGCGTTGCTCCACAGAGCCGCCCATGCTAATTGTAATTGGCTCCTGCCTGTGATGCTTATAGAGGGTGATATGTCATATATATATATGTATGTGTGCTTGTCTTCTTGTATGGTCAGAATTTCCTCGCTGTCCCCGGAGCTCTCACTCTCGCGCCTCCAATCCTCACCGCAGTCATTGCTGTCATATTCAGGTATGTATCTATACACAGGGCAGGCTTGTACATTCCATGTACTTCTACCTATCATGTCCAGTCTGCCTATCTCTCTCCCTTATCTACAAAAAAAAGTTTTATTTGAATACACTTGTTGACACGTAACAATGTGCAGCAACATGTTCTCCTTTACTCATGAACAAGTTCAGTTTCCATGGATACGTGCTGTTGTCCCAGAATGGTGGTTACTCCAGCAGGCTGACAACCTATCAACACTCAATTTCCTTGCAATGATAATGTTTATTAACACTTTGCGGGAACCTAGGTGATTATTCCTCCACAGTTGCGGCAGTTTCCAAATACCAAAATTAAAATTGTAAAATTTGTTAGTCACTCATTGACCTTCTCAATAGTCAACTTTCTCTCTCCACATTTGGACATGATGTTCCAGCCTTCATCAGGAATAATGACTCACTGAAAGTAGCCCACTCTTTTGATATATAATTTGTTAGTTATCCTTCCAGGATCAGTCTGTGAGGCTGCCCTAGTAAGTATACTACATAGTTATAACTTGGAATGCAGCTAGTGCACAAAGTTTATGATGTCTAGTGCTGTATCTATAGTCCTATTGAACTAGTTATCCAGAAGACTATTTACTGAAACATAAGCTGAATCTTGCTTGAGAGTGTCCTTTGTTATATATCTAGACATATCTAGCTCTTATGTTGGATGCCGTACTACAAGAACAAACCAAGCTTGTAATACACAGAACTTGGTTAGCTACACTACCTAGCAACCTTGCATAGCTGTAGCTGCAGCTGTAGTCCTAGAAGCTGCACAGAATACGACCACAAATGAAAACTTGCAAGTTAGCAACTAGCATTGTGAGGAGGTGTATACACTCAGCACATACGTTAGCACTAAAATTAGAGAACATATATAGAATTTGTGCATGTGTGTGTGTGTGTGTCTGTGTTGCGTGTGAGTGAGCACGCTCGTGTGTGTGTGTGTGTGTGTGTGTGTGTGTGTGGTATGTGCTTGATATTTAGTTATTATTGGTACATGATACATGTACATGTAAGTGAGTTCTACTTGTATATGGGTGGATTTCGTTTGGACAAGGGTTCCTTTTTTTATTGACATGTAAATCCATGTTTGTAAAACTCTATAATAATACTGGACAAACAAGTTTGATTTAACCCCCTCACCACATCAACCTTGCCCATAGGTGCTCTGGCATTCATGGGTCATTTATGAGCCATAATTGTTTATCGTAAAATAGCTTATTTCCAGTTAACTTAATTTCACTGCATCACTACTCGGTATCCAAGGGAGAATATCTTGAAACTAACCATTCACAATTTTGATGACTCCCAAAAATGACGGCAAATACAAGTCTAGCAGAAGTCACTTTTCTAGTGGCAAGCGGTACTCTTGACTCGTCCACGGAAGGCTCCAGTGAGGAAGAAGGTTATGGCCTCCATGCTTACTTGGGTGAATCTTCTTACGAGCGTTGAGCTGTGGAAAAGTTGACCACAAGAGTTAAAACTGTCGGAATCCAGTGGGAAGGTCTTAGCACTAAAGTGAGCTTTGTCTCTGACGAGGAAGGCAGGAAAGCTTCTCATGTTTGTGAATGAGATCTATCTGTAGTATTAGCCTGTTGGTTGTCCAAAGAGCAGTAGCTATTGCTCCTGGTAAAACACGGGTAATAGCCTATACATGTACCTAGCTTCCCAGGCATTGAGATATTTTTTAGTTGAAATTGTACACTGAATCAAGCAAGACTTGATTATGTGCTGGAGAGCTAGCTTTATTTAACCCCCTCGACTCAATTATAATATATAGCCTTATTTAACCCCCTCGACTCAATTATAATATATATAAGATTCAGCATTACAAACTGTGCCATATTTCCTTGATTAGTCCATACCTTGTTTAGAATGCACTCTTGCATGCATCAAGCAATGCTAATGCCTTCGATTAGACCCGCATCAAGCAATGCTACATGCCTTCGATTAGACCTGCATCAAGCAATGTTACATGCCTTCGATTAGACCCGCATCAAGTAATGTTACATGCCTTCGATTAGACCCGCATCAAGTAATGTTACATGCCTTCGATTAGACCTGCATCAAGCAATGTTACATGCCTTCGATTAGACCTGATGCTACATGCCTTCGTCGATTAGACCATGCATCAAGCAATGCTACATGCCTTCGATTAGACCACGTATCAAGCAATGCTACATGCCTTCGATTAGACCATGCATCAAGCAATGCTACATGCCTTCGATTAGACCTGCATCAAGCAATGTTACATGCCTTTGATTAGACCTGCATCAAGCAATGCTACGTGCCTTCGATTAGACCAGGTATCAAGCAATGCTACATGCCTTCGATTAGACCTGCATCAAGCAATGCTACGTGCCTTCGATTAGACCGCGCTCGGACAAGAAATACGAAAGCTACAAAGAAAAAACTCCATCTGGAGGGGGTAATCTTGGCAGTCTCACACCAAGGAAGTGATAATCAAAATTCTTCAAAGTTACGGCATTTCAATCGAGAGAGATGGGTCATGTGATGAGAGCATTAACTGTTTAAAGCCCGGGCAACTAACAGAAAGTGCTGCAGGAAATATCGCCAGCGAGATGGCCAAACTCCACAGAAAAGAGTGGCAGAGTTGATGATGAGGATCCCTTCGCAATCGACAGGAGAAAAAACTGAGAACTAAAGACGATAGCTAGAGCCCAAACATGCTTATTATTATCAATTATTGCCACCTATGTATTTGAGCTCGAGCATCTTGTGCAGCTATTCTGTGCATGTCTGTTAGTCGTGTTCAAGCATGCCCTCTATTGCGACACACCTTCGAATAATACACACAGCCAGGCAGCTCATGAAATGAATAAAACACACACATTCTAATCGAGGAAATACATACTGGATGATTATCATATTAACATGTGCGGCACACAATGGCAAAGAGTAAGGTATGGTCTGTGTTTTTCAACCGACAGATTGCATGTCAAAAATATGGATACAAATGTTCTATAAATGACACTGTTGTGTTGAGGACCAACACTCAGTGTGTGGAGCAAATATTGCGAGTACTAATATGCTTGTTGCAGTGGCAGTCATTCCTGCCTTAACCATGTGTTTGTCTTCTATCACACAACAGTAAGAAAGCATTGCCTAATGTTTGTTAGCAATAGAAATTGCACTATAAACATAAGGTCTAATATTGATGATATTCATACTTTGTGGTCAGCATGTGGTTGCAATAACATGACCACAATTGTTTCAACATTAATACTATCCTGTTATATATACATGTACATGTACATATATGGTTGCCTGTGACTTGAGAGTGAATTTCTGACTTGGTACAAATGATTAGCTAATATTGCTGGTTCGATTTTTTAAAACTCTCCCAGCAATCTGACAGCAAGAGACAGCAAGAGGGTTAATATATATATTACTAGTCAAAAAAGAGAGAAACAAAGAATTTACTAATGTAGACCACACCCTCTAGTCCTGCATGCGGTGTGTCTGGGAGTGCCACTCCCACCATCCTCTAGTCCCTGTACTGCATGAGGTGTGTCTGGGAGTGCCACTCCCACCATCCTCTAGTCCCTGTACTGCATGCGGTGTGTCAGGGAGTGCCACTCCCACCATCCTCTAGTCCCTACACTGCATGCGGTGTGTCTGGGAGTGCCACTCCCACCATCCTCTAGTCCCTACACTGCATGCGGTGTGTCTGGGAGTGCCACTCCCACCATCCTCTAGTCCCTACACTGCATGCGGTGTGTCTGGGAGTGCCACTCCCACCATCCTCTAGTCCCTGTACTGCATGTGGTGTGTCTGGGAGTGCCACTCCCACCATCCTCTAGTCCCTGCCCTGCATGGGTGTGTCTGGGAGTGCCACTCCCACCATCATCTAGTCCCTACACTGCATGGGTGTGTCTGGGAGTGCCACTCCCACCATCCTCTAGTCCCTGCCCTGCATGTGGTGTGTCTGGGAGTGCCACTCCCACCATCCTCTAGTCCCTTTACTGCATGCGGTGTGTCTGGGAGTGCCACTCCCACCATCCTCTAGTCCCTACACTGCATGCGGTGTGTCTGGGAGTGCCACTCCCACCATCATCTAGTCCCTACACTGCATGTGGTGTGTCTGGGAGTGCCACTCCCACCATCCTCTAGTCCCTGCCCTGCATGGGTGTGTCTGGGAGTGCCACTCCCACCATCCTCTAGTCCCTGCCCTGCATGGGTGTGTCTGGGAGTGCCACTCCCACCATCCTCTAGTGCCTACACTGCATGCGGTGTGTCTGGGAGTGCCACTCCCACCATTCTCTAGTCCCTGTACTGCATGGGTGTGTCTGGGAGTGCCACTCCCACCATTCTCTAGTCCCTGTACTGCATGGGTGTGTCTGGGAGTGCCACTCCCACCATCCTCTAGTCCCTGCCCTGCATGAGGTGTGTCTGGGAGTGCCACTCCCACCATCCTCTAGTGCCTACACTGCATGGGTGTGTCTGGGAGTGCCACTTCCACCATCCTCTAGTCCCTACACTGCATGAGGTGTGTCTGGGAGTGCCACTCCCACCATCCTCTAGTTCCTGTACTGCATGTGGATTGTCTGGGAGTGCCACTCCCACCATTCTCTAGTCCCTACACTGCATGGGGTGTGTCTGGGAGTGCCACTCCCACCATCCTCTAGTCCCTACACTGCATGAGGTGTGTCTGGGAGTGCCACTCCCACCATCCTCTAGTCCCTACACTGCATGGGTGTGTCTGGGAGTGCCACTCCCACCATCCTCTAGTCCCTGTACTGCATGTGGTGTGTCTGGGAGTGCCACTCCCACCATCCTCTAGTGCCTACACTGCATGGGGTGTGTCTGGGAGTGCCACTCCCACCATCCTCTAGTCCCTGTACTGTATGCGGTGTGTCTGGGAGTGCTAGAGACGGAGCGTTGAGATGAGCTAATCTCAAGCATGCTAAACTTCTATCCCAGAATAACAAGGATCATGTTCTCCACACTCACTGTGTGTGTGTGCACCTCTGGAGTGGCAGTTGGCTCCTATAGAGCCAAGATGGTGCTGAATGACGTCTCACACCTCACACAACAAATGAACCCACAAACTTTTTTCAAGTTGTTTCATTGATGTTCTGTGGGCAACTGTCTTCTCAGCCTTGTCACACCTTCACACATATTCACCTTACACTCTCACCCAACTATGACACACACACACACACACAACACACATACAACACATACACTATACACACACACACTTACACACACACTTACACACACACACAACACACACACACAACACACATACACTATACACACACACACACTTACACATACATGTACACACACACACACAACATACACACACACATGCACACACACAACACTTCATTTGCATATCACACTTCAGTACAGAAATCAACAATGTTTAAAATGCACTCGCACATGCACACACATGTACGCACACTCCACACCTTCAAGAACCTGTTGTGATGAGTACATACAATTGTGCTGTGTGTTATGCAGACAAGTGATAATAGCTCTGCTGCTGGGGATCTGGACATGTGCGTTGCTTGGTGAGTGACTTAGTATCAGAGCTCTCCCTATATTGTGTGACCTTATTTCAAAATGGCAGTTACTAAAATGCACACAACAACAACAACAGAGCAACAACAGAGCACTTACCTTCACTTTGGCAGCTTCTTAGATGCCTAGAAGGTAGTTTGGCTGCGTACCAGAAGGGTCTAAATTTTCAACTGCTCTGCCTGTACAATAAATCAGGGGGTGGGTAAGGATCATCAATGGAATAGTCCCATGTTGTGTGCAGTAAGGAACGGTTGGTCTAACTTGCTGCAGCTGACTAGCAGCTGTTTTACCCCTTCACTGCAATGATGTCCCTGCAATGATGTCCCTGCAATGATGTCCCTGCAATGATGTCCCTGCAATGATGTCCCTGCAATGATGTCCCTGCAATGATGTCTCTGCAATGATGTCCCTGCAATGATGTCCCTGCAATGATGTCTCTGCAATGATGTCCCTGCAATGATGTCACTGCAATGATGTCATTGCAATGATGTCACTGCAATGATGTCACTGCAATGATGTCACTGCAATGATGTCACTGCAATGATGTCACTGCAATGATGTCACTGCAATGATGTCCCTGCAATGATGTCCCTGCAATGATGTCACTGCAATGATGTCACTGCAATGATGTCCCTGCAATGATGTCACTGCAATGATGTCCCTGCAATGATGTCACTGCAATGATGTCCCTGCAATGATGTCACTGCAATGATGTCCCTGCAATGATGTCACTGCAATGATGTCTCTGCAATGATGTCCCTGCAATGATGTCCCTGCAATGATGTCCCTGCAATGATGTCCCTGCAATGATGTCACTGCAATGATGTCCTTGCAATGATGTCCCTGCAATGATGTCCCTGCAATGATGTCCCTGCAATGATGTCCCTGCAATGATGTCCCTGCAATGATGTCACTGCAATGATGTCCCTGCAATGATGTCCCTGCAATGATGTCCCTGCAATGATGTCTCTGCAATGATGTGTCTGCAATGATGTCACTGCAATGATGTCACTGCAATGATGCCACTGCAATGATGTCCCTGCAATGATGTCACTGCAATGATGTCATTGCAATGATGTCACTGCAATGATGTCCCTGCAATGATGTCCCTGCAATGATGTCACTGCAATGATGTCACTGCAATGATGTCACTGCAATGATGTCACTGCAATGATGTCACTGCAATGATGTCCCTGCAATGATGTCCCTGCAGTGATGTCACTGCAATGATGTCCCTGCAATGATGTCCCTGCAGTGATGTCACTGCAATGATGTCCCTGCAATGATGTCCCTGCAATGATGTCACTGCAATGATGTCACTGCAATGATGTCACTGCAGTGATGTCCCTGCAATGATGTCCCTGCAATGATGTCCCTGCAATGATGTCTCTGCAATGATGTCTCTGCAGTGATGTCACTGCAATGATGTCACTGCAATGATGTCACTGCAGTGATGTCTCTGCAATGATGTCTCTGCAATGATGTCACTGCAATGATGTCCCAGCAATGATGTCTCTGCAATGATGTCCCTGCAGTGATGTCACTGCAATGATGTCCCTGCAATGATGTCCCTGCAATGATGTCCCTGCAATGATGTCCCTGCAATGATGTCACTGCAATGATGTCACTGCAATGATGTCTCTGCAATGATGTCTCTGCAATGATGTCACTGCAATGATGTCCCTGCAATGATGTCACTGCAATGATGTCCCTGCAATGATGTCCCTGCAATGATGTCACTGCAATGATGTCCCTGCAATGATGTCCCTGCAATGATGTCACTGCAATGATGTCACTGCAATGATGTCTCTGCAATGATGTCCCTGCAATGATGTCCCTGCAATGATGTCCCTGCAATGATGTCCCTGCAATGATGTCACTGCAATGATGTCACTGCAATGATGTCACTGCAATGATGTCCCTGCAATGATGTCCCTGCAATGATGTCACTGCAATGATGTCACTGCAATGATGTCTCTGCAATGATGTCCCTGCAATGATGTCACTGCAATGATGTCCCTGCAATGATGTCCCTGCAATGATGTCTCTGCAATGATGTCCCTGCAATGATGTCCCTGCAATGATGTCTCTGCAATGATGTCTCTGCAATGATGTCACTGCAATGATGTCACTGCAATGATGTCACTGCAATGATGTCACTGCAATGATGTCACTGCAATGATGTGAATTGTCAATTGCTTTTGTGAGAAGTGTATGAGATTGAGCAGTTTAGACTTCTCTAAGCCTATTTGCAGCATGTTTTGAATTGTTGTTATCGGTAGAGATGTTGGTGACCAGTACATGTAGATCAATAGAGCTGTCGGCATGGTGATGAGTAGATCAGTAGAGTTGTCAGCATGGCGATGAGTAGATCAGTCGAGTTGTTGGCATGGTGATGAGTAGATCGGTAGAGTTGTTGGCATGGCGATGAGTAGATCATTAGAGCTGTCGGCATGGTGATGAGTAGATGAGTAGAGCTGTCGGCAAGGTGATGAATAGATCGGTAGAGTTGTTGGCATGGCGATGAGTAGATCGGTAGAGTTGTTGGCATGGTGATGAGTAGATGAGTAGAGCTGTCGGCATGGTGATGAGTAGATCAGTAGGGCAGTGGGCATGGTGATGAGTAGATTTGGTGCGCAGGGTTTCGTTTAGAGGGGGGGCGGGGACTGCCCCCCCTTGGAAATTGTATTATTAAAATTCATTAGAAACTTTGTCACATCTTACCATCATGCCCCCCCCCCCCCCCCCCCCCCTTGGAAATTGTATTATTAAAATTCATTAGAAACTTTGTCACATCTTACCATCATGCCCCCCCCTCCTTAAAATCCAGATTCCTCCAGTTGCCCCCCCCCCCCCCCCCCCCCCCTGGACATTTTTCTAAATGAAACCCTGGGTGGTGAGGTTATGTGACTCTATATGATGCCAAGACTTGCCCCGAGGAGGGCAGAAGCAAGTTGGTCGAAACTCTAAGTTTCTGTAATAGTTTACTAAGTAAGAGGAAGTTGAAGTATGGTGATGTGATTGTTGTGTACCTAGACCCATTGTTCAGTCCTGTTCTCCTTCCTGTACATGTGTATGTGTCCAGCTAATCGCTACAATCCTCTGCTGGCCACGCTGCGTACCCTAGGTAAGAGAGATAGGAATTGATCTACATACATGGAACATGTTGGTGATCTTTACCCATTGAATACCTCCTGCTGCATAGACACTTACTTTGTGGACTCTGTGGCAGATGTTGACCATGCTGCTGTAAGTCTCATTAGCCATTAGTAAACTTTTGTTTGATGTGTTAGTAAACTTTATTTGACATGTCAGTAAACTATTGTTTTAGCGCACTATTGTTTGACATGTTGGTAAACCCTAGTTTGACATGTCAGTAAACTATTGTTTGACATGTTGGTAAACTATTGTTTGACATGTTAGTAATGTACGATGATTTTCAGCTGGCTCCATTAAAAATAAAAATAGCATTGATTTTTCAACTTCAAGGATGAAGGTTGAAACTTCAGCAATACTTGCGTTGTCAGGGAAGTGTATGTGGGGGGCAGTTAAATATCCTAAAAATATATGAATAGAGCTTGAACTGTGTGTGTGTGTGTGTGTATGTGTGTGTTGATCATGCAGATAGCTGTTTTCTCTTTCTTTCTTGGAGGGCTGATTGGAGTGATCCAAGTGAGTTACCAACCCCAAGTTAATGCCAGCTGTTCTTCCAGTGTGATAGTCCTGTATCAGGAATACTCCCAGTGGGTATCCCCATGTGTAGGTACTCCCAGTGGGGTATCCCCATGCTAGGTGGTACTCCCCAGTGAGGGTATCCCCATGCTAGTATACTCCCAGTGGGGTATCCCCATGGGGATCCCCATGCTAGTATACTCCCAGTGGGGTATCCCCATGCTAGTATACTCCCAGTGGGGTATCTCCATGCTAGTATACTCCCAGTGGGGTATCCCCATGCTAGTATACTCCCAGTGGGGTATCCCAATGCTACTCCATGCTAGTATACTCCCAGTGGGGTATCCCCATGCTAGTATACTCCCAGTGGGGGATCCCCATGGGGATCCCCATGCTAGTATACTCCCAGTGGGGTATCCCCATGCTAGTATACTCCCAGTGGGGTATCCCCATGCTAGTATACTCCCAGTGGGGTATCCCCATGCTAGTATACTCCCAGTGGGGTATCCCCATGCTAGTATACTCCCAGTGGGGTATCCCCATGCTAGTATACTCCCAGTGGGGTATCCCCATGCTAGTATACTCCCAGTGGGGTATCCCCATGCTAGTATACTCCAGTGGGGTATCACCATGCTAGTATACTCCCAGTGGGGTATCTCTATGCTACAAGGTGTACTCTCAGTGGGGTATCCCAATGTAGGTGTACCCTATATGCTAGGTGTACTCTCAGCATGACACGCGCCCGGCGTGACCAAGTCCACTTTTCCACCAAATAACAAGATTTTTTAAATTATGCCAGAATTTTGCTTTGTTAAAGTGTATTATGCCCCAAAGTCAGAACATTATCTGCACAGATTTACACCACTTGTAGTGAGGTAGTGAGTTTTTACAAATATGTGACAGGCTCTGCGAAAAGGGCCCACTTCGCGCAGATATTGAAATTGAGATACAACCTAAAATAGTTGCTAATGGCAAATTTTAATAAATCAATTTTATCAGCTTATAAGCATCTTTTATCTTTTACCTAACTTTCTGCGAAGTTTGACGGACCTAGAGCATCTCCTTCATGCCAAGCGTGGCCTCTAAAACTCGTACCTCATTCTTAACATCCCTAGCTTGCCACGTAACCGAGATTGAAGTTTAACGTGGCACGGGAGAATACTACGCGCACGTGGAAGTGTGGGAGTTACCCGCGCAACCTTATCGATTGGTACCTACCAACAGCTGCAATAATGGCTTACAAAAGAAGTGCTGGGGAAGCTGCTAGAGCAGTGAATGCTTTGCTTCACCTTAGTGAGGATGACCAACAACCATTGCTTGATGTCTTGCATGACTATTTTGACACCCCTTTTGAAGGACAGTGATGAAGACACTGGATCAACCTTTCAGGGTAATTTTTGTGAAGACATGGGTGTATATGCATAGTAATTCTACACACATACTATGGATAATTGGATATACACTGTAAAATAATATGCTATTATTTACAGAGACCCTCCATGAGGAACTCTTGTGCACTGGCAGAGAGGTAGAGGTTGGCGAGATGGATATGGAGGAGATCAGTGAGGATGAAGATATTGAGGAGGAAGATCTGCACCATGAATAGCAAGTTATCGAAGCTCTGGACAGTTTACACCTGAGTGATGTTGATATTGAACCAACACATTCCGACATTGAGGAGAAGAAGCTGGTTGGAGAGTTCATGGATGTTGGATGTGGTTGTCATCTTCGTGATGGAAAAAGTTGCACTCTACAATTTTCCTCGCAGCATGTCTTGGAGTTTCGCACACACTGCACCTCTCTGACACACAACGAGTTAGACATGGTCTTGCTCATGGCTACCTCAAACTCTCTTGAGATGGTTGCTGTAGACTCCCGGCATTCACTGTTGAGGCGACAAAAATACTACTCAAAACATTACCATCAGGGGCAACCAGTGTGTCCTACAATGTTCCGTTTCCTCCACACTATTGGTGAAAAACGACTGAAGAACTTGGTGAGGCACTTCAAGGACAATGGGCTTGTACCTCGTGTCCATGGAAACACAAGACGTCTTCCTCACAATGTACTTGCGTTTTCTTCAGTCGAGTTTGTTGTCAGGTTCTTGTTAAACTATGCTGAACAGAATGGCCTCCTCCTGCCTGGTCGCATACCAGGTTATAGCAGATCAGACATCAAGCTGCTACCTTCTAGCGTGTCTAAGCGAGGGATCTGGAGTGTGTATCGTGAAGCTGCTGAGTCCACACCTTGTACACGTCCTGCTGCATACTCCACTTTTAATAAGCTTTGGCAGTCCCTCCTTCCATCAGTTGTCATCATGAAGCCAACGTCTGACTTGTGCTGGCAATGCCAACGGAACAGTACAGCTGTTCTTCGTGCTGCTAACTGTCCTGATGTGGAGAAGTCTGCTATGTACTATCAAAGCAGCAGAAGAGCACCTTCAAATCGTCCAGCTTGAAAGGTCTTTTTACAAAACAATTAGTGACGAGTGCAGGCGAGAAGTCCGGGAATACTTCACCGAAGGTAACACCTTAACCCCACAACCTCAATCTCAACTTGCAGCAAATTCAAATGATATCAAGGTACATTACAGCTTTGATTATGCTCAGCAAGTACATTATCCTTCCGATCCACTCCAACCTGGGCCTATATTCTTTCTCACACCACGGAAATGTAGCATTTTTGGTGTTAATTGTGAAGCATTGCCTCGCCAAATTAACTTTCTCACAGATGAGGCCGGAAACTGTTGAAAAGGAGCAAACAGTGTTATCAGTCAGCTGCACTATTTCTTCAAGCATCATGGCCTTGGTGAAAAGGAAGTCTTCCTGCATGCTGATAATTGTACTGGCCAAAACAAAAATAGTTGCATGGTACAGTATCTTTCATGGCGGTGCTTGACAGGAAGACATACCAAAGTCACATTGTCCTTTCTTGTTGTCGGGCACACAAAATTTGCACCAGACTGGTGCTTTGGATTATTGAAAAGATTGTATATACCGTAGGACAAAGATTGGCAGCTTGATGGGTATTGCACAAGTTGTGGAGGATTCGGCTGTGTGCAATGTAGCACAGCTTGTCTCTAGGGAGGATGGGACCACCATTGTACCGACCTATGACTGGACCGACTTTTTTGCTTCAAGAATGAATAAGGTCGTTGGTATTAAGCAGTATTCTCACTTTCACTTCGACTCGGTGAACCCAGGGATTGTGGTGGTAAAAAAGAACTCTTGACACCTGTGAGCAAACAATTTCTCTACTGAAAACTCCTTGGGCTCCTGACAAAAACAATCTTCCTCCAGTTATTAATCCCAAATCAATGTCAGCTGAGAGACAGTGGTACTTGTACAATCAAATTCGACCATTTTGTCCCGACGATGACAAGGATGGTACCTGTCCTTTGCCAGCTGTTCCCAGACCTTCCAGCACTCCCTCCTCACCCGCTGGTAATCGGTATGATCCAGATCCTGTGGATGGTCTTCCTCCTTTCAAGAAACGTGCTTGCACAATCTGCAGAAAGGAGGGACATAACAGTAGATCATGCAACAATAGGCCTCTTTAACCAATGTTGAACCAATGTTGTAACACTGTATAATTATTATTCTTGTCCTACTTTTTATTTTTAGGTATCTAATAATACTTAGTTCACAAAAGAGAAAGAAAACTGGGTTAGGACAAGTAGTCGGCTTCCTGCTGAACTGAAACTAAGTTTAATAAACACTAACTGTAGGCTAGAAAGAAGTTAACTATGGGCTAGAAACTAAACACTAACTATGGGCTAAATAAATAAACACTAACTGTAGGCTAGAAAGAAGTTAACTATGGGCTAGAAACTAAACACTAACTATGGGCTAAATAAATAAAGGCTAACTGTGGGCTAGAAAACTAAACAAAGGCTAACTGTGAACAAGGCTAACTGTGGGCTAGAAAACAAGTTAAACAAAGGCTACCTGTGAACAAAGGCTAACTGTGGGCTAGAAATCAAGTTAAACAAAGTCTAACTGTGGGCTTCTTAGAAAACAAGTTAAACAAAGGCTAACTGTGGACTAGAAAACAAGTTAAATAAAGGCTAACTGTGGGCTAGAAAACAAGTTTAACAAAGGCTACCTGTGTGTGAAGGGGTAGTTGGTGTTTTAACGAAGGTGTCTAAGGTTCCTCGCTTAGGATTACCTTCTCCCTTCAGTTAATAGGTGCTGCCACCAGAGTCTATCTCTAAGTATCGCCTTAGTTAATACCTACCCAGAGAAATTTAGAGTGTCTAGGTATAACTTATGAACTGACGAAAACTATGGTGAAGACAAGACTAATCACAAATGGCTGACAGGACCTTTTATAAGTCCAGCCAAACAGGATACAGAAAGTAACCATAATTACATGCACAATTAAATGCACACAGAGAATCCACCTGACATTACATCACTATACTCACAACCACGTTCACAATTAACACCATGTTCACAATTAACACTTTAAGTAATCATGCACTCAACACTAAGTAACCATGCACTCAACACTTTTAAGTATTGCAAATGACTGAACATTAGGTTCATCATCATTCGAAGATAATGGCCTGGCTGGCCATGTCTAGCAGCCCTCGACACTGTGGACTAGAAAACAAGTAAAATAAAGGCTAACTGTGGGCTAGAAAACAAGTTAAATAAAGGCTAACTGTGGACTAGAAAACAAGTTAAATAAAGGCTAACTGTGGGCTAGAAAACAAGTTAATTAAATAAAGGCTAACTGTGGGCTAGAATGTGGTTAAATAAAGGCTAACTGTGGGCTAGGGGCTAGAAAACAAGTTAAACAAAGGCTACCTGTGAACAAAGGCTAACTGTGGGCTAGAAAACAAGTTAAATAAAGGCTAACTGTGGGCTAGAAAACAAGTTAAATAAAGGCTAACTGTGGGCTAGAAAACAAGTTAAATAAAGGCTAACTGTGGACTAGAAAACAAGTTAAATAAAGGCTAACTGTGGGCTAGAAAACAAGTTAATTAAATAAAGGCTAACTGTGGGCTAGAATGTGGTTAAATAAAGGCTAACTGTGGGCTAGAAAACAAGTTAAATAAAGGCTAACTGTGGGCTAGAAAACAAGTTAAATAAAGGCTAACTAACTGTGAGCTAGAAAACAAGTTAAATAAAGGCTAACTGTGGGCTAGAAAGTTAAAGAGTGGGCTAGAAAACGAGTTAAATAAAGGCTAACAGTGGGCTAGAAAACGAGTTAAATAAAGGCTAACTGTGGAATAGAAAAAAAATTAAATAAAAGCTAACTGTGGGCTAGAAAAGTTCTAACTGTGGGATAGAAAACAAGTTAAACAAAGGCTAACTGTGAACAAGGCTAACTGTGGGCTAGAAAACAAGTTAAACAAAGGCTACCTGTGAACAAAGGCTAACTGTGGGCTAGAAAGCAAGTTAAACAAAGGCTATCTGTGGGTTTCTTAGAAAACAAGTTAAACAATGGCCAACTGTGAGCTAGAGTACAAGTTAAACCAAAAAAGTTACAGTTGGTGGTTCAACACAGCTAGTAAAATCTCTCACCTGCTTTTCCTCCTAAGAATAACTGCTTGATTCATGGAGGCACGAAGTTTTTGGCGGCTCTAGTGGTGTTCTAAGTCCTGTGCTGCGCCGTGGAAGCGAAGAAAAGCTCCTCCAAGTAGTGTTACTTTTCTCCACGAACTATGAAGGGCGTATCTTGTAGAATCACGTGCTACCTCAAAATCGCGTAACACAGAAGATTACGGAAATCGAAATTGTCCCCGTAAGTAAACATTGAAAGACCGTTTTCTTGGAATTATGGCCTAGTACTTAGCTGTCTTAGATCGGTTGTAGCTCAGCAAACCAACTAGCTATGATGACGCTTCTTAGACCATTTTGAAGGTAATAAGCTGTGCTATATCTTAGTGCCAACAACTCAAATTTTATATCTTGCGGAAGTGGGCCCTTTTCGCAGAGCCTGTCACATATGTAGGTTAGGGGGACACACACGCGCACATGCACACAAACACACACACACACACACACACACACACCACTATTGGATTGCCTAGTCATAAAGTAAGGAAACAATAAGACAACCCTTAAAGTATATGTTTTAAGATGGTAAAGGGTCATCTAACTAAAGGGTCATCTAACTGGTTGTGGTCCACATGGGGACAATTTTGTTTACTTTCTTTTTGCCCCTCTCATCAATCCACTAATTTATTAGCCAGAGAGCATCACACGCCAATGGAGCCCCATGCCATGGTACAGCCAAGTGTGTGTGGACAACCTTTGGGGATTTCCTATGTAGTGTGTACCCTCCTTCCTAGTAGCTTTATCCCTTTATCTTCATTCCTTCCAGAAAAGTGGAGGTGGTCTTGGTCTAGCTGCTCTGCTGAAAAGGCTCACGGGTTCTAGAAGGCGGTGGGTACAGAGTGCAGATTGATGATTAACTCCAGTCCTCTTTCCAACCACCTTTTCTCTTTTTTATTTCCCTCCTCCCCACTTCCTCTCCCCCCTCCTCTCTTCCCCTCTCACTCCCCCGTCCTCTCTCCTTCTCTCTTCCTCTCTCCTTCTCTCTTCCTCTCTCCTCTTCCTCTCTCCCCTCTTCCTCTATCTGGTGTTCCTTCCTCTCCTCTCTTCTCCTCACATGCTACTATACTGCTCCCATGTAATCCATACTCCACACTACTTCTCCTTTGCCTTCTATTTCTCCTGTTCCCTTTTCACCTCACTCTATATTCCTCTCATTTCGTCTCTCCCCCACTCCTCTACTCTTTCTCTCTCCCCCTCCCCTTCCCCCTCCCCCCTTACACACACATACACACACCACAACACCACATCTCTTTACCTGCAGAGCCTCTCTAGCCTGCATCATCCTAGGATCTCTGATATTCTTTGATGACTACAGTCTAGTCCTCATCACTGGCACTAGTCTCAGGACGGTAAGGCTACTAGTGCATCTCCTTACTGCATACTCTACCAGAACAAAGAGGTTTCATAAAAGAAAGAAACAATTGCAATAACTCTCTCAATATTCAGTGTTCAAAGTTATTGTGCATATATCTGAACTATGTCAACTGAGAGTTCCTTGGGAGTATATTTAATAACTGCATTTCCTGCAGTTGTCTGCATGGAAACTACATATAGCAGGCGCCAGAAATATTTTTTTGTTCCACACCCATTCCAGTGGCAATGCTACGACTTCGAGGAAAATAGAAATGCCGAATCATTGATAAAAAACTCACTGAACAACGCAAACAAATGCAGTGAAGTTTCCGTTTCCAAATTTTTAAATCTTAGTGTATCTTTTTTTAAATGTGCACAGTGTGGGGAGCCAGTAATCTACAGCTCTCTCCTGAGGAGAGTGTTTTTTTTTTGCTTCAGCATTTGTTTTGTCTGTCCATGATGTCATTGTGGCCCTCGAGGAGTTCATTGCTTGCAGAAGTTAGTATTAGTTATATTGTAGCTTACTAACTGGCTTACATTGGCCTGTGCCTGTGTGTGTCCTTCAGGTCTAGCTCTACACTTAGTAGCTTTGCCTTGAGTGTAAACTAGTTCACTACTGCTCTGTCTAGCTAAGTTGTGTTAGACAAGGCTTGCTGTATTCAAGATATAGTGTTTAGAGGTTATAGGTTTGCTAAGCATGCATGTAGTGTTAGGCCAAGCTTGGTTTTAAAACAATGCTTTTTTTAAATTTTAAAAGCCCTCATATATAGAACTTCAATAGCTTAGCAAGCATTGAGAGAATACAGAGAGCTATGTTTTGAGCTACCGGTATCAAGATCAAGTTCATATGTTTTTTTCTCCTCAAAAAAGGATATGAGAAGCAGAGAAGGGATTATTGCTTTTGCCAATTATTTTTTAATGCACACATGCTCAGTGCAGTTCAGTGTACATGCATGTAGTTGCTGTTTGTGATTGCGTTGTTGATAAAGGGTTAATGTATATGGCGGAAACACCTTTTTTGTGTTTCTATATAGGCTTTATTTCATTTGATATGGCCTAATTAATGTGCACCATCTGTGCTATCCACTTGTGAATGGTTGTCAAGTTGATTGTATATATGTAAGAAGGGAACCATTTGCCCTTTCAATGCCAGAAAGTAGATGAAGTAAATAATGATTAGAGAATTCTGTCTGTGTTGAGATTACTAATAATGTTTGCTAACATTCCTAGATGGTAAAGAATGCAGGGATGAGCAAGGAGAAGTTTGCCTACATCCTGAAGTCCATTGCACCCACCTTACCAAGTATTGTGCCAGTGTCGAGGTCAGTGAAGTTCATATACACGTACATACATGTACATGTACGTGAAAGTGAAGATATCATTGAGGTACTTGTCAACAGCTCTATGGGGACACACGTTGGATCAACATCATACTGGGTTGAGGCAGGTTGAAGTAGCTCTATGGGGATACACACTGGACAACATCACACTGGGTTGAGGCAGGTTGAAGTAGGTGACAATAATGGGTACATGTACATTCTCTGGAAGATCAAGATGGCTTGCTTTGTACTGTCATGATACAGTAGACTTTAATCTTGGCTATACTAGTTGGGGTGCAGTCCTACCTGTACTGTCATTCATGCTAGTTGGGGTGCAGTCCTACCTGTACTGTCATTCACGCTAGTTGGGGTGCAGTCCTACCTGTACTGTCGTTCATGCTAGTTGGTGTGCAGTCCTACCTGTACTGTCATTCATGATAGTGGGTGTGCAGTCCTACCTGTACTGTCATTCATGCTAGTTGGGGTGCAGTCCTACCTGTACTGTCATGCTAGTTGGTGTGCAGTCCTACCTGTACTGTCATGCTAGTAGGGGTGCAGTCCTATACCTGTACTGTCATGCTAGTGGGGGTGCAGTCCTATACCTGTACTGTCATGCTAGTGGGGATGCAGTCCTATACCTGTACTGTCATGCTAGTGGGGATGCAGTCCTATACCTGTACTGTCATGCTAGTGGGGGTGCAGTCCTATACCTGTACTGTCATGCTAGTGGGGGTGCAGTCCTATACCTGTACTGTCATGCTAGTGGGGGTGCAGTCCTATACCTGTACTGTCATGCTAGTAGGGGTGCAGTCCTATACCTGTACTGTCATGCTAGTAGGGGTGTAGTCCTACCTGTACTGTCATGCTAGTGGGGGTGCAGTCCTATACCTGTACTGTCATGCTAGTTGGTGCACCATTCTACGTCATGCTAAGATACAAAAGTTTTATGTAGGAAAGAAAGAATAATAATAATAGTCTTGAAGAACATTTGTTGTTAGTTTGTGTGATTATTTTCAGCTATACTCTATAGGGTTTCTCTTCCAATCATCTTAATGTTTTTAGTGTCAGCACTTCAAGCTAAATAGTTGGGTCTTCATCAGGAAAATAATCAAAAGAAAACAACGCAACACATCCACACTCACTGGAAATGTGTTTCACACAACAAATGCACGTGGTTCATGATGTGTCTGAATCGGAAAGTAACAGTGAATGATCACCGCCTGTGGCTGGTCTACATAGTGAAGATGTCAGACGTGTGTGGGAAATTTGATGTCAGGTTGTTTTTAAATTGTGCTTGACATTAATTAAGATCTCAGCTTGCCTGGGACAAAGTTTAGTTGGACATATGAAATCATCAGTTGTGCATAGTCCTGCAGCTGTGGGGAAGTGTACATGTCTATTGGTGAAACAATGAGGAGGTTGGAGACCTGAATCAAGCAGCATAAGGAGGCTTGCAGAAAGGGAGAGCTTGAGAAGTCTGCTATCTCAGAGCATGCTTGGACCACCCAACCTTGTGGGAAGATACCTCTGTGATTTATAGAGCCAGCCAATGGAGGGAGTTGCTTGTGAAGGCTGCACATCAATGATGCACCTATCGATAAGCTTTTTAATCGAAATGCAGGGATGGAGCTACCCGATTGCTGGGTCTCAACTCTCATGACTCTCCACGCGGACAACACCCTCTTCATCTGTCTGATGGTTGCTGTGCATGCATACTATTATTCAGACGATCACGACTCACGTGCACTTGGTGTTGAAATACATTGCCAGCGAGTATGGAGGTACATTGCCAGCGAGTGTGGAGGTACATTGCCAGCGAGTGTGGAGGTACATTGCCAGCAAGTGTGGAGGTACATTGCCAGCGAGTGTGGAGGTACATTGCCAGCGAGTGTGGAGGTACATTGCCAGCAAGTGTGGAGGTACATTGCCAGCGAGTGTGGAGGTACATTGCCAGCGAGTGTGGAGGTACATTGCCAGCAAGTGTGGAGGTACATTGCCAGCGAGTGTGGAGGTACATTGCCAGCGAGTGTGGAGGTACATTGCCAGCTAGTGTGGAGGTACATTGCCAGCGAGTGTGGAGGTACATTTCCAGCGAGTGTGGAGGTATTGTTTTGCTTTAGTTTTTTTATTGGCCCTAATGATGACAAGTATTTCAGTTGAAGAGTTGGCACTAAAATAAGCTGATGGAAAGAATAACTTTGTTTTAGTATGCATACGTACATTAGGTACGCTGTTTAGTCTTCACAAATGGTTCAATCTGGAAGTTATTTTCTGGCTAAAAATAGCTAAAATATAGTCAAGTCTGACAGAAGTTGCAAAGTTTGATTTTTACTGCTCAAGATAAGGAGGATTATTTTTGCATTTTGTATTCTGTGAGTTAGAAATGCTTGTTAATAATGCCTGCAATGTCATGCTCTAAATATCGAGTTGATAGGCTAGCACGCATTTAGAGGTTAACCCTCTCATCAGTGGATTTATAAACACAACCTACATGTATGTATGTGAAGATTTGCCTTGCTATCTCTGTAATAGGTAGGAAATGATCCTTACCGTATGTGATAGCATTTGTGCTGACCAACATTGTGTTTTAATGTTTGTTGTCATAGAAATGAACCACAAAACTGCAATGAAGTGGATTTCATTAGAACTTGCAACTTCCTGCTTTGATGTGCTTTGATGTGCTTTTAACAAACAAGCTATATGTACATGGAACTGATTCTTTGGACGTCATGTAAGCTGCGTCCCCCAAATGCAAGGAGGGGCTACCACAATAGGAAGGGTCCCTGAAGCCCATGAAGCCTGGCAACTGCCTAATCCGTCACTTCATGCATTAAACATACAGTATCTAGAGGGGAAAAATTCACCTAGTAATTTTTCGTAGACTGCCCGCGAGCAATGAAGCTAAAATAGTCTTTGAAGTTCATGCTCCTCTTAACTGCATACTTCTTCATCGCTAGTAATCTCGTCTTAATTCATCGGCTCACGTGCGAGCGTTAGGAATGCTCAAAGGTATGTAAGGTGTGACTAGTTTTCCAGCTGTAGCATAGGTTCAGGGTCCACACTGATCTGTCCAAGGTGAGTGGAGATGCAATGCCTTCTTCATCACTGCTTTCTTCCTTAGACTAAATTGTTGTCCATAACCCGAGAAGTACATCCTCCAAGGTGAGTCGACCCGAAATCTTGACCGCTTTGAAACAGCTGCCCGAATTCTGAATGGTCGGTCTTTTTCAATATTTCTTGTATTCATGGACATGTAGTGAAGAATATTGCTTAAATAGTGCCAAATCATCCACTACTACTATTTCTACTACTGCTGCTACTGCTGCTGCTACTACTACTACTACTACTACTACTACTACTACTACTACTACTACTACTACTACTACTACCACTACTACTACTACTACTACTACTACTACTACTACCACTACTCTACTACTACTACTATACTACTACTACAACTACTACTAGTACAAATAATAAAATAGTAATAATAAACGAGTATTTATTGTTGCTATGATAATAAGGATGGTGTATATATGCCCTGTGTTTGTGTGTGTGTGTGTGTGTGTGTGTGTGTGTGTGTGTGTGTGTGTGTGTGTGTGGTGTAGCTGGATTGGTGTGCAAGTTGGTTACCTCCAGACCGCTCTAAAAAGTCAGTTCTGTCAGGAGTGTGCCGAGCTGAAGAATGCTGATGCTTTTGTGGTCACTATTAATACCATACGTGAGTATTCATTCATAGCCGATGTCTTGCTCGTGAGTAAACTCTGCTTGCTAAACCTCTCGATGTTTAAAGCACAGCTTTAGCCCCACCCCCTCTGTCATTGTTATTGCAAACCTGCTTGGTCAGTATGGTGTATCTTGAGGTGAAGTGTGTGTATCAATGTCATTGAAGGAAATTTCTATTATGTGCATGCGTGCGTGTTAATTTCAATACACACACTTCCCACAACATTGTGGCAAGAATTTCATCATTGTGGCATGCCTATTGTTAGCTCCGTAGCTGTCCATTGTTTCCCATGAGTGTCCTCCTCTCCACAAACTCTCAGTTGACATAACAAAATTACAATGACCTTTCCAATAATCAACTCGAGTTTTACTCTCTGGACGTTTCGACGAGATGCTCTCAGGAAAAATGGGATGCTAAGACTCGCATTCATGAGCTCTATTCTTCCTGCTCATTTGTAAGTATTTCAAGACCTTTTTCCAGATTCTAGTAGTGCAGGTGACTCCTGTGAAGTTCCAAAACACTTTCTTGTGTCCAACAAAACTTGTACACTTGCATTGTAAGGATTCCAACATTGAGCCAGTCGCAAAAATTGCTCTCATGTTTGTGTTTTTGCCGTGAAGGGTGTCCAAATAGTTTTGTAGACGAATATACTTCGAGCAAAGTAAAGTTCGTTGCAAATAATGCTTGCGAGGCCATTGCTACATTATAGTTCACTTTGAGAACGTGCCACTTTGTAATCTAGCTCGAAAAACGAATGATATCATTAAAAAAAAAAGTGTTATAAAAACTTTTGTTTCTAACTTTAGAGCTGAATATATTCTGCACACTTCACTGTATTAACTTGATATATAGCTCAAAATATAGATCTCTCTGTGAGCTCTCTTTTGATACTAAAAATTGTTGCATAGGTATACCCGGGCCCAAGTATAGTCAAAGTTGCCTAATTGCAAGTGCTAGACAGTTTGAAATTAATACCAGTGACTAGCGGAAGCCCTATTAACGTGTTTTGATTAGGCACTAAAAGATCATAAGTATAGATAGGCAGGCATGGGTTGGAAAATTAATCAGCATGACCACGTATGTATGTACTCACATTTTAGCGCCTAATGAAGACACTGCTTGTATAGAGTAGGGCGTCCTCTTGCCACTGGGACTAATTACAGAGTGAAGTGTCCAGAACCTATGGAGCAGAACCACAAGCTTTTATAACACAAAAATGGCATCATCCCTTCCCTTAGTCCTCAAGGGAACTCCTTTTTCCACTAGCTCGCAAGACCTGCCTCCGCTCTCCGTTGGTCCACTCTCCGTTGGTCCGCTCTCCGTTGGTTCAGTCTAAAAATAAGTTATACAAAGTATTCACTTAATTTTTAGTTGGTGTGTAATTAGTGTTTAGTTAGTGTCTGTTACCAGTTTTCTTGCAGGTTAGTGTTAGTGTTAGAAGCACAGTGTTAAAGTAGCAGAATTTATGGTATACAGACAGTGTTTTTTCCTTGAATTAAGCATTATTGCCATAGGACCAATAAACACACTTGCTTGATGGGTGTTAACAACAGTTCTGTTGGAATATATGCCTTCTCTACATTGTTGCTAAGTTACGCTCCCAATTTGCTTCATGCTGTCTGTTTTAAGGTTAAGCATCCCATCTTGCTAGATTATTCTCACATGCATATATGTTGCTATAGTTATGACTTATGACTTTTATGCTGACACTAGGCTTATGTTACTAAATGCCCACTTAGGTGCTGAGGTGTATACCCACTTATGTTGCTTGACTATACCTACCTAAACTGGTTCACACTCTGATGCTCAGCCATCCTATCATATTGTGACCCTATTGTGACCCTGCAATGGTAAGACGAGGGTTACGCTAGAATACGATACGATCGAATAGCATCAGGTTCTAATAGGGCATCTGACCAATCAGAAGGCTAGAATTTAGCACATGATGGATGAACTGCAGAGTCAGCTGTTTAGATGAGTAAACATTATGGCATTTGTGGACGAGTACAAGCTCATTAAACCATGAAGACCTCTTGCAGCGTGTGACAGGTATCTGTTAAACGTGCAAAGCAAAGGACAATGCCTTGAAACTGGTGGTGGTAAGTCAAGTTGAAACATTTCACATCTAAGCTGGTAGTTTTCTCGCTGATATAACGTGCTAGTGCCTCTTGCAACCAGATCTGACAATAACATTTTGGTAGCTGCTTAGTAGTTTGATAAGTTGTGTGTTACTAACTGGTAGCGTTGTAGCTAGAGCTACTGATTAGCAGTATAACTGGTTTAGTAGCACCAAGCTTGCTAGCTGGTGCAGCTGTATGTATATTGGTGATGTTCTATAGCTGTAGCAGTAACTCGTCGTCCACACGTGCTATAATATGTATCCCAATCTGAAGTCGCTGCTGTCCATTGACGGTGAAGTGGAGGTCGAAGTTCAAGATTGCTCCACTCTCATTATAATGTTACATTGTGAACCTTGCACTATAGGATGATAGAATACGATCACTTAGCGTTATCATGTGAACTAGTTTTAGCATATCTGTCGTTGTTATTCCAACTTATGTTGCTCTGATATCCACTCATGTTGGTGGGTTATGATGCTAGACTGTGCACTCTGATGGTGTTAGGTTACAGTTCAAGCCCCCAAAAACCTTACGTACCATTTGTGTTGGACATTTGTGGGATGTTTCAGTCATAGCATTGCTGTACCATTTGCCAAACATTTGCCGAATGTTCGCCAAATGCTCGCTAAACATTCGCCAACAAACGTTTGGCAGGAATCGTTAAACGTAACATTGAATTTCACTTGCACATGTCCAGCGATCGACGAAGGCGGGAGAAAGGCCAATGCTCGTTGCTCTAGCAGTTACTCTTTTTTTAGCTTATTGGAATCAAGATGCCTTATTAGTATAAGAAACATAGAATTCTATTCTTTGGCATCTAGAGGATTCAAGGCTGCAGCTATCGTCTGTATTTTGAGGGAGGGCACGACAGCAACAAGGCAAAGCATCCACAGTTTTATCAAGCACCATGAGACTGGCATCGCCTGACAGCCATGGAGTGGGAGATCTTCGTTGGTTACAGCTGCTGTCCCGAAAGTCGTGGAGGAAATGATGCAGGAAGATGACGAGAAGACAGCGTACCAACTGCACATTATCCTTCACAGCAAAGGGAACCCAGTCTTGCTTTGCAGGACATTGCTTGTGTGGATATTTCGAGGCAGTGCGTACTGCCAACTGATAGGAGAAGCCAACGAGGTTTGTGTTGAATTAGTTTTGGGATTAAGCTACGTGAAAGTTAATATCTAGTGTAGAAGCTTTCTGTGTCACACTTAAAAGCTCTAAGTTGGTTGCTAGTGGCTAATGATAATCTAGGCCTGGGTGTTGATGGCATTTTGGCTAGAGCCAATGTGCTGATTGGGATAAGCCATTGGATTTAGATATATATATATAGTTTAGGTACTTTGTAGATGTTATGCCTTAAGATGGGCAAGATATTGATATAGAACACTGGTGAATTGGTCTAGTGACTCATGTAAGAAGCCTATAATCAATTGCGGTATCATTTATCCCTATCCTACAGTAGGTCAAGAGATTGGAGTGAGACAGGCAGAACCTTGAAGAGGCAGCCAATGGACGGACGAGTTCACAGTTCAATTGGAACACATCTGCTTTTTTGTTGCCGAGAGATAAGACAGCACGAAAGAACAAGCCAAGATTTGTTACATGTTGTGTTATGGTTGTGTAATAAGGTGTAGATTTATGGTATACTATGGTATACTCGGGTGTTTTAAACTTCTGTGAAACATTTGGTGAAGATGCATGTGTGGGCTGGAGTAAGCAAAATGCATCTTTGATAGTATTATGAGAGCACCACTTTTTGTTCAAATTCTTCACCACACCATTTTACCCTTCGTGAAGGATGTTTGCCCATCACAGCTTCATGCAGGACACTGACCCCAAACATACATCCAGGCTGGCTAAGGAGTAGTTTGATATAAATTGATGGAGGACCCCTCCCGAGTTTCCAGATGCCAACCCCATTGAAAACCTGTGACACGAGTTGAAGGTGTACATCAGGAGAGAAGTGAAGCCCAAGTCCAAAGCTGAATTGGTGGACAGCATAACACAATTTTGATTAACTGTAGATGTTGTCGGAAGTAGATTAGACACCTGGAGGGTGGGGCTACCAGGGAGGTTCATTTGGAAATCATTTGCCAAGCAATGGTTCTTGAAGTTGTTCAAGTTGGCAAAACTTTTGTGTGTTTGGGTGGTACTGGGGTGTTCCCCCCAATTAATAACCACGATAATTTCAAAACAACTAGATAGTTATTGAACAAGTCCAGTCTTGACCGGGATTCCCACTGATCCCACCACCACAGATGCTAGAGAGCGAAGAACTATATTATCCTCGTCTTCCATGAGGGCTTGAATTCTTCCTCCAGCTCCTCATGGCTGCCTGGTAACTACATTTCAAAATAATAAATCACAGCTGAATTTGATTTAAAGAATTTTCTTTCAAACTTGCCAACAGCTGAAATCTTGCCTTTGTATATCACCCTCCCTGCCTTGACCTCACAGTCGTCTCCCACTGAGGAGCCCCCTAAGACAATGCTGCTTGCTACAGCCGACACAGAACTTTCATTCTGCCAGAAGTACCAAACGATAGTCTGTATAATTATCATCACTGGGTCTTGTGCTAGCTTTTAGTTGTTTCTGTTGCTTTCTATTCCAGCAAGAACGTTACTAAATAACACTAACAACTAGACTGAAGTAAAGGCTGGGTCACTACCATAGATAGGTGCTAGAGATACAAGCCAATGGAGTTCTACCTAGTATTACACTTACTGCTTAGAGCGAAGGTAGCAGCGAGAGTTCTTCTATGAGCCATTCCCAGGACAAATCAAAAGTAGAAGCTGCGACAAACCGACAATGATCAACGTAGGCCGACTGACTTAACACGCTCTATTGAACACATGGTGTAGGATACCGTAAATGCTGATTGCTCGTTTCGGGTAATTGGTTTGTGCGTTGCGCTCGCAATATGTTGCTAGAGTGCTGCCTGTGCATTCCTTGAGCATTGCTCGAGTGAAACATTGCTGCGTTGAACGTAAACCCAACGCAATGGTACGTAAACCCAACGCAACGGTACGCTTTTTGCTTGTTCTGTATGCTCACGTATGTGAATAGGTTTATTTCCACCTATACTGCTACATTGTACTGTACCATCTTCACTTAGGTTGCTACATGTTATGCCCACTTAGGTTGCTATGTTATGCCCACTTGGTTGCTAGGTAATGCCCACTTAGATTGCTATGTTATGCCCACTTAGGTTGCTAGGTTATGCCCACTTATGTTGCTAAGTTATGCCCACTTAGGTTACTATGTTATACCCACTTAGGTTGCTATGTTATGCCCACTTAGGTTGCTAAGTTATGCCCACTTAGGTTGCTAGGTTATGCCCACTTAGGTTGCTAAGTTATGCCCACTTAGGTTACTAGGTTATACCCACTTAGGTTGCTATGTTATGCCCACTTAGGTGTTATGCCCACTTAGGTTGCTAGGTTATGCCACTTAAATTGCTAAGTTATGCCCACTTAGGTTACTAGGTTATGCCCACTTAGGTTGCTAAGTTATGCCCACTTAGGTTACTAGGTTATGCCCACTTAGGTTGCTAGGATACGCCCACTTGTGTTGATAAGTAGACCCACTTATAGTATGTTGCTAGGTATGCCCATGTATTGCCTAAATATGCTTCAATTTTAAGTAGCTATATTGTGTTGGGTGTCACCCAAAGATACACCCAAAGATACACTAGATATACTAGGTAAGACGTCATCACACAAACAGCGCATCTTTAGTTCGGCTTGATCAATGACTCTTTCATCCTCTGTAGCATACCGGTTCTTCCCTCTCCTGCTCATTTTTTCTGTCATCTTCATTGCCCTTCTCGATCGAGACTTTGGACCTTTACTAACAGCAGAGAGAAATGTCGTCAAATTATCCCAAGTCGTTCAATCTCCTGAGTCTATCGGCAAAGACAATATCGAAAACAAAGGTCGGAGAAGAAAGGTGTTGCATGTGGATCACGTGGAAGAAAGTTTTGATGAAGGGTATGAAAATAATGATGTAGAGATGAATGGCTCTACTCATACCGGGAATGAAAAGGATGACCTTGATGTTATTTACACAGGTATGTATGTGTACATATGTATATATTGTATTTCCATAGTAGGAACCCTCCCCCCCCTCCTGTTTGCCACTGATAACTCACTCTCAATTGGTTATAGTAACTGCCTTCCAATTGTAACAATGAGGCAAAAAGTAAGTCCAACCAAATAATTGTTCATTATTCTTATAAACTGAGAACTGAAGACAATGGGAAAAAATCTAGGAAAAAATTCTGTGCACCAGCAGGACTTGAGCCTTGGATTTCTGCTTTCCTGGCGGGATACTCAACTGTTGAGCCACCTGCACCCAAACAGTTATCAGTCATCCAAACAGACATGTGAACTCCTTCACAATTGTGATGAATTAACCGCCTTCCAAATGTAACCCCCCCCCCCCCTTCATATAGTCATCACAGGTAGTTTGGGCGGCAGTAAATAGTCACCACGGTTCCTACAGTATTAGAGAATAAATGGTAGGTGCTTTTCACAATTTTTATTTTCTTCTTACATGATAATGTTACACCTGCCATGCCAAAAGTGGGAGCAAGAACCTTTTATAAACGGAAACTCAAATAACTATATATATATATATATAACTTAAATCTTTTGGCTATTGAAATCATGACAGCTGACGAGCCACTCGACTGGCATATACATATAGTGGAGGTCTCAAGATTGCAATAGCACTTTTAGTGGAGACGGCTCTGCTTATGAATAGCTAGTAGATTTTTTAAAGTGCATATATGGCAGTATGGGATTTGCTCTTCTAGAAAAGTGGGCTCTGCTTATAAGTAGCTACAAGGTTCCATGCACATTTGGTGTGTACTCTTGGCAGCCACAGGCATATGGACTTGTACCTTTTATGTTGTCTGAAATATGAACATTATTCATAGTCAATATAATAATTGCATGGTCAAGTGAATATTCATTTCACAGCATCTACCCCCTAAAGAACAAGCAGGCCCCTGTGCACATTTGTTGACATAGTTGAATGCTCAACTCTGTACAGACGTGTGTGTGTGTGTGTCTAGTAACAAATATACACAGATATGTTACACTAGGAGACCCCCCAAAAGTTCCAGTTCCTTTGTGTTAATATTCCGTTGGTGTTTCTGAGGAAGTCGTTCCAATGCTGCTTAATAAAGACTCCGTTCCACGGCGAAGAATCTTTTTTTCGCATTTCAAATCATTCGCAGTTCAATATTGACGTCCTCGTTTGCGCGAACCTCATGCGCCACAAGTTCAATCGGGCTTCGTGGCTCCAGCAGCTTCTAGTTTGTTTGTGGTTCGGCAGCCTCTCACTTCTTATACCAGTCATAATGTCGTTCTGCTTAGCTTACTTCTTAGCAAGCCTAGCTTGAGTCACAGAAACCTTTGATTTCCTAATATTAAAGGCAAGGTAATATTACAATAATATATCTTCCCTTCTCTGCCTTTACTATGAAAAGATTGGAGTGAATCTGGCATTTTCTTGGGAGGTGACTTGTGGCATAGAAGATGTAACATGAATGCAGTCAAACTCGAGATGCATAGACTGCACTCAATTCATCCAAGGATTATTGAACTACAAGGAGCAGACTACAAGGAGCAGCAACTAGCTATTGAATGTTGCTGTCATGTACTTATTCACGTGCCTCGAATGCTTTGCTAATGAAGTGAACTGGTGGATCATTAAAATACTTCCAGCGTGCCTGGAATGCTTTGCTAATGAAGTGAACTGGTGGATCATTAAAATACTTCCAGCATGCCTGGAATGCTTTGCTAATGAAGTGGACTGGTGGATCATTAAAATACTTCCAGCGTGCCTGGAATGCTTTGCTAATGAAGTGAACTGGTGGATCATTAAAATACTTCCAGCGTGCCTGGAATGCTTTGCTAATGAAGTGAACTGGTCATTAAAATACTTCCAGCGTGCCTGGAATCCTTTGCTAATGAAGTGAACTGGTGGATCATTCCAGCTTGCTGGAATGCTTTGCTAATGAAGTGAACTGGTAGATCATTAAAATACTTCCAGCGTGCCTGGAATCCTTTGCTAATGAAGTGAGCTGGTCATTAAAATACTTCCAGCGTGCCTGGAATCCTTTGCTAATGAAGTGAACTGGTCACTAAAATACTTCCGCGTGCCTGGAATCCTTTGCTAATGAAGTGAACTGGTGGTTCATTAAAATACTTCCAGCTTGCCTGGAATGCTTTGCTAATGAAGTGAACTGGTCATTAAAATACACAAAATACTTCCAGCATGCCTGGAATCCTTTGCTAATGAAGTGAACTGGTCACTAAAATACTTCCAGCATGCCTGGAATCCATTGCTAATGAAGTGAACTGGTGGTTCATTAAAATACTTCCAGCTTGCCTGGAATGCTTTGCTAATGAAGTGAACTGGTCATTAAAATACACAAAATACTTCCAGCATGCCTGGAATCCTTTGCTAATGAAGTGAAGTGGTCATTAAAATACTTCCAGCATGCCTGGAATCCTTTGCTAATGAAGTGAACTGGTGGATCATTGAGATTACGGTGATTGTCTTATAAGGCTTATATTGATGTGCTGTATTTACCCCACACATAACTTGCGTATAATTTTATTACCAGAAGACTCCAAATTTTCCGCTGCTTTACAACGACTATCTGTTTCCTGAATCAGTAAAAGATTATAATTTGGTAATGATCTCCAACACAATAATCACGTGTATGTGTGTGTGCAGTATTGAGCCTGGCTTAATTAAGCTCATTCAATAGCTGCACCTTTTTACCGTGAAGAAGTTTATTTATTACTGTGGTGCGAAAAAAGTTCATTTAGACTAATATGAGTTGCTTTGAGCATGTTGTACTATCACGTGTAGTAAATGTGTCATCGTGGATGATGAGGATGGTGAGATTGCATGGTGATGATAGTTCACATACCATCACAAGATGCTTTGTATATGTGTGTACGTACTTGAGTATTAATGGCAAATATGGTGAGGAATGACGTCTGTTATGGTTGGTTTCTTCTAGAGATAGCTGAGGTTCTTGGAAATTCATGAAGGGGGCTGCATGAAGGGGGCTGCTCGACTATAATTTTTATGAGGGGAAAGAAAACAAAAAACAAAAAACCAAAAAATCAATAGAAACTTGTCCCCCCCCCCAAAGTATGGTATACACCAATGTAACCACAAATCTTTAGAGGACCCTTTACCTTTTATAATAATAATTATATGCCGATTACTATACTCTATATGGCATAAACTAAATATACTATCAATAAAGACATTCTATCAATAAAGACATTATCAAGGATGACAGGATTATATGATGAATGTGTAATTGAAAATGGAAGGAATTCTAGAAGACAATTCTCCTCGTCCCTCTCCCCCCCTCCCCCCCCCCCCCCCCCCGCCTCCCCAATATGCTTGCACATGAAGCTAATGAATGGAAACCCAAAACACTTCCAACTTGAATGAATACTGAATCTCTCTATAGGTCCTCTAGCTCCTAAGAAGGGAATCAAATACAGATGGTGAGTGCTGAATACACATACACACATCACATACCTATGTAATATGTATATACACCACACACACCAGCACCTACACCACATACACTTACACACACCACAAACACCACACATACAGCACCCACCCACATACCCTCCCACAGATGCACACAAAAGCATCATGTGTTGCTGGGACTCCCAGCTTGTCTGTGATGGTTTTGTGTGCACTGTTTGTACACTGTACTGTATGTGTATATTGATGTCTGATTCCATGGTGATTCACATTGACTGTGTAGGTACAATGCGGCCATCCCTTTCCTGGTGGTCATAGTCTTCACTCTGCTTGGTATGGTGCTGGGTGGCTATGTAACCATCAAGAGACTCTCCCCAGATGAAAGAGTAGAGTACGTTCATTTATTGTAGAAACTTCTTGGTTTGTTTCACCTTCTTGGGGAAATTGAAACGACTAAAGTTTCGGAATTCTGATGCTAATGTTATGTGCTATGTATGCCTGGGTTAGAACTGGTAAAGCATCATAAAACAGTCAGTGGTGTGCTATATCCTCCACATTTGGATCAAACAATAGCCATGCTGGAAGTCTCTCTTGCAGGCAGATAGTTACAGTACAACACCATCGTCTAGACTGTCTATATATAGCAGCGTAGCATTAGCATACAATATTGGCAAGGTGTAACTTGACACTTTACTAGCACGTGCTAATTGTTTCACACGCATACACGCGAAACTTGACAAATCTGTCGACTTATAAAAACAACAACAACTATAGTATAGTATTGCTTCACTACTGTGCATATATTATTATATATATACATGTATGTATGTACCTGTAATATAAGTTTGGGGTTTGCATCATCCAGTACGTATTCTATGGGCATGCTCTATGAACCTCTTGTGGGTGTGGTTAGTGGAGAGCGCAGAGTTGCCGTATATACATGTACACTGCCAATGATCGTACTGGCTCCTCTGCATGTTAAACTTCATGTTCCTTCCCCTTCATTTGTCAATTTTGCTTACTTATCCCATTTAACAATACTGATGTCCTGCCTCTATTACCATGAGGTTTTACAATACACATCCCGGAAGTCCTTGCCGTCGTTGCATTAGCTGAAAAAGTCATTTCCCCCCTCCTTCCAATTATGCATTCTAGATCTCCATAGCAACTTGCCCATGTGGTAAGGTATCAGGTAACTATATGGCGAGTTATTGCAACACCTACTATATCAGCCTCCATTGCTTGTCAAACGAGCTTGTCAGCACTCTTTATTGCTGTGGCTGAAGATCCTAGCAGATGCCAGGTGAAGTGATGTCATGTACCATGCAACCTGACATCTACATTATGAATGTGTTGTAGTGTTGTTAGTGTGTATTCCTTTGCCTTGTAATATCAAGTTGGACGTTGAATTTTCACATTTGATTGTTTTATTGTTGTCTTTGTCAACTTTTATTTCCTTAGAGTGAACATTATAAACATCTTCACTTATGCAAACTCCATAAACTCCCTAATATGGTCATCTGCATTAGCCTGTGTGGTTACCATGGCAATGTTGTTGATATCCAGAACTCTTTCACTTCAGGAGTACATGGACGTAAGGAAAGGGATGGTTGGAGGGTTTGGAGGTGGTGGAGGAGGGTGGGTTGGGGTGGGGTGGGGAGAGTTAAGGGTTGATAGAGAAGGGAGGAAGGAATGAGTTGAGATTCAGAGAGAGATGGAAGAGAAAGAGGAAATGAAATGTAGCTACCTGGACTATGCGAAAGAACCAGACAGGAGGTTATCAACAGTCCTGAAATCAAAATCATATCAATCTCGGTTGAACCAGTTAGATGATGTAGGTCTCTATGCTCTCCTAATTCCTAGTTTCTCATCATAATCCCTTCACTATTAAGATAGTTTGAGGACATCGAAGTACTGCAAATATTCTACCATCCACTGTTAATTTTTTTGTTTTGTTGCTATCTTCTTTTAGTCGTGGATAGAAGGAGTGAAGGATTTGATAGAGCCTTTCATGATACTGTGGTTGGCTTGGGGACTTGGACAAGCTTTGGAAGTGAGTGACATTGCCATTAGCATAGCACTCACGCTTTTTCTTTCAATCTTTCCTTTTTTGTTTTCTTTCTTTCCTTTCCCCCCTCTCTTTCTTCCTTTCCTTCCTCACTTGATTGCTTGCTTGATTGCTTGCTTGCTTGATAGCTTGCTTGATTGCTTGCATGATTGCTTGCATGATTGCTTGCATGATTGCTTGCATGATTGCTTGCATGATTGCTTGCATGATTGCTTGCATGATTGCTTGCATGATTGCTTGCATGATTGCTTGCATGATTGCTTGCATGATTGCTTGCATGATTGCTTGCATGATTGCTTGCATGATTGCTTGCTTGATTGCTTGCTTGATTGCTTGCTTGATTGCTTGCTTGATTGCTTGCTTGATTTCTTGCTTGATTGCTTGCTTGATTGCTTGCTTGATTGTTGCTTGATTGCTTGCTTGATTACTTGCTTGATTGCTTGATTGCTTGCTTGATTGCTTGCTTGATGCTTGCTTTATTGCTTGCTTGCTTGATTGCTTGATTGCTTGCTTGATTGCATGATTGCTTGCTTGATTGCATGATTGCTTGCTTGATTGCTTGCTTGATTGCTTGCTTGCTTGCTTGTTTGCTTGCTTGATTGCTTGCTTGCTTGCTTGATTGCTTGCTTGCTTGATTGCTTGCTTGATTGCTTGCTTGATTGCTTGCATGATTGCTCGCATGATTGCTTGATTGCTTGCTTGATTGCTTGCTTGCTTGCTTGATTGCTTGCTTGCTTGCATGATTGCTTGCTTGATTGCTTGTTTGATTGCTTGCTTGATTGCTTGCTTGATTGCTTGCTTGATTGCTTGCTTGATTGCTTGCTTGATTGCTTGCTTGATTGATTGCTTGATTGCTTGCTTGCTTGATTGCTTGATTGATTGCTTGCTTGATTGATTGCTTGCTTGATTGCTTGATTGCTTGCTTGATTGCTTGCTTGATTGCTTGATTGCTTGCTTGATTGCTTGCTTGATTGCTTGCTTGATTGCTTTCTTGCTTGCATGATTGCTTTCTTGCTTGCATGATTGCTTGATTGCTTGCTTGATTGCTTGCTTGATTGCTTGCTTGCTTGATTGCTTGCTTGATTGCTTGCATGATTGATTGCTTGCATGATTGCTTGCTTGCTTGATTGCTTGCATGATTGCTTGCATGATTGCTTGCATGATTGCTTGCATGATTGCTTGCATGATTGCTTGCATGATTGCTTGCATGATTGCTTGCATGATTGCTTGCTTGCTTGCTTGCTTGATTGCTTGCTTGATTGCTTGCTTGATTGCTTGCTTGCTTGATTGCTTGTTTGATTGCTTGTTTGATTGCTTGCTTGCTTGATTGCTTGTTTGATTGTTTGCTTGATGCTTGCTTGCTTGCTTGATTGCTTGCTTGATTGCTTGCTTGCTTGATTGCTTGCTTGATTGCTTGCTTGATTACTTGCTTGATTGCTTGATTGCTTGCTTGATTGCTTGCTTGATTGCTTGCTTGATTGCTTGCTTGATTGCTTACTTGCTTGCTTACTTGCTTGCTTGCATGATTGCTTGCTTGATTGCTTGTTTGATTGCTTGCTTGCTTGATTGCTTGTTTGATTGCTTGCTTGATTGCTTGCTTGCTTGCTTGCTTGATTGCTTGCTTGATTGCTTGCTTGATTGCTTGCTTGATTGCTTGATTGCTTGCTTGCTTGATTGCTTGCATGATTGCTTGCATGATTGCTTGCATGATTGCTTGCATGCTTACTTGATTGCTTGCTTGATTGATTGATTGCTTGCTTGATTGCGAGGCTTGATTGGTTGCTTGATTGCTTGCTTGATTGCTTGATTGCTTGCTTGATTGCTTGATTGCTTGCTTGCTTGATTGCTTGCTGGATTGCCTGATTGCTTGCATGCATGCATGCATGCTGGCACGATGGCATTCATGCTGGTTGGCTGGCTGGCTGGCTGCTGGTTGGCTGGCTGGTTGGCTGGCTGGCTGGCTGGCTTGCTCGCTTCTTTCCATCCTCCCGTCCTCCATCTTTGCCTCCATCTATACCTCCCTCCCTCTCATTCTTTCCTTTCTTTGTTCCTACCTTCTCAGCTAACTTTCTTTCCTTCCAATTAGTACTCTCTTTTTCTGTCACGTTCAAGTACATTCATGTGCATATGTGTGTGCATGTCTTTGTCTGCGATTAGGATATCCAAGCAACTAACTTTTTGGCTCAAGCTCTAGAGGACGGTGGGATGAAAGCTGATTACATCCCTGCCATAGTAACCTTGATAGGCTTCATCATGTCATTTGCTGCAGGATCGGTTAGTATAATGTAGGGAGAGCTACAGTACTGTGCTTCAATATATTCGACAGTGGAGTATTGCCATCCACTAAATTTATTTGCTGATGAGGTGTTATCAATGTGCACTGAGGTTAAGGTGCAAATAATTAATAAACAAGACAATATCAATGTGCACTGAGGTTTAGGTGCAAATAATTAATAAACAAGACAATATCAATGTGCACTGAGGTTTAGGTGCAAATAATTAATAAACAAGACAATATCAATGTGCACTGAGGTTTAGGTGCAAATAATTAATAAACAAGACAATATCAATGTGCACTGAGGTTTAGGTGCAAATAATTAATAAACAAGACAATATCAATGTGCACTGAAGTTTAGGTGCAAATAATTAATAAACAAGACAATATCAATGTGCACTGAGGTTTAGGTGCAAATAATTAATAAACAAGACAATATCAATGTCCACTGAGGTTTAGATAAATAATTAATAAACAAGACAATATCAATGTGCACTAAGGTTTAAATGCAAATAATTAATAAACAAGACAATATTAATGTGCACTGAGGTTTAGGTACTAAACAAGACAATATCATGTGCACTGAGGTTTAGGTGCAAATAATTAAAATATCATTGTGCACTGAGGTTTAGATGCAAATGTGTAAATTATTTTGTTTATGCAATGATAAAGGTTATTCCAATGGTTGTTGTCTAAATAACTTTGTTGAATGCATTTTTTGGTTATCGTTGTTCTTCTTTTCTGTATCTGGCTGAAGTTTAATCTCTTTCAAAATAGCGGATGGGGGGAAAAATAGGCTGTGCTCGTATCACATCTAAGCATCAATTTGGCAGCTTCTTGGCATCCTAATCCGGTGCTTTTGGCTTCTCTCTCCCCTAAAGGTTGTGGGATTACTTGATGATTACAGCAATATACTAGACACTTGTGACATAGCTCCTAGGGCAAATTTTACTATTGTGACTTTTTTTCTCTGTTTTTTGGGGAGGCTAGTATATGAACTCGTTTAGGCTTTTAAGAAGCTGCTGAAGTGAGTTTTATCCTTGAGGTTTTTGGAGTCTGCTATTTAGAAATGCTGGTCAACCCAATATATACTTTCATTCTTCATGTCTATATGCCATATTTCCTTGGTAACACGGAACTGTTGATTAGCTCGTTCAGACGGCACACCGTTTACTATTTCCAATGAAATAGTATTCTCCCTTGATGAGACCACACTTCAGCAGGAAATATGAATGCTCCAGAGAAAATGTTTTGTCAGGAGTGGGTGAAGAAAGATTGGCAATCTCTCTCCACTGAAAAATCTTTGTGGCATTTCAGTCAAGAAAGTTGAGTCACATGATGTCGTCAGCATTCACTGTTTAAAGCACGGGCAAGTAGTACAGATACTGCAGGAGTTGTCAGCGAGATGGCCAAACTCCAGTGGTGGGAGATACCGATGTTGATGATTCCTTTGCAAGTGAGGTGGCTGGGTAATTGCTGCCACCAGGTAGACTGACTACCATGTACAGGTCTAATTCAGATGTTGTCTCAAAGACCTTTATGGCCAAAGTTATATACATAAGATAGACAGCTGTATGCTCGCAATTAAATCTCTAGTAACTCTAACTAGGCTCCTTTAATAGGGACCAGTCAGACTAACGATGAAGAAGATTAAAGTAGAATAGAAGTCGACAGCTTTAGCGTGAACTTGGCTATTACTATAATTGTGACCTGTTCGAGCTTGGGTGATCTCATGCAACTATTGTGTGCATGCCATGTTCAATAATAATAGAGTATGCCCAGTAGTATGTACAGCAGCTCATGAAATGAATGCAGCGAACATATTGAATTACGGTATAATTATATAGATTTTAAATTGATCAAAATAAGATCACATAACTGAACCTATACATACGTTAAAGCTTAATTCCGAAGATTTCTCTTTCGATCATTATTTGTTTTTGTTGCCAAATGTTGGCAGTAACAACATAAAGCGGATTTAAAGAGAAATCTACACACAATGTCAGCCGAAAATAATCATACCAGCATAATTTGAAATGAAGCACTAAAATGACCATAAGTCGATTCTCGATCACACGGAAGTTTAGTTCAATAATCCAAGATCAGAGCTTTAGTTGGGAAGTTGGAGCTCTTGCTATGGCTTGTTCAGGAAGCTTAGAACAAGCTACAATACATGTCGCTGATAAATCTATGCCTTTGTGGAACTTGAACTCTTAAGGGCTGACAGCGAATATATCCGTGCCTGCAGGGTTTCACATTCCTGACTACAGCTGTTCACATAGAGATTGTAACTGGAAGCCATTGCCCAAAAGCTTCACTAGTCCTCGCATGATGAAATCCAACTGAAGCTGTTCAAGATTATATCTAACCAAACCCTTCTAGAGTAACACATTAGTTGCTGAAATGGTGAGGTTTACAGTGGCAAACATAGTCATTTTTAAAAAAAGGTGAAAAGCTCAAAATGCTATCATTTTTTGTATCAAATATCAAAACAGTGCACACAGAGAGATATATCTTTTGATCTAAATACCAAGTTCATGGGGTTCAAGTGTGCAGAATCTATGGAGCTCCAAAGCTGGAACCACAAGGGGTTTTAAGGTACTGTCCCCCCTTTTAATTTATTGTTGCTAGGCTACATACATATCAACAGTGCTTACCTGATAAAGCCCTCAAACCATGAAGAAGACACCCTTGATTCTTGGTGTTACTAAATATCACATGAGTTTAAATTAAAGTCAGGCGTATGAGTGGGACGTGTAATTTTTTGGCGGGCCTTAAAGAGTTAACTGTAAGAACTTAGGAACGTAATTCGTGCTTGCTAAAACTTAGGTAGCTACGTACCATTGACTGCCTTCACCCTTTGGTACATCTATATAGATAAATCACTTGTTGTCGGAAGGTAACAAACGTTGTGTACCAACGTTGTTAAGATACACAAGCAATTGCTTAATTTATATCTTTCTTCTCACATTTCACATATTTCCCCCCCCCCTCCCCTAAAAAATTCTTCAGGCATTTGGCACTATGGGTATCATCATCCCACTCGTGATTCCTACCATATGCAAGATATCGAATTGCAGCTATGACGCAGTGCTTCAGTCCTCCGCTGCTATACTGGCCTCTTCTCTTTTTGGCAATGGTAAGTCAGTGTTATGCTTCGCTGTGGAAATGCAATGTTTAATTTAAAACAAATATATATATATTGGATTAACTAGTCAGGAAAGAATATTTACCAATGTGGACTGCAAACATTTATAAAGGATCCTTTACCTATTAATATATAAAAGTGTAATAATTGTCTCATTATATCACAGGTAAGGAGTACTGTAAATGTTTGTTGTCCACATCAATTGGTCAATTCTTCTTTCGTTTCATTTTTGACGTCAATTCAATGTACTTTTTTCTCAATGAACTCTCAGTGGACATAACATTACAATCACCTTCTCAATAATCAACTTGAAATTGTATCCACTCGACGTTTCGATTATATGCTCTAGCCTTCATCAGGAATCTCTAGAGCATCTAGTTGAAACGTCGAGTGAATACAATTTGAAGTTGATTATTGAGGTGACTATAATATATTTTTTGTTTAATATTTTGTCCTATTCCTATAGTCAAGCACCACCTAAAATGTTACTGGTTATATTACCAGAGCAAACCAATCATAGATGTTATTATGTATATACCATGTTTATAACTAAGTAGATGTATTCATATTTATAAGCAACACACATGCATCATAAGTAGCCCAGTTTTGTTGCAGGTCTATGCTGTTAAATATTGTCACAAGAGTAAACAGGTGAAGAAACCAACTGATGACTTGTTGGTACAAAAACGTGCAGCTGCTTTGCAGATTTAGTTCAGCTGAGTCGATATTGCATGTGCACAAGCTTTTTATTTTAATTTAGTGCATTGACGACCTTTACCACTTTTAGATGTTGAAAAACAGATTAGTCATTGCAATGCGTTGGACAATTTGGTGTCTTCTAGTAGTAAAACTTCTAGTAGTAAAATAATGATGGTTGAACATATAGTATGCAAGTTGTGTGCGGGGGGAAAAGGTACATGTAGGTGGATGCATGTGGATTCATGATCTTGAAGGTGAATTTCGCCGTTTTTAAAAGAGTTATTTTTTCCTGCTGATATACTAATTTTGTGAAGAATTTAAAGTATTTAAGGCAAACTTGAAGTGTTTTGGCTGTTAAAATCCATTGAAGGAGCCAAAGTAATTTTTTGCTGAGATATAAACTTTTTTGATTGACCGCTGTTTTGGGGGGGGGGGGGGGGGGGGGATCAAACCAATATCACTAGTTTGCCCTCTCACCAACACACTAGCACTACATAGAATTCCCCTTGAGGGGAAATTATCCATGTCATATAAAAAGTTCAATTCATACTTCACAGTCGGTGCCAAGTTCTGGTCCGTACCCATTCCAATGCTAATGTCTAAGGAAAATAGAAACATGGAAACCCGATGAATAACGCAAAGTTTACACTTGCAATTTATTATCCTAGCGCTTTTTTTAATAAACGCGTGCGCACGCGTTCACTCGCACATGGGGCAGGTGCCCCAGTTGTTTAACACTGGATGCCAAATCTAGCGAGTGTTTTTTTGCTCCACGTTGTTTTCTTCTTCCCAGATATCATTTTGCCCATCAAGAAGTTTATTGCTGACAGAAGTAAGTATTAGTTATTTCTCTTCCTAGGCTTTTGGCCTGTGCCCACTAGTGCCTGTCCTTCAAGTCTACATGTAGCTCTCTTGTATTAGTAAGTTTGCCTTTTAGTTCATAGCTACTCAGTTTAGCCACGATGCGTTAGACAAAGCTTGCTGTATAGGTTTGCTAAGCATAGTGTTGGAGTAAAGCCTGGTGTAGACTAAGGCTTGCAAAACAAAGCCCCCTCCCCCCTCCCCCCCCCCCTTCGCACACACACACACTTTTAAAGCCCTCATAGAACCTCTACTAGCTAGCAAGCCTTGCCTTAGAGAGACTTCACAGAGTAGCTTAGCAGGCCTTGCCTTAGAAAGGTTTAAGAGTTTACAGAATGTCCAGTAGCTTAGGTCAATAGCTAGGGTTAGGACTAGGTCAATAGCTAAGGTTAGGGCTAGATCAATAGCTAGGGTTAGGACTAGGTCAATAGGTAGTGTTAGGACTAGGTCAATAACTAGTGTTAGGAAGCAAGACTTATATACCTTAAGAAACTTAACCGCTAGAAACTCCTAGCCAAGCTTTTGTATGTAACAAGCCAACTTTAATAGTATAGAATATTAGGCCTCACCTCAACCATGTATAGACCAAGAGGTGATGCATTTACATATTGATTGCCAACGGAGAACTCTATGTATGTCTGTGGTTGTTACTGCTTCAATGTACCTCTAACCTACATGTATCTGACCCAGTCCTTAGCTTCAAGCAACGGTTTACGTAGTGTAGTCCCTATACTAGACTTCTCAGAGTAAATATGCTTAGAATGATTATTAGGATTAATACATGTATACAAGTCACAAAAACTCATATCAAGAACCTCATGGACCTCTGACAAGTCTCCTTTAAATAGGGTAACTTGTAGAGGCTTTACAATAACAAAATAAGGACAAAATAGCAAGAGGATCATTCCTGATACGTACAACCAATCAGAATGGTAGGGTGTGTGTGTGTATATATATATGTGTGCGTGTGTGTGTATATGTATATACTGTATGTGTGTGTGTGTGTGTGTGTGTGTGTGTATTGTCACCTTAGGATTGGGTAAGTTTACCAACAACTTATAATTCTCATCTGCTGGCACTTCAGCTAAGCTTGGCTAGCTAGTCATTAGGCCTGCCATGGCTGAGGCGCCTAACAGCCCCTCCCCCTTCTGTGAAGTTGAAGTCGTCGGGCTCCGACCTTGGACGATAGTCTGCTGGGTGAGGGATTGCGGGTCCATCCTGGAAGTCCGGGTAGCAAATGGATGTATTGCATCTGGTAGGAGCGTGTCAGGCTCCAGGTGAGGCGTCCATGCTTGTCGGGATATCCCGTCTGTCTTGTTATGTCTCCACCAGCTCTGTACTGTGCAGTGGAGTCAAAGGGTTGCATTTCCAATGCCATCGCATGAGACGACTGTTAGATGTCTTCATACAGGCTAAATAGCTGCGGGCATGCGGTGGTCTGTTTGAATGATAAATGGTCTTCCCATTGGAAATGTCGTAGCTTTTACAATTAGCAGGCACTCCTTTTCCAAAATTGAGTATCGGGATTCACGTGCTTGGATGAGCAGTAGGCAATGGGATTTTCCATTCTTGTTGCGTCCTGTTGGCTTTAGCGCCTACTCCTCTGCCAGAAACATCTGTTTGTAATACAAACCATTGATGGTAGTCTGGTAAGGTAAGCACGGGCTGGCTGGTCAATGCTTGTTTCAATGTTGTGAATGATTTCTCGTAATCTTCGGTCCATTTCACATGGGCTGGTGCGAAATTTCTGGTCAAATCGGATAAGACTGCTGCTGCTGAACTGAGTGAGGAATAAAGTGCTGGTAATACCCAGCCAGACCAAGAAATGCTTAGACATCATGTTTCATCTTTGTTTGCTGAAACTTCTGTGTGGCCGTGATCTTTGCTTGCGCTGGTGCCACTTGGCCAAGGCCGACGGTGTGGCCCAGCAAAGTGCAGGTGGACATTGCAAATTGGCATTTCAATGTCAGACCTTCCTGTCTCAGTCTGTCGATGACTGACTGTAAATGGGGCAGGTGTTCTTCCCATGTAGCACAGAACACTACTATATCATCTAAGTAAGCAACAGATGGTGATGGAGGCCATCCACACTATCCATGAGGCGTTGGAAGCTTGTCGGGAGCGCCCTTCATACCAAAAGGCATCATTCGAAAGCGATACTTGCCATGGGGGGAGACAAAGGCTATTTTGTCCCTGTCCCCTTCAGTAACGGGCACTTTATAGTATCCTTTACTGAGAGTATGTATGATGCTTGCCCCGACTTCGTCGATTAAGTACTTCCACTCTGAGCATCAAGTACCGGTCTGCCACTGAGATGCTATTGAGTCGTCTATAATCTATGCAGAAACAGCCATCGTTCTTTACCACTGTCACAATGGGCGATGCCCATGGGCTTCTGCATGGCTCAATAATGTTCTGCTGGAGAAGAGTTATGATTTCATCGGCCACTGCTGACTCCCAAGCCTTTGGCACTCTGTATGCGGGTATGCGAAAGGGTATGGCTGAGCCAGTGTTGATGTGGTGAGATGTAGCTCTGGTCTGGCCAGGGATATCTGTAAACACATCCCTCTGTGTGTTGACCAAGGTCTTGATCTGTTGTGTCTGCTCATCAGTGAGATGTTCTCTGGTAAAGAGGGTTACAGCTTCTTCCTGGTTGGTTGTGAGAAGCCTGTGGGTTTGTTCCTCTTCATTGTTTACTTGCAGTATAGCAGCAACCGGAGGATGCCAACATATTGATGTGCATGGTGCTTTTCCTCTTCTACGATCTGACATATCGACTGTATAAGTAACTGGTGACACACACCCTGCCAACAATAGTGTAGGGGCCTTGCCATTGGGCGGTGAGTTTTCCTGATGCCATAGGCATAAGTACGAATACTTTATCACCATCTTGGAATTCCCAGTCTCCTGCCTGCTGGTCATATCTGTGTTTAGACCTACATAGTAGCTTGTGAAGATTTCTGGTTTCCCACAGCCAGCTGTTACTAGTTGATCTCTGATGTTACTTAACCACTCCATGGTGGTGGTGCCCTGGATGTTGCACTCCGTCCATGTTTCATTTAAGATTTATAGGGGGCCTCTGACGTGGTGTACAAGCAGGTGCTCCAACGGGGAGACCCCTGTCGTGTCATTTGGTACTTCTGTGTAGGAAAAAAGGATGGTGGGTAGGAGGGTGTCCCACTCTTGGTCGTGTTTTCCCACCTTCTTCACCGTTTGCTTCAGTGTGGCATGAAAACGTTCACAAGCATGCCGTTAGTTAGAGGATAGTGTGTTTGTGGTGAATGCCCATCTTGTGGTAAAAGGTTTGCATGGATCTGGCCAAGAAATTGCTTCTAGGGTCAGTCAAGAGTTCTGCCAGCACACAAAAATCTCCACGAGTGCTGCTGCAACTGACTTTGTGTCGACCTTCCGGAGTGCTACAGCATCAGGGTACCCACTACCAAAATCCATGATCGTGAGAAGGTATTTGTTCCCTGACTTGGTGCGTGTAAAAGGTCCAACAATATCGATTGCTACCCTATCCATTGGTTGTGTCATCACCGGCATAGGCTGTAATGGAGCGACGTTGGTGAGGTTGACGAGCTGCCTTTTGGCACGCTGGACAACTCTCACAGGCACTCTTGACGTCCTTGTGCACACTGGACCAGTAGAAATGTCTGATAATCCTCTGCTTCATTCTTTTGAATCCCAGGTGGCCTGCCATGGGGACTGTGTGTGCCAGCCTTGGTACAAGTTGGTGCAAATCATTGCCCATCTGGTCAGTACTATGCTGTGCAATAGGCCATCCTCAGAAGTATGAAGAGTCTTCCTCCTCTGTTTGCTTCCATGGATTGAGGCATCCCTCCTTCGATCATTGCTCAGTGCTGCTTGATCGGTTTGCTGTGGCAGAGGGCTGGACACTTCTTGCTAGGGAGGAGAAGGCATGTCCATAGGAAGTATAATAGCCTCCGAATTGGCAAAGGATCATCTACTCTGCCTTTTCTCGTGGTGAGAAAGAAATCATTGTCAATGCCAATTGTGTTGCTGCATGGAGTGACAAGCACCTCTCTGATACGGCAGTGGCTATCTCCTCCCCCTGCTGTGTGGGTTGTGTCGGGATGCAAGCAGAAATGCAAGCTCCTGATTCAGTAGTTGCTCTATCGTCTCCATCGTGCATGATTTGTTGTGCTTTGGCTGCCACCAGTTTTCACTGCAAACACAGTGCCTCATGTGCAGCTTTCTCGTCCACCAAAGGTTTGAGCAGTTGGTTAAGGAATGGTACATCTCTCCCAAGTAACACGTCTTGCACCTATAGGTCGTCGGTGACTGCAGATGTGAGCTCTCTGGTGACTCCTGCTATGGTCATATGTACTCTGGCCATGTCAAATTCTGTTGGTGGGCCATTCACCCAAGGACAGTAGAGTCTTGCCTCCTGTCCAAACATCTGCTGGGGTGGAGTTCTTGCGACAAGAGATTGTGCAGCTTATTGAGTTTGATGATGGCTTGGTTCCCATCTACGGTGCTGGATACAGTGTAGTCCAAGCCATCAGTGGGTTTGAGTGGCAATACTTTCTGGTTTGGGCAGTTGGAGCTGTAGTGTCCTTTTGCAGTACACTTGTAGCACCTCCCTCCCTTGTTGTCATCTGGCTTGGATGACCAGTGAGACTTCCTAGGCACCATTCCAGCCTCATCTGCCTGGAGTGGAGGGTTGGGTGGATTGAACTTCCTGCCCAGCCTTGGTCAACTCTGTGCTCCTTTGGTCCTTGTGTGTGGTCAGGTTTGTCGGGCCTTCTGAAATACTCAGGCTGTCTCCACTTCTTGCCTCATTGCAAGACAGCAGTGTCCAGCCCTCTCTATCGTACATAGTCATCCGCAAGCTCTCCTGCCTCTTTGACCGAGGTTTTTTTTGTGTCTCTGATGCTGATAGTGGTGTGTGTGGGTAGCAACTCGAGGAAACGGTCACGGGTGAACATCTAGATGAGAGTGCCTCCTGTGAAGTGCATTCTGTGGCAAACTTCTTCGCTGTTTGGTTGGCGAGTTGCAGGCCAGTCTCCTTGGGTTGGAAGGAGGCTTCCAACCATCTCTGTCGGTAGACATTGGGTTTCAATCCAAACCAGTGGAGCAGATTTTGCTCTACCTGCTGGTAATCCTGGGCCACTGTGATGGGTATAGCCAGGAATGTAGCCAGGAATGTAGCCAGGAATGTAGCCAAAGCTTCTCCTTCTAGAAGTGGGCACAGGTGAGCGACCCACTGCCTCTCTGGAACTTTGTAGAGTGTCATATGTTGCTCAAATTTTTGCAAGGCAGCATCTATGCTTTGGTTGGATTTGAATGTGGGGAGCTTAGGGTGTTGCAGTTTGGGTTTGTCTTTCTCCTTGGTAAGGTCTGTAAGGATTTTCATGAATGTCCTCTCTGCGTCTGGACATCTTCTTTTCTTCAGCTCTTCTCTTTGCTTCAAGCTGTTGCCTGAGCATCTCTCTTTATTCAGCTCTTCTCTGTGCTTCAAGCTGCTGCCTGAGCACCTCTCTTTATTCAGCTCTTCTCTGTGCTTCAAGCTGTTGCCTGAGCATCTCCCTTTATTCAGCTCTTCTCTGTGCTTCAAGCTGTTGCCTGAGCATCTCTCTTTATTCAGCTCTTCTCTGTGCTTCAAGCTGTTGCCTGAGCATCTCCCTTTCTTCAGCTCTTCTCTGTGCTTCAAGCTGTTGCCTGAGCATCTCCCTTTCTTCAGCTCTTCTCTGTGCTTCAAGCTGTTGCCTGAGCATCTCCCTTTATTCAGCTCTTCTCTGTGCTTCAAGCTGTTGCCTGAGCATCTCTCTTTATTCAGCTCTTCTCTGTGCTTCAAGCTGTTGCCTGAGCATCTCCCTTTCTTCAGCTCTTCTCTGTGCTTCAAGCTGTTGCCTGAGCATCTCCCTTTCTTCAGCTCTTCTCTGTGCTTCAAGCTGTTGCCTGAGCATCTCCCTTTATTCAGCTCTTCTCTGTGCTTCAAGCTGTTGCCTGAGCATCTCTCTTTATTCAGCTCTTCTCTGTGCTTCAAGCTGTTGCCTGAGCATCTCCCTTTCTTCAGCTCTTCTCTGTGCTTCAAGCTGTTGCCAGAGCATCTCCTTTTCTTTAGCATTTCTATCTGCTTCGTGTTGTTGTTGGATAAGCATGTGCATGAGCTGTGTGGTCACATGACTCATATCTGACAACTGGATGCTTCATGTGTCACGCTATTGTAGTCAACGGACCTGGAGTCTTCTGGTATATCCTGTTGTGGTGCTTTGCTTCTGGTCTCCATCTTTCTACTTTGATCCGGGTCTCCATCTTTCTACTTTGATCCGAAGAGGGTTGATCTCAATTGATCAATGTTCTTCCAGGACATCCATGGGCACCATCAATCCTTCATCAAGAAGCCATCAGGCAACAAGAATGAAGCATATGCAGCAACTAGATCAGCAACAAAACCAAGAAAATCTTCTGGCAGTCTGTAATAAAGGTGTTAGTTCTGGCAGTCTGTATTAAAGGTGTTAGTTCTGGCAGTCTGTATTAAAGGTGTTGGTTCTGAAGTCTGTATTAAATGTGTTAGTTCTGGCAGTCTCTATTAAAGGTGTTAGTTCTGGCAGTCTGTATTAAAGGTGTTAGTACTGGCAGTCTGTATTAAAGGTGTTAGTCCTGGCAGTCTGTATTAAAGGTGTTAGTTCTGGCAGTCTCTATTAAAGGTGTTAGTTCTGGCAGTCTGTATTAAAGGTGTTAGTTCTAGCAGTCTGTATTAAAGGTGTTAGTTCATCAATAAGTTTTTAAATTCTCAACGAAGTCTCAGTTGACATAGTACAGATGCAATGACTTTCTCGATAATCAATTGAAATTTACTCACTGGACGTTTTGGCTAGATGCTCTACCTGCCATTAGGATGCTAAGAATTGTTAGGCAATGTTAGGGCCTGTTATGTCCAGTTTGTGGTAGGCAATATCCAAATCTTTGTTGCATTGATCAAATGCATGTACTCGAAGCAGTACAGTAGAAGCATTAATAACACTGTGATATTGAAGTTATGCAAAACCTCTGCTGTATGGGTACTAGTAAATATTCGGAGGTTAAATTAATCTAGTCCTGTTTATATTGCATTACATAACTAAAACCAAATCGTAGCTTATATGTTGTCATGTAAAGTATGTAGTATGTGAAGGTGTTGAACTAGAGCATAATCCTGTTAATGTTTGTGGGGAAGCATGTGTTCTGAATTGTACCACAATGTTCATTAACAGCAATGCCACCCCTTAACCGATTGCACGCCGTATTCCTAGTAGCCGCGGGCAAATTATTCATGAATTAACGAGGTATTTTACTTATTATTTTTATATCTTCCGTTCTGCAGGGACTCCACCCATGAAACTTGGGTCATATTCAGCCACATGATAGCTCTACTTCCTGTAAAAAAATCGAGCCTTCCTTACCAACTGGGCAGAACTAACCAGCATTATAAAACCTTGTCATCTTCTTGGGGGTGAATATTTTCATATTTTCACACTATTATACACACATTATAATGCCAACACAAGATGGAGCATCTATTTACAAACCCTCTACCAGCTGCAAAGCCAGTGGGTTGTTTTCCCCATCAAAATGCTAACACATAATAATACAAAAAACAAATTATAAGAGAGTGAAAATGCTAACACATACTAGAATAAAACCATAATATAAAACACAATTATGTAAGGGAGTGTCTTGGGTAGAGCTCCGGTCTTGCTGTCACGGGTAGAGTAGAACTTGCTCAGTCTTGGGTATAGCTTGCTTGGTCTCAGGCATGATATTTCACCATGTTTTTATTCTACACAAACATGAGATACCAGGATAAGAATAACACTTGAATACTGGAGAGACGAGAGAAGTAGACGAAGGGACAGGGAACGAGAGAAGTAGACGAAGGGGCAGGGAACAAGAGAGAAGTAGACGAAGGAGCAGGGAACAAGAGAGAAGCACAGAAAGGAGCAGGGGGCGCATAAACATTACTGATAGTCCACCAAGGTATGGTATTTACGAAAACAGTCATGGCCTGTTGATCCACCACACAAAGGAACCTTACAAAAACAACACTGGGACCTTGCCTCATGCCTGTAACCTTTACTAATTTAATGCAAACTACACAGCGCTTCTTTGCACAGCACTGTGGGAAATGACCTAGTTTTAAATTGAGGCTATCTAGCTGACTATTTGCCTGACTACAACGTTGACCTGCACGCTGCCGAGAAGAGAAAGAACCAATCAAAGATTTAGCTAGAACAATCCTAGCTTCTAGATAATTACCCTTCCTTACTGATATTGGAGCTCGGACAGAAGAAAACAAAATAAATGAATTCAATAAACAAGCTTCTATCAAATACGAAAAAACCCTTTTCCACCATCTCCTAGACTTTCTACCCAAATTATAGTAGCCTATTCTCTGATCTGCTCTGTCCACACCTCTCATGAATGACTGATAATCGGGCAAACATGGGGGACATGGCAGATCCTCTCTAGAACCATCAATTTTGCGCCTTTTTACAGTAGGAGGTACTAAATTATTTTCCGCGGGATGTATATTAGTTATCATGTAGATTGACCGTTTATCTACCCAAACTAAAGCCAGGAGTGCACCATTAGACCTATAATCATAATAACCTCTATTTCTAATCGAAGCTTTTGTTACTAAATCTGGAGGAAAGTTCCTCCTAGTATACCTAGCTGTACCACATGCACCAAAGCCTTTACTTGTAAGCGTTTGAAGTAAATTAGGACTAGTAGTATAATAATTGTTCATGTACACATGGAAGTTCTTATGTTCTAATCCTTCTAACAAATCTAAAACAACTCTACTACACAAACCAGTTTTATCAGCTACTTCCACGTTCTTACCTGTATAAATCTGCAACCGATAAATGTACCCATTCCTAGCATCACAAAGGACAAACACTTTTATCCCCCATTTTATTGGTTTGTCCTTCATATACTGTTTGAAGCCAAGCCTACCTTGAAAGGGAATCATAGCTTCATCAATACTAAGCTCTTGATGCAAGGTATATTCACTCTCAAACTTAGGAGTAATCAAATCTAATAACTTCCTTACCTTATAAAGCCGATCATAATTCAGGTTACCCTTTGTAACCAACAAACCATCAATAGAATTTACATGTACTTAACGCATTAGCTCCAAAAACCGAGTCCTAGGCATTACTTTACGAACCAATGATCCAGACAAATCCGAGTGATTAGTGGACCAGTACAATTCTAAGTATGGAAGTGTGGAAACTCCCATTATTATCAACATTCCTACATTTCCCACTTACCTGTGACCTCAGTTAGCCTAGAACCAGTGCCAGATGCTTGGGCAGAACCAGTGCCAGATGCTCGGACAGAACCAGTGCCAGATGCTCGCACACGCCTATAACCTCTGGCCCGCCTACTACCAGTACCTTTTGGAGGACCACTAGCAACACTTACGACTCCACTACCACTTTAGCTGCTTCCCCCTTGGCCAGTACTCCCTTGCCCGCCTCTCCCTCGGCCAGTACTCCCTCGCCCGCCTCTCCCTCGCACAACTCCAGCACCAGTCGTGTTCCCACGCCCTGTAGAGACTTCAGGCAAGGTTTCCTCATCCTCCAATGTAACAAAAGGAGTCATAGATGCCTCATCTCCACTCTCATCATCTGATGCTGTAGGAAAAGTAGTGGGGAGGGTGGGAAAAACAAGATATATATATATATATCAAGTTTGTGGTCAACATTTGAAAATTCAAATTCAAATGAAAATCAACATCAACAACTCAACAACTCCAACCTACACTCTTAGCTATAACTTTTTTTCTATAACTATCCTGTCTGAATTTGGAATACCAACAGAATAAGCTAGTATTTGGCAATAGTACACTCAGTTGACTATGGTAAACAAAGGCTATGAAGCGCTATGAAGCGCTAAGGTTAGAAGAAACTTACAATCGAGAAGTCCATCCAAGCGCGCCTCTTCTCTTAGAGCAACTGGATCCAGAGTGTTTCCTCGGTATGCATAGATGTCTTCACCTTCTTCCCCAAATGAATCTGACCCAGAATCGCCAGAATCGTCGGCTAAAAGTTGAGAAATAACGTCCTCACAGGAGAGCATCTTTGAGCAGTTTAAAAAAAAAGCTCGACCAACAAAAATGGCGTTCAACCGCAGGATTTTTGTTGCACGATGCATCAACCGGAAATAATCATTTTTGTGACGTTCTCTAGTCTACTAGGCATGTGCAGAACCCAACCGGGGCTGTTAGCTCGTAACGGTTCATTTTATATATTTTTGTGTGGCGAAGGATGTAAGGTCTCGCGCCATATGGCGCTTACGGCGTTTAATCGGTTAATCTGTAGAAGCCAGTGCATGTCTAATTTGGTTTGGTGTATGGTTTCAATTTTATATGATCCCTCGGGAGCCCAATGGTGAGAGGGTTAAGACAAGTTGGACTATGGATAATAATAATAATAGGAAGAAAATACAATGTCATGTATATATAATTATATATATTTAATGTCTTGTAGTCGCAATATTCCTGTTGGAATGTATATTTGCCCTAGAAAATGCTGGTGTGTAACATCCTTTTGTTTGAACCTATGCCCTTAATTATCCAATGGCATGTTTAAGTTCGGACTGATCTTCTTGGTGTTTCATTGACCGTATTACCAGTTTTTGTGGTCCACTTCAGCATACAGTAGTACAAGACAGCCTTGTTTGTGAGGTGACAATAACACATAGCCACAAATATTGAGCCCTGGTCAAAATATTTGACATGAAATGGTATTCGTACTCAGTGGTGAAGATCACCATGGATACAATCGGTTGGAGTTTTTATGATGGTCATTATATTATTCGGTGGTTATCAGCTTTGACTGCTGATATATCCATCTCTGTCGACATTTGGTATGGTGAATAAATGTGAAGTTTGTATAAGGACATACTGTAACTTTTTCCCAATCATGGTTTGAATTTGGACATCCCACCCTTCCTCCTCACCCTTGCAGTGATCTCCCCTATTGCCGGTATCTGTATTCTCACTGTGTTTGCCACCGAATGTGGTCTTGCTCCTCACATCAAATCAGCAGCTGTAAGTTCGCACTTAATTATTGTTACATGTACAGTTATATACTCTGTCAAGTTTTGAAAAGTACTAAAATCTACTGACCTCTGCCTGATTGGTAGCTCTAGATTTACTACAAGATTGTTACATGCAGATACTTCTTGATATCCATAAGCTTCCATCTCTGCACCAACAGAATGCTGCACACCATTCTCACCAGCATGCTCCATGGTTACCTGTCTGAAAAGCAATAGGCCAACTACAAAGTATGTATATCCATCAAGTTTAGTTTCACTGAAGCTAGAGTTTGTAGGGTTATTATTGAATGAATCTCAGTACATTATTAGAGGTCTCTCTAGAGTCCAACTCATCCTTAAAGCGTCAATGGTGTGTGTGTCTAATATACTACAAATGTTGTACTAACAAGACCCATGTTGTATTGTATTCTGGGTTGAGCGGTCAGTTAGTTGTGGGAATGTTGATTGCAACTCCAGTCAAGCACTCTGTCAGCTATGGCGATGTTGAGAACCACTCCAGTTGAGCAGTCTGTCAGCTATTGCAGTGTCAAGAACTGCTCCAATTGAGCTGTTGGTTAGCAGGTGCAATATTATGAGCTGCTCCAGTACAATGTTGATATCCAAAATCCCTGAATCAGTTTCTGTTGACTGCAATGAAGCAAGCCTTGGCTCCTGCCTTTATCCAAGATAAACCACAAAATAACTATTCTAGCACAAACCAAAAAGATTTTTTCTTCGATTTTTCACTCGTTTTTTGATGAGCGGTATACTACTATTCTTTAAGGAAGCAGGAATGGAAAATTGAGTTTGACTGCGAAGGTAGCTCAGCACTTACGTACAAAGTGTTGATACTCCCTGGTAAAATTTCACATAATTGTTGTTACCTTTATATTAAGTGTTTTTCTATGGAGTATGGAAGGATATAGTCAAAACTATGCTATGGTGTTGAAGAGTTTTGTGATTGTTAGCACTGTGTGTGCTGTTGCCTGTTCAATGTCATTTTATTTTAAATTCTCTTGTCCATCTTCACCAAAAAGTGCGTCTATCTTTTAGTGTTAGTTGAAGAAAGCTGCTAAAGTATATTGAAAGAGCATTAATAGATATGCTCCTGCACATTGCTGTGCTCATATTTCTTGTGATCAGTTTGTGCAACAATGAGTATTTGTGTTTAGTGTTATAAACAGAGATAAAAACAGTCTTGCTTAAGTGTTCTGTGAAACCATGGCAGCAACTATAGTCCAGCACATATCTAGTGGTGAAAGGGGATCCAGGGAATCCAGCACATATCTAGTGATGAAAGGGAATCCAGCATATATCTAATGGTGAAAGGGAATCCAGCACATACATGTATCTAATGGTGAAAGGGAATCCAGCACATACATGTATCTAATGGTGAAAGGGAATCCAGCACATATCTAGTGGTGAAAGGGAATCCAGCACATATCTAATGGTGAAAGGGAATCCAGCAAATATCTAATGGTGAAAGGGAATTCAGCACATATCTAGTGGTGAAAAAATAAATGTATGCATGTGTAACCTGATTTTATTATGTATATGCATGTTGCCAGATTTTTTAAATATGTGGGCAGGTTTTATAGCATTGTGTGTAGCCATGCTTAATGCTGCTAAGGTAGTATATGCATGTTTAGTAGTAATAATAATAAAGCAGATGTTTACATTGTGAACTGGACCTTTTCAACTGGGTGTATTTCTTTGTTTGCTTCATAAGTAACTAACTTAAGATGTAATTGTGTATATTTTTCCCCTTTCACTTTCTATATTCTTTTTATTTTCGTTTTTGTCTTGTTCATTGGTCCCCCTCCTCCCTCCCTCTCCTCCTTCTTAGCTCTACACCATGATCATAGCAGTGGTGTCTGTGCTGTTTGGTGCCTTGCCTGTGGGTGCAGGCTGGTACCCCTGGTATGTGGGCTGGTTCGTCATGGCTGCCATCATGGTCGCTATCTTTATCCTGTTCTCCTCCAGTCCTGACTCTCCTACATCTAGACCTCTCCTCAAACGCATGTGAGAACAGAAACTTGATTAGTCAATAATTAGGAAAATCATCATGTATCAGGCCAGTATGAATAATTGTAATTCCGTAAATTTGGTATGAAAATCGTTAATAATATTAGTGATTATTCAAACACTGCGAGTCAGTATTTTAATTAATTCATGAGTTTATAATGACATTCGTGGTTTTAGCATGTCTGAATTATTTAAACTGGGATAAGTCGCAATGGATTCATTTCACCCAGTATTTAAATTGGTGGAATATAACTTGTCTCCCCCACCCAAACAAAACTGATATCTCAGCTAAAACTCCCTTGGCAAGTTCTTGTTATCCTATATTGTTGTTTTAGCCGATCTTAGTGCCAAAAATACTCAGTGTGCCTTGAATCCTTTGCGAAGCTAGTCCTAAAGGATGTTGAAACAGTGAAATCTCTCTTCAAGGTATTGTATCTGTCTATCTATAAATTATTTTTACACACATACCATTGGGATCTAAGTTAACTATGATCATTTTACTACTAGAGGATTCCAAATTTTATGGTGCTTTGCCGCCACTAATCTGTTTGTCAATTGTCTAAAATTGGTGAGAGTCATCAACGCGATAAACATGATTGTGTTTATGCAATATTGAATGAGCTGACAATATATTTTGTACATATTCCATTTGCCACGTGTACAGATACACACACACAAAAAAAGGACGTTCCCACTGCATAGTTACATGCCTACCATTATCCACGCATTCTTAAATGGTTGTTCTTGCGTTGATTTTAAACCTATCAATCACACAACATACGTAGTGAGGAAATGCAACAGAAAGTTAGTTTTGACACTATTATAAAGTGTGAATCCACTTTGGAGCTACTTCCCATTTTGGCAGTGTGTACACAATTTAATTAACTAGATCCTGACCAGTTCCATGGAACCAGTTAGAATCTAGTTAGAATCTAGATTTAATTTTTTGTGCTGTGTGTCCAGGCCTTAAGAGCAGTAACTAATTGACAAGCTATATACAGGTAGGAAAATGTACCAGTGCGCATTTTTATGAAGGTACAGGATGGTCACTCGCGCACTCTAGTTAATAATATTAGCACATAGTTTTAAATTGTAGAAATGGTCAGCGAAGAGAGTTTACTGGGACTAGGGCATATTATTTTCTTCATGGTTTGATGGTGTTGCTTGTGGAATTGAAATCCCCTTTGACATCCCCTAACCACCATTGAGACCCTTGCTATTGCCACTGTTGTTGTTGTTGCTTTAAAAAAAAATAGACCACTAATTTTAATTTGTTTAACCGCAATATATTTATAGATGACATCTCAGGAATATACATTTTAATAGCCAGTAAAAGAAGCCCAGTTTGCTCTAAGAATTGGCTATGGTGGTTGGGGAAAATAGAATATTATATGAAGAAACCTAAGATGGGACGATAGCATTAAATAGAAGCGCATTAAAAAGTCGTCATTACAACTTAGGAGCTGCGTATATTCTGCATATTTCCCTCTATAAACTTGATATATACTTCAAAGCTCAAAAGATAAATCTCTCTGTGTGCTCTTTTTTTGTACTAGAATGTTGCATGTACATGTAGGTATTACTGTGCCAAAGTTACCTGTAGATAAGGTGGGTATCCCGCTAAATCTTGAGTGCCTGAACTTGCATGAAGTGTAGCTCCTGATAGGAATGAGATGAACAAATGTGTGGCAAGAGAAAGTCCTACTCTATGCAATGAATGTTTTCATTAAGCGCTAAAAACACGATTATGTAGTCAAGCATGGCATTTAAAAAAAAATGTATAGGTGCGACTTGCCTTATATGACTACATCAAAACTTACAGCAGAGTTATCACTTGAGGACTGCCTTTCTCGACGGTGAACGGAGTCAGAGTGGATCATAGATCCCTCAGCAGAAGAGGTTCCAGAAACATCAGCATGGATCATAGATGACCTATGGCAGCAGTTGCAAACATCAGCCTTGTATACACTTAAAACTAGATAATCCTTGTACTCAAGTAAAATTTTCTGTGATTTGCAGGACTTATACAGATAACATAAGTCCTTTTGGCACGTATATATTTTTATTTTTAATATTGTGAATAGTGTGGCCTTGTATGTGCTTATGGTGGTTATTTGGAGTTAGTGTTATGTTTTATATTTATTTGATCCTTAGTAATGATCCTTAGTAATGACTTTGTCTCCTTGTCTGTTTATATATATATAGCTGTCCGTGGGCATACTCTGTGCCTTGTTCTGTGCTGGCTCATGTGAGGCTCTGGTTCTTCAGGAAATGTCAACAAGTACGATGTTGTACTTGCTATAGAACAAACTGTGGAAAAAAGAAGACTGTAAGAATACTGATACATGTTCTACTTTGCCTGCAACACATTTTGGTCAATCATTATGATTGGGCTCTCATATGGCATATATATTAACTCGGGTGATGGGTAATCTAAAAAAACGTTTAAATTCAATTGAGAGCTTTATCCAATAATAATTACTGGCCCCTCCAATTGTCATCTGTAGCTCAGTCTCAATTAGTTATAGTAACTGCCCCTCCAATTGTAACCACTTGGGCAAATAGCAATAAAATACATTGCTCATGGGACTTCTAAACTGAGAAATGAAGACGACAGGAAAACATTCTAGACACCAACAGCATTTGAACACTTGATTTCTGTTTTTTGGTCCGGTACTCCAACATTTAGCCATGGGCACCCAAACAATTACCATTCCTCCAAACAGGTACTTAAACTCCTTCTTAACTGCAATCAATAGTAACCGCCTTCTAATTGTAGCCGCCCTTCCAATAGTAATTGCAGAGAATATACGGAAGAACAGCTAAAAGCTAGCACAGAGGACCCAGTTACTTGAACTATTGATACTTTACAAACTATTGTTTGGTGTTCTGGCTGAATGAAAATTCTTTGTGGCTGTAAGCAGAGAGTCTTAGTGGGCTCCTCAGTAGGAGATGACTGTGAGGTCAAGGCAGGGTGGGTGACATACAAAGGCAAGATTTCAGCTATTGGAAAAAAATCAAATTCAGGTGTGATTTATTACTTCGAAATGTAGTTACACAGGCAGTCATGGAGTAGCTTGACGAACAATTTCAGCATGAAAGTCAAGGATAATGTAGTTCTTTGCTCTCCAGAATCTGTGTTGGGGTGGGTCAGTGGGGAGGGGGGGAGCGCAGCGGTCATTGGATAACTGGATAACTAAACCGATATAGTTGTTTTGAAATTATTGTTGTTATTATTTAAAAACGCCACCAAAAACACCTCCACTACCACCAAAAACACCACAAAATCTTTGCTAATTTGAACAACCGAGAAACATTGATTTTCAAAAAAATTATTAAACATTAAATACCCTGTAGCCAAACCCTCTTGGTGTCTAATATACTTCTGAGATAGAGTAAGGCATCTTGATTCTGATAAAGGTGAGTGCTGAGAATAACTAACCACTAGAGCAACAACTGTTAGCCTTTTCTTTGGCCTTCTTTGATTGCTGGACAGCATGCGCAAGTGAATTCAATATTAGAACTCTTAACGATCCGTGCCTAATGTACCGTTCGTACATACTTGTGTTGTTGGTGAATGTTGCATGAACGTTTGGCGCATGGTACAGCAACGCTGTGATTCAAAATGTACCACATATGTCCAATGCAGATGAAACATCATTTTTTCCAACTTGTACTGTAGTATACCATTTGCAAAGTTATGATATAAAGTAGTGGTTGCTACTAAAATTGCCTGCACTGGACAAAAAACAACAACAACAGCAGCAGTAGAGTTATACCATTTAAAAAACATCCTGAAAAGTTAATGGGTTATGAGCATCAGCCGCCTTAAAACACAAAATTATTATAAAAAACGAATTAGCTCGAATAGATGCTACACACCAAATTGATTTCCCTCTCTAAATGTTATTTTCCAATTGTAACAGCCCTAGTTAACTCTCGTGATTTTCAATGTAGTACACCAGCACATGTCGGTAAGCTACATGCATTAATCTATAATAGCTGCCGAGTATATAGTCTGAAGATTGGGAGATCCACTGCCTCAAAGATGATGTATAGCAACATTAGCTGTTGCAGAAGCTACTCGCATTCACCTCCCTAGAGGAAGAGAATGAAGAAGAAATTGAACAGAACACAAATTGCGACAAGGAACTTGGTAACTGACTGCATTTGGCTGTCTATCAGGATAGCATTTTTTAGTAGGCAGTGAACATTTTGTGCATAGGCTGAAATATTTCCAGAAATCTTCAAACTTCTCAACATTCTTGCTCTACTTGTAACGGCTATATATCGCTGAGCATTTCTTCAGTGAAATGAAATTAAAAGTCTTTGATCTATACATAGTGGTATTAATCATGACAGACTAATGTGTATTACTATCGAAGGATCTCGGCTCTCGACAGTTGAGCAATCGAATTCTAGATGTATTGAAACAGCAAAATCACTTTGTGATAATTTTCTAGCTACATTATATAATGCTGACATTTCTGTGGTGGGGTGGTTGAAACCATATCTATGGTGTTTATAAACAAATATGGCCACAATGAGTCACCAAAAAGTGCTAGTGCAATTCCTTTAGTTCAGCAGATCAGAGTCAAAAGGCTGATTATCTGGTTTTCAACAGAAAACAAAGGAGGACACTGCAAGCGTTAAACAGCTGTATAGTTGTGTGACTCTATAGTGGCAACTAGTTAGGCTTTAATAATGAGAAGTTGTGACCTACATAATTATTATGTATATCCAACTGTTTGCCAAACTCCAGATTAAATAACAAGAATTGTATATTATCTATTTCCCCTGCACCCAGAATGCTATTAATACTAAGAAAACTTCACATCCTGTTAGACATTATATAGTGAGGGAGCAAAAATAAAAGATCCTTAAAATGACTGATTATTGGAACTACAGTCATGCTCCAGATCTTTGTGCCTGTGCTTAAGCTCTTCCGCCGAGAAAGGCTCTTTTTCACCTTTACTTACTAGGAACAAATTGAATGCCTATATTCTAGTGAAAGCAGGTGCAATTGCATGCATGTTCTTGCTGTAAGTTTTCTTGTAGACTGAACATTCATGCATACAAAAGTAACACTTAATACCATTTGTTGGCTTATCTCAAATAAGTTAATTCTTTATAACAAACTGTATTTTCATTTCTAGTTTAAAAATAGTAAACATTACATCATGGTGGTTACAACAGACCACAAACTAAGTCGGGGATTAATGGTTAATGGTTAAGTTTATACATGACTATTGCACCTGCTACTCAAGAATGTTTATCCCGTTGCTGAGGAACAAACGTGATGTCCGTGTAGGATGGTTTCTAGGTTGTAGGTTTACAACAGTTGACTTTCCATCCTCAAATATGCTTGTAGGTATTCATCTTGTTGTGCTTATAGTTGTGTCAGCTACTATGAGCCTACATTGTATGGTATTCCACACATCTTATTATTTCTGTCTGTATCTGTTGGTGCAGGCTGGAGAGGAGTCACCACTATTAGCATGATTGCAATTTCATACTTTTGTGACGCTATCAGAAGAATTGAATTTTGGGAGAACCGGATACTTGTTTAACATTGAAATTTTGTTACTCTTTCCTGTTCTTTGCATAGATACATTTTTGTACAGCATGATGTCATTAATATTGTTACTTGTTCTTATTCCATTTTATATTATTTATTTTTATAATAAATACATGGTGGAATTAGCTATAAATTAACAGTCTGTGTATAATTGACTTGTACTTACCGAGAGTAAACTGCAAGGATTGTATTTCAAACTGTTTTAATTAAGTCTTTTTGCTTGTTCTGTCAATAGGTTAAAATATGACGAGTGATAGGGAATTGTTATAAAAACTTCTAAGTGTATGTCTGTGCGGTGCACACACAGTGGAGGAAAAGTGAACAAGAAGAGGTTCCCTTGCTTTTGCTGAGTAATAATGTTCAGCAAAGCCTTTGTACAAATCGGTATAATATAGCTAGCTAGATTTCACAATAATTATTTCACAGTAAAAATAAAATTCAGAATGTCCGGCTGCTCTCAAGGTTCAGTGCAACATCAGAAGTAGTAGAAATGTTAAAGTTGCAAGTAGAAAATTGTTCACCTTTTTAACTCGAAGAAGCTCAATTTAGTAGTGTTTCAAGGAAAACCAATTTCAAAAACTAATTCCTGTAAAGGGCATGTTTAGACCTGACACTTTCTATCGTTAATAAAAATGGAAAAACGGCTTTTCGTAGAAAAAGAGCACTTTTTAACTGAAACAAGGCATTTTTTTGCTCAATTGGTATAATTATAAATTTTTGAGTGGTTCGTGGAAAACCTATCTCATCTTGTCGATGATCACATTCAGTTAACATAAATTCATTAAAGGACTGAAATCTGTTTTTTTGTAAACCTTTTTAACCTCTTTTTGGGGTGAGTTCCAAGATCAAAGTGCGTTTTAGAGATTATGAAACTCTTTTTACTCAAAGGATAGTAAACAGTTTTTTTGTAGAAACCTCTTTTATCTCAATTTGGAGTGTTTTGTGGAAACCCAGTCTCAAAATGCTCTTTCCTGTCAAAATTGGCACATTTAGTTTCATTTTAACATTATGTAACTCATTAAAGGACTTGTTGAAAAAATTGTTCCCCCTTTTAACTCGAAGAAGCTCAATTTAGTAGTGTTTCAAGGAAAACCAATTTCAAAAACTAATTCCTGTAAAGGGCATGTTTAGACGTGACACTTTCTATCGTTAATAAAAATGGAAAAACGGCTTTTCGTAGAAAAAGATACCACTTTTTAACTGAAACGAGGCATTTTTTTGCTCAATTGGTATAATTATAAATTTTTGAGTGGTTCGTGGAAAACCTATCTCATCTTGTCGATGATCACATTCAGTTAACATAAATTCATTAAAGGACTGAAATCTGTTTTTTTGTAAACCTTTTTAACCTCTTTTTGGGGTGAGTGTTCCAAGATCAAAGTGCGTTTTAGAGATTATGAAACTCTTTTTACTCAAAGGATAGTAAACAGTTTTTTTGTAGAAATTGTCCCCTCTTTTATCTCAATTTGGAGTGTTTTGTGGAAACCCAGTCTCAAAATGCTCTTTCCTGTCAAAATTGGCACATTTAGTTTCATTTTAACATTATGTAACTCATTAAAGGACTTGTTGAAAAAATTGTTCCCTCTTTTAACCCAAAGAAGCTAGCTCAATTTAGGACACATTTTTAAAGTGTATCGAGGAGAACCTCTATAATTACTACTTATAAAAAATAATCGTCATTACAACTAAAGCTGGTGCCCAGCACAGCTGCAGCTATATACTGCAATCCCAAACTAGTTTTATTTGGTACATATTTAAGTGTTTTGCTATTTAAAAAAGCTCATTCATTGGCTCATTCAGTTCCTTTTAACAAAAAAAATACATCTACTTCTTAATAATAAACAATTGTTCCCCTTTTCACCGAAAGAAGCTCTTTTTGTTATATTTGGGACATTTTGTAATGTTTCGTGGAAAACCTATCCAAAAAAGTGCATTGTCAAAATTGGCACAAGCAGTTCCTTTTTAACATGAAACTCTAATGATTAAAGGAATGATTAAAGGATTGAAAACTCCTTTTCGTAGAAAATTGTCTCCCTTTTTAACTTCAACAAGCTCTTTTTTTTGCTCAAAAAGCAAATTTTTGTCAAAATGTACACATTCAGTTTCTTTTTAACATTATGAAACTCATTAAAGGAATGAAAACGGTTATTCGTTGAAAAATATTTCCCAAAGGAGCTCAATTTGGATAATTTTGAGTGTTTTGAGGGAAAATGGTCATTCCTGTTAAATGGGGATTATATATGACACTCTTTCTACGCTAGTATACTGAATACTGCTTATTGTCAAGCAAAAATAGTTTCTTTGGGAACGGAATCTCCCCTTTATATAACAAAGCAGTTTTCAGTCTAGAAAGAGTAAAGAGTGTTTGGTTAAAAAGGGGAGATTTTCGTTGAAAAAAATTTCCCAAGGGAGTGTTTTGAGGGAAAATGGTTAAATGGGGATTATATATGACGGACACTCTTTCTACTCATTATAGCTAGTACTGAATACTGCTGCAAAAATAGTTTCTTTGAGAACGGAATCTCCCCTTTTTAACAAAGCAGTTTTCAGTCTAGAAAGAGTAGTTTTGTTAAAAAGGGGAGAAATTGTTACCAAAAGCAGTTTTCTGTCATTTAAATATTAGAAGTTTCAATATGTTGAACATGAACCTATATTGACAAGAATGAGCCATTTCAAACAGTTTTCCCTCAAAACTCTCAAAAATTTCCAAAATTGGCGTAAAAAAAGCGCTTCTTTCTGTTAAAAAGGGTCAGTTCTGTCATTTAAAGTTGAAAAGGAACCTAATGTGCCCATTTTGACAAGAATTATCCATTTCAGACAATTTTTTTCAAAACGCTGAAAAATGTCCAAATTGGAGCAAAAAAAGAGTTTCTTTTAAAACGAATAAAACTTAAAACAAAAATTGTGTAGTGCTCATTATCCTCAACGACTAGCCATGGAATAGTAAACATACCAAACTAGAGCACCTCATGTGAGAAACTGTTTGCAGCAAGAGAATAGAAAAAAGAATTCACTTCATTGCAACATCCTCGACAAGTAATGGTACATCTACGAAATACTAAAGCAGTAACCTTGGGTGGCGATCAGTAGAAGCGGCACATAGCAAGAGGAAAAGAGAATCTTGATAGCACAGCTGCCTAGGCCCATCTTCATAGCAAACAAATTTATTGGGTACCTAGGCCCTACTTCCTCAGAAGCACAATCTCTGAGTGCCGAGCTCTGTTATTAGGTACCTGGACCCTTTCCTCATAATAAATAACTTTGGGGTTGGATTTTCAATACTATGATTAATATTTGCATCATTTCTCACTTTTCCTTTGATGCCTTCCGGAACACCCGATAACCTGCTATTATATTTTTAAGCTCGTGTGACATTAACAACAGTGTATGATCTCTCTATGAACTCTATGAAATTTACTCTGTCGACATTTAAACTAGATGCTCTAGTGAAAGGTGGTCCTAGCCTTCATCAGGAATAATTAATCCTGATGAAGGTTAGAGCATGCAACCAGATGATAAGATGGTACGATTATTGAGATAGTCACTTTAGTGTATCAGTCTCATGTAGTTGTGTTATTTTCTATTTTGTCCTGACAGTGCTGTATATATAGAAATGTAATTGTGTCAACTAGACAAAACTTTGTGTTGTGTTTAAGGACCACCCAAAGAATGCTTTAAGCCAACAATTTTCTAGATTATGCATTTTTGTAATGAAGAATGTACCTCCTTCATAGCAACTAGCTCCTAATGGCGAAAAGGGACTGTATGCAAATATTGTTAATATCTTAGAAACAATATTCTTGAAGATGCAGGTAGTAAGATAGTTAAATTTCATCGAAATCACAAAGTTATGACAAGAATGGCTGGACAAAACATAAATATAACAATTCTGTTGACTTGCATGGAAATATTATTCACAGGTCATTTTTAATTGGAGAAACTGACTCTGAATGATAGTTCTGCTTTGAAAGAATGCAAAGAAATGGTAGAAAGGGAGTAGCTTGGCAGAGTTGCTTGAGGTCAGATCACTATTATCAAAGTCCTTTGCAAAGTAGATTCTTCTGGGAATCATCATATCATGACTCTTCCACAAGTTGAAGTTGCTATATCCTGTTTCCCATCATATCCAGCATTACCAATCTCTTGCAAGCTAATTCAGATAATTTGTTATTGAACTACGCTTCTCAGATAGGGGCAGTCAATACCTTAAAAATGCAATGTGGAAAATGTGGTGTAGTCTAGTGAGACCAACAAGGAAGTGCCAGGTGATATATGCACCAACAGTGACAATTTCGAATTGTGAAGTCCTTACCCAAGGTTGGAATAACTTGTGAAGTAACAAAAGGTACAGAAGTGAAGCTGAAGAATGTAGTATACTAACGTGATTGTCAACTGAAGATTAATCAGCAGTAAGTGATGAGGTGCCACTAGCAATCTATACATAGCTAGGTTCCTTAGGAGTCATCACTATCTGATCTACAATCAGTAGCTGTAATAACCATAAAAGCTATTAGCGGTAGAATTGCACCACTAATAAAAATAATGGTTTCTGGAGTAAAATTGCTAGAGTATTTGCTGTGTTGAGATAACATGCAATAATATTGAAAGTGGAAATTTTGATGCCTACTATTTATAACGTTTTCATTGAAATTCAAGATGGACATTATGTATGATATTATTAATGACTATATAGCTCATTGTAGAATTTAACTCTTAGAAGAACTTATTCAAAACTTCATAGGAGATTACACAATTAGAAAGAAAATATTCAAATAGAGTGTTGAATTTCACTTACTTAAATCTGGATTATCACAAAACTAGCTCAAATCATGCAAATACTAGAGTTTATTTTATAAAGAAAGCCATGAAGTATGGTAATTAACTTACTGTGCATTATAGACCTCTCAGTATCTCTCAGGAACTCAGAGTTGATTTCTCAATAATCAATCATTTTGCTCCACAAAATTTCAGCTAGTTGCTGTAGCCTTCAACAGCAATTATTTTTGATGAAGTCTCAAGCATCTACCTAAAATATTTAGGAGCAAAATACAAGCATCTACCTAAAATATTTAGGAACAAAATAATTGATCTTTGAGATAATTTTTTTAAGCCGATAGCAAAAAAGCTAGCTCACTAGTAGAAGTATAGATTATGTCCTGTGCTTCAGGTTTAGTTATAGCTAGTTCTTAGAACATATCTCTAACATGTATATTTATGATAGTGTGTGTACATAAATGGTCTAAACATATCATCTCCATATCTGGATGGGAAAAAATGCTGTGCAACAATGCAAGTGTGACCAATCAAAAGAGAATTAGTATATCATCGAGTTTGTTTACGTAATATTGAACTATATACTACTGCATTCATATTTGTTAAATATGTCATTTGAAAGAAAGTCCTGATAACCCTCTGTATAATCAAGAATGAAATATGGAATTATATCAATACATTACACTCCTTCCTTCTTAGAAAGAACTAGGTTCATACCGGTCGGGAGGATTTTGGTTCCTCTTTGGATAATACTTGTGCTGTAGAATTGGTGGAGGTAATTCTCTGGTAGTATATTCTCTGCCGTTGAATCTGCTGTAATTTATCCCGACCCTTGAGTTGACCGAGCAGCTGGAAATGTTTCCGCTTCCCCTTCTGCACTTGGGCAACCTTCTTGTACTGGCTCCTCTGAAATAGGTCCTGCACAGCTCAGCACCTGGCCTACATGACGTATCCAGGTCTGTCCCTTTACTCGCACTGCATACAATACTGGCCCAAGCTGTTCAATGATCCTACCTGGAAGCCATTTTGGACCATCTCGAAGGTTCAGGACCAGTACTCCCTCTCCACTCTCAAATGTGCACTTCCTGGCATGATGATCATGGTACCTTTTCTGCAATGTTTGCTGGTCACTCACATGATCCTTGTAGATGGTTTTAGGAGGTCCAGTCTTGTACGTATCTGTCGCTTAAGAAGGGCACTCCAGTTGTAGTGTGAGGTGTGATTCTGTACATTAGTAGAAACTTAGATAACTTTTTCAATAGTGTTCCCTGGTCTTGGTACCCCGAATGCTTGTAAATCTAGACAAACCTTTCCACTTCCCCATTTGTAGCCGGGTGGTATGGGGCACTTTTGATGTGATCAATACCGCTAGCCACCATACATTCTGTGAATTTACTGGCTGTAAATTGAGGCCCATTATCAGACACTAGTTTCTTGGGCACCCCATGCTGAGCAAATAAGGTTCTCAAGGCATCCAAAGTTTTCTCAGTAGTGGTAGTGGACATGGGCAAAATTTCAAGCCACTTGGAGTAGGCATCAATCACAACGAGGAACATGGTACCCATAAATGGTCCTGCATAGTCGATGTGTACTCACTCCCATCTATGGGCCATGGCCAGGAATGTAGAAGAACAGGCAGAGGGCGATTTTGGGTGCTCTGATAAGCCTCACATGCCTTGACAGTCGTCTCAATATCTGCATTCACCCCACATGAGCCCTTGCTAGACCTTTCATGTGAACCATTCCTGAATGACGGGCATGCAGTTGCACCAAAACCTGGGGCTGATATATCTCTGGAACTACCACTTTTGTTCCCCAAAGTAGGCATCCTGCTTCCACAGCCAGCTCATGTTGCTGCTGATGGAAAGGCTTGAGCTCATTAGGAATAATTTGGGGCCACCGACTCTGGGTGTATCTTAGTACCTTGCTCAAAACATGGTCTCTTCCAGTTTGCTCCTTCAACTGTTTTGCAGTGACTGGTAATGACTTCAACTGTTGTAGGGTGAATATGGTGGCCCCAGTCGCCAACTCATCTTTCTTAGCTGTGGTATCACCCAGCGGAAGACGTGAAAACCCATCGGCATTGGTGTGTTTACCTATGGAATGGAATTCTAATTGATATTGATTACCCAGCAAGAACCACCTCTGAAGCCTAGCAGCAGCCAGGGTAGGTAAATTCTTTTTAGACCCCTATATTGCCATCAAGGGCTTATGGTCTGTTACCAAAGTAAATCTCCGACCATACAGGTACTTGTGAAATTTCTTCACACCAAAAATCAAGGCTAGATCTTCTTTCTCAATTTGAGTGTAATTTTGCTCTGCCATGCTCAGGGTTCTAGAGGCATAGGCTATTGGTTTTTCCTACCCGTCATGATATAAATGAGCTAAAATTGCCCCAATACCATATGATGAGGCATCACAGTCCAACTTAACTGGCAGACTTGGTCATAATGAGCCAACACTTCTCTCGAGGCTATTAACCGAAAAGCATGTTGACACTCTTGGTTCCACTTCCATGAATAATCGGTTAAAGGTGTGTGCCACTGTGGAAAGCTGGCATATAAACTTTCCATAATAATTCACCAGCCCAAGAAAGGCTCTTAACTCGTGCACATTCTTGGGTGTTGGTGCATTCACAATGGCAGACACTTTGGACTGCAATGCATGCAGCCCATTTTTGTCTATCCCATACCCCAAATAATCAACTTTCTCTTGGAGAAAAGAGCATTTCTCATGTTTCAGCCTCAGTCCCTTTTCTTGTATACCTCTCTTGCAAGTTATTCAGGTGTTCAGCCTCAGTACACCGTAATCAATATGTCATCCAGATAGACTACAACTCCCCTGATATAACAATGTCCCATTATTTTCTGAAATAGGTTGGGGGCTGAAGCTACTCCAAATGGCAACCGGGTATATTGATAAAGTCCTCTGTTGTTACATACTTACGAGATGATGGCTCCAGTATACTATCTGCTGGTAGGCTCTTGACAAATCCAGTTTAGTAAATTTCTCTCCGCCCGCTAAGGTTGCAAACAAGTCCTCTGGCGTTGGCACTGGAAACTCGTCCAGTTCCAAAAACGGGATTAATGGTCACCTTATAATCACTGCAGAGGCGTATGGTACTATTTGCCTTTGGTACCGGCACTACAGGCACAGCCCAGCTACTATACTTCACCTGCTCAATGATTCCCCGTCTCTTTAACCTCTCCAACTCATGTTCGATCACACCCTTGACAGCATATAGCTGGCAGTTAGCCTGGCTTGAACATCAGTCATGGTACCAAATCCCTCCTCAAATACCTGTTTGTGTTTGGTAAGCAAATCATCCACTTTGGTAGATAATAATTTAATGGATTACCAGTCAATTTTGATGAATTCCAGCTAATTACGTCCAAAAAGTGACGCTCCTCTTAGAATGGGCAAGGAAAACTCTTCCAGTCCATACTGGACCTTGACTGTTTTCTTTCCCAGCATGGTAAGCTTTGTCCTGAATATGTGGTCAACCTATCATCAGAAGGCTCCAATGTCACTCCCGGAAAAATCTCTCCCAAGTGTGTTTGGAGACTATGGATACCAAAGCCCCAGTGTCTAATTCCATTACCAGTGACTTGCCTTCTACCACTAGGTCAACTCTAAATCCTGCCCTGCTAGTAACTGGCTTTACCATCAATGTTATTGAGGGGTAACTCATCTGGATGAGGATTGTCCAACTCAGCATCAGAGAGCTCCTCTTCCTGCTGCACAACATTAGCTTGATGTGATTTACTACACATCCTTGCAATGTGTCCTGTCTTACGGCAAATCCTGCATTGTTGGCTTTTATAGAAACAGCTGTCTGGAGAATTCCACAATGCCAGCAATCTGCCTTGGTGGTTGGCCTAGCTGATAGTTTGGTAGATCTGGCACCCCCAGAAGATTTCCTAGGCTTCAGCAAGTATTGAAACTGGGATTCCTCATTCACACTTTTGGCATGATCAGTCATTGCGGTTTATCATTGTCCCATGAATGGAATTTAGTTCTAGCAACCCCAAAGTCTATAACTGGGTAATTATGACAACTTGTACCAACAGACTACAGTAGCAACATTAATCTTTGTACCTACGAATAGTCAAGGCACTCTTGCTAATTAATTACTAGCATTGTACATGGTTTAATTAAAGCCCACTACCACATGGTATTTGTTTAGCTCCTATATTGGGAAGAATAGGCAGGTGACTGTGCCTAGAGCTGGAGTTGACCATTGGTTTAGTTAAGTACATTAATTAAGCCAGCTATTACTAGTGGTAGTAGCACCTATCACAACCCCCCTACTTCCTGGCTCAAGTGCAGAAAGTATTGAGTCTGCCAGCAGGTTAAGTACAGCTGTTAAAAAATCATAGTAGCTGCTTTGGTGATAGTAATGCTACCAAAAAATGCAGCAGTAGCTATCAAAGTTATGAGCCAGAAACCATAGTAGCAAATTGTTCAAATAAATTTCCACTAAGTATCTTTTTTCTCCCATTAAGTCAATTTATGTTGTAGGTATCTGACAGAAGATGACTAGTTGTACAGGGAAAAGGGTGCTGGAGGGAGCCATTTCTCTGGAACGACTGAAGAGAAGATGTGAAGACATGCTTACAGACTACACCAAGTATGTCATATGTCAAGGACCTGCAATCAAACGACCGTTGCCCAAAATTTCTTGTGGGCATGATCTGTTGACAGGACGAGACCTACAGAAGGTTGCACAATGATCTAACCAAGGACTCATGGGTGGCAGAGAAGTCCCCCAAGTGGCATGCCAACTGCAGAAACTTGTACATCAATGAAAAGATAGCAGAAAAGAGGCATCCTGGAGCAGCTGCACAATATACTGGCTCAGCCAGAATGCAGTACCTCAACCAAAATGTCCATCATTCCCAGCAGGCATCACACAGCAGCATTTGATGCCAAGAGTACATGCATCATATGTAACAAAAGGTGGCTGAAACGAAATTCACCTACAGCCAGACTGTCAACAGAAACCAGCCAACAGGCGATCGTTGAGAAAGCCAAGAAACTGAGTAGAGAGGACATTTTGCTAAGACTGATTGATAAGGACATGATATGGTCGCAAATGACATATCATATCACATACCATGCATGAATGCATTCAAGGCAACACGAGTCCCGACTGGTAAACAGAAGAAATCTGTATGATGTGGCTTTGAATCATCTGGTAAAACAGCTAGAAATATCGCTGTTCCTTTCAGGAGAAATGTGGCTTCCTGATCAAGTCCTTGCGGGACAACTACCAGGTGATTCTCCAGGAGCTAGAAGTAAAGACTGCGGACACGTATAGGACCAAGAAGTCAAAATACCAATCTGCAGGCCCAGGAAAAAGTGATGAAGTTTCAGCCCTCCTACGAATGATACAGATCATTGCTAGTGTGGGTGAAGTTGACATAATCAACTTCATCGGCACTCATGAATGCAGAAAGACACCCCCATCACTGTTCAAGAAGATGAAACCATGAGAGCTGCAGGAACAAAGGCCAGTCTAGTTAAAGTCTTGAAGGAGAACACCAAAGTGAACATTGCTCCTGATCTACCCTACAGAAGAGGAAAACGGCAGTCATAGTAGATGCTATGCATGCTTTTCATCACTGGTCCTTCTACAAAGATGAAACATTTGGAGCTGCTACAGAAACAATCTTCTGATAGATGTACCTGATGGCACAGCCATCATACATTTCTGCAGTGACACGTACAACTCACTGAGCCTGAAGTCTTCAGAGCGGCAGCATACAATGTAGGTACATCCAGTGATGACCACAAAGGCAGTTTGAAATCAGTTAGCAGTGCAGAGACCCTGACCCGCAGGAGTTCTTCTCTGTGTCTGCCAACAAAGCTGGACTTCTGAGCTTCCTGTGTGAGACATGGTGCCGAGAGGAGCAGCTTGCTCCAACTATAGGTTCGACCCGATTGTACCTGGGTGGTGGCTTCAAAGAAGAAACAAAGAGTGTACTGCTTATAGAGGGTACGGTCACTGATGTCACTGCTTTGGAGTCCAAACAAGAGGCTGATACTAGGGTCATACTGCATTCTGTGTACAGTGTCCAGAACCAGAAGGTGGACCGAGTGATCATACATGCAAATGATACAGATATCATTGTTATATGTGTGTACTATGCTGCAATGCAGCTGAAAGATTTGCCTGAACTATTGGTTCGAACTGCACAAGAAAGTTATCTACCAATCTATGAGATTGCTGCTGCACTGGAACCTGCAAGCAGCCGAGGATTTCCCTTCATTCACAGTCTGAGTGGATGCAACATCACCAGCTACCCCTACTTAACTGGGAAGAAGGTGTGGCTAAACAGCAGCAAAACAACTGACCTTTTCATTGGAAGACTTTGCAGATGATGATCAGGGTCCAGCTTGGATCACAGCAGATGTTATCAACCAAGCAAAGGAGCTCGTAGTCGCTGTATATACCAACAAGGGTGATGATTTCGAGGGCTCGGACCTTGGAAGGCTCAGAGTTCACAAGCTCCTAAACAACAAGTCTACTCTCCTGAAATTGCTACCGCCCACAGAGAATGCATTCCTACAACATCTCCACAGAGAATGCATTCCTACAACATCTCCACAGAGAATGCATTCTTACAACATCTCCACAGAGAATGCATTCCTACAATATCTCAAATGTGCGGCATTAGCGACAGCAATCGACAAGAGTGCTCACATTTTCAAGCAGAGAGTTTAACCTTGTGAGGATTTTGGGTGGGCTATGGATGATGGAAAGCTGGTACCAGTGCAATCCACACACCCAACCTGGCCACAGCAGATGATGCAATCAATCTCCTGTGGCTGTACTAAGGGCTGCAACAGAAACTTCTCATGTGCAAAGAAAAACATAGCCTGTTATATAGGCTGCCGGTGTCAGGGATCGAAAAAGGGAGTACAGCCGTGCCCACTACACTGCTTCTTTATGCCAATAGTGCCATCCTTCCAGTTGGTAAGCCCCTTACAAGTAAAGGCAGGATCTCCCTGCTGATCTTTATCCTCTTTAATTTCAGTGCAGAAATGTAAACACTCAAAACTGCATATCATCTGGTTTGACATTATCGCTTTACAGACTTTTTAATGCCAAATTCACGTCTGGGAAACACAAAAGATGGTGGTTGGTGAAAAGGCTCTGCTGAAATATCTGGCAGAGGTTGAGCAGCCATCATATTCTCACCATATTACAATGGTATATCATCTTCTTTTATTTCCTGGAATCAGACTTGCTCTATCTTCCAGTTCACTTCTTTAGAGAATGAGATAGATTCTAAGTTGTCAATTGGAATATCTTCCTTGACTCGGAAGGCATCTCCAGTCCTTCCTAATGCTGAGCCAAAACTTCCAATAATATGTTTCCTCCTCTCTACTGCAAGCATATCTTCCTCTATTACTCTCTGGATTTGACTTTGCTTCTTCTTTCCCACATTACAGCTAGTCCTTCCTAGACCTTTAATGTTTACTGTTATACTTCCTCTCTCTTCTTTCTAACTTCTGCACATGCTCTCTTACACATTATATTCCAACCTTTGCCCAAAAGTATTTTTTCAACTGCACTGGCACTCCTAATTTCCATAAGTTTCCAACATCTTACTTATCATGCTTCAATATGGCTGCTTCTATCTCACAAACACACCTGCTCTTTGATATGTCTGTTAATTGATTCTTTCCTATGCCTTTTACAGCCACAAAGAACAATATTATGCCTCCACAATTCCATAATTTGTAGAACACCTCTGATTTTTTTAAAAACAATCCTTGGTGCTGCATTCAATCCGCCATCGAACTCACTTGAACACTAGATGTTTGTGTTGTTTCACTTGTTAATTATTGTCATAATCACTTATCTGGTAATAGTCCTCACAATCATATATTCAATTTGAAAATTAAGAGAAGAATATGCCTAGCTCTGACTAAATCCTAGTGAGACCTCATACATTCATTGGTCCTTCGTTCATTGGTCCTTCGAGTCAGATAATTTTCATAGCAGCTAATTATCAGAGGATTCTCTGAAAGAAGCCTGTTTTGTCGTTCATTCTGACCACTTGCTATCTTCTGTCTGCCAACCCCTTTTCTGACCATCGCCTATTGATGACTGAGGCCACTCTCAGGAAGAGAAGGGGTATTGTTAGTGCTTATGATACATGCCTTGGCACTGGAATTTGGCAATTAGAAAGAAGACCAATGGTCCTTCGTTCATTGGTCCTTCGAGTCAGATAATTTTCATAGCAGCTAATTATCAGAGGATTCTCTGAAAGCTGGGTAAGCTTGATTCTGACTTCAAATCTCATCACTACAGATTACTGATGTTACTGACAATTATGACACCCTACAGAAGAAACAAGACTTGTTTGATCTGCACAGTGATGAGATACGGCCTTGTTCGCCAGCCATGTGATTAATATTTGTTCCTCCTCAACTGACACCAACCCTCGATAGGTAGTATTTAGGAGCCTATGGCTCTTACGAAGGGTGTTAGTAAAGCCATTACTCTTTATCAATGGAATCAGAGAGTGTTGTTTCTTTCATCAGCATGAGAAGCTGCTATCTGATTTCAACAAGAACCTTGCAGATGTTCACAGCAGCCTACTCTCACTTGATTTCGTTGATGCTGTTCAGCTCAGTACTTCAATCTGAATTGGAGAAAGGCATAGTCGATTGTTTCCTCGAAACCAAGAAGTCACTTTGATCTCGAACTCATGTATCAACTATGTCAGATGTCAAGTGAGTTAGCTCCCCCAGCTTGACTTTCCAATGTACAATGGCTACATCCTTATCTGGAAGTCGTTCTGGGAGCAATTCTGTGTTTTTCCCCATAAACTTTGAAATCTTTCTCACTGGGAAAAGCTAATGTATTTGGATTTTGATGAGAGATCTGTGAGAACCATTATTGAGGGACATCTCATTCAGGACACATAAACAATTGGGTGTCTGTAGACATGATATGATCGACCATGTCTGACACATAAGGTCATGTTCGGATAATTGCTGATTCCCCCCATCTGAAGAAAGGACATGATATAATATAGTCAATACCTTTGTGCATTGAATGCAATGGAAGACAAAGGTCCATTTATCACCTTGGGACAAGAGATCAAATTAAATCAATGCTATTATAAGTAGATCAAGAACACTCGCACTACTAAACTCCTGAAATTCACCCATCTCCTCACTCAAGTTACGAGTCATCCATTTCAGAAGAGGGCTGGAAGGCTAGAAGTAATGTGATTTTGACTAGCATGGTTAGCAAGCCTTCACTTTATTTACAGGTACATGTTATAGTTGTGCACAGTATAATTCCATAGTGCATTACAAAATGTTAACTGCCTTGAAGGCTATTAATTAATGTATGAATTGTTGTGTGACCTGGACTTTTTATTTGAAGTTGTAAGCGTCTTCATTGTATGTAGGAAGTTTCAGAAACCTCATCATTAGCTATGATATCTGGAAGTCAAGGTTCAAGCCTCCCCTCCATCTATCTTGAGCTGTCTCTCTGCACTCCTATCTCAACTCATGCAGCCATGAGAATCAAATCAAACCTGCTACTCCTGATTTGTCATTAGCTGACTGAGGCACTTTGTTTCTCGATGTGGCAAGCCGTCACTGATCTGGAGTAAACATGGGTACCAATTTTATTGATGTTGATGTGCGCACAAGGAGCTTGTCGAGCTCCTCAACCAACAGAGGACTCAAGGGTTCATTTCTGATTTTTGCACATCAGAAATATTATGTGGGATTTAATTCCAGAACATGCACCAAAATTTGGCGGTCTCTGGCAAACTACTGTTAAGAGCATGAAAATGCACAAATGTATTGTCGATAAGGCAAGCTTATCTTCCAAGAATTTACAACTGTCCTTGCTCAAAGAGAAACCAGACTCCACAGCAGATACTTGATGCCCTGCCTTGTGATGACATAGGTATCGCTCAGATCCGAGGTCACTTCTTGGTTAAATGACCACTTGAACCTCTCGGAGTCCCTTATTTCTGATGATTATCGATTTTGTTTAACTGTTGATCGCATTTATTGAGTTGTGACTAGCATTCCTTGGCCTCTGGCAATTGCATATCCACCTGTGTGCATCTAGGTTGATGGACAATGTAGCTCCTGACTAATATTCCAGAGTTTAACACTATTGACAGTACTAGATAAAATCTTTCTTGCCATACCTCTATGCCACAGTGAAGCATTTGTTTATTGCATTAACTTCAGTTGGAATAGCAAGAGACAACCGTTTACATTTACAAAAGCATCACACCATCACAAATTTGTACCAACACAACCATCCTTAAGGGAATTTTCAGCATAACCTAACAGTAGCCATCACGGTTAAGTGAGGCTGAGCCAATTCATTGACTTCTGATATGAAACTAGTTTCCTGTTTATCCTTTAACCAAATGGCCAGAATTTTCACATTGTCATTCTCCAAGGTTTTCTGGCTTGAGAAGTTGTATAAGACCTGATCAGTCATACAGGATGTATGAGTGAAAAACAGAGATTTGTTGTTCCTACTCTACACAATGAATGCATCCTGCTATGGGTGTCACATATTTTTCATGCTACTACATAGAGATGTTACAGTACTATGTATGCACTGCACTGCTGGGTATAGAGGACCATCACCAGTCTGATGGTTACTATTGAAAGGCAAGCAGTGTGGAAGATCTACCGCCCTGCTCTACTACTTATAACACATCTCACATTCCATATAGAAATTCTAATGAGAGTTACCCCTTGAAAAGGTTGGGAAATACACCTGCAGGTATGCTTTGTAAGTTGCATATGTTACTTCATGTTACAAAGGGGCAGAACCTATTTCAGAATGTGTCATGGATACTGGAAAGATTAATGTGCATTGACCTCTCTCATGGCTGCAGATTTATCCTGGATCTAAATTCAAACAAGCTTGCTTCTGGTCACAGTTCCAGGAACCATCAGGAAGTGGCATCTACAGGGACCAAATGTTCATAAAACACTGGAATTACACCCTAGCTGAACGGCTGTTTATCAGGTCAGCTTCCTAGAAAGAGTATTTTGTGTATTTTGGCAGAATTCCTTTATGCTCCAGGGAGCTTGAGGGCAGTATGCAACACAGAGCCATAGGAGACCCCATTTATCTCAGATAGTTATGTTTATATAGGACACTTGACAATGTTGCACTCAAAAATGGAGGATATCCTACCATTGGTCGAACTACAGGCTTGGAATTTTTGTCATGCACATGCTGTTGTATGCACAACTTGCAGAGCTTGAGGATGCGTTGTCTTACCCTTTTGATAATCTGACAGCTTGTTCTCAATTATAGGTTATTCTGTTACTAGTGGATATTCATTTGTATTATGCAACTCCTTCACTCACTTGAGGTCAACCACAGGCATGCAGCATCTCTTTGCAGCAGGTACTATTTCGACAATCTTTCCAAATTCTCCACCAGGTCCTCTACCTCTTCCATAGCAAACTTGCATATGGGCAGATACACTATGAATCTACCTTAGAGATTGTTCATGTTGAGATACATGATGTAAAAGGTTAGGATTTTTTGGAATCGTGTCTACAAACATTTTGGCTTTTCACCAGCCATGGATATGCCATCATGCAAGCTTTTCTCTATGAACAGGCACAATATCTTTGAGCAAATCAAGCTCTCTACTTCAATGGTGCATCCCCTGAAAGTCAAGCAATGAAAGAATACTGTGCCATATCCAGGCCATAAGACCTTCAGAAAGTTGTTCAGAAGTTCTCAAAAATGTTATACAGGAGCATGGCATTCATACAGGAGTAGAGGTGATGATGGTTACCCATGTTCCTACATCCCCCCCAAAATGCCAGTCCTTCAGTGCATGTTAATAGTCCTCGTCCTTAATTAAGTCGTTATCCTCCAGACTGTTGTGAAAGTCATCTGGATAAGAGCACCTGTTCCTGGAACAGCTCTCAGCTGTTCATGCATTGATATGTGTACATTCACTTGCATATTAGCAATAGGTGGTTCTCACCATCTTGCTCAGATGTTCATGTCCTCTGGTTATTGCCAGCCCGAGAAGAACTGGGAGCTTTAGATGAACTCCAGCTGTTATAGTCTGAAGGAAATGCACTTTTGTGAGTTGTTGAGAGTGCAATTAATGCTAGCCAAGTCTGGAAGGTGAAGTCCTGCATTAGAAGGAGAGCATCATACCCTCACAGATTATGCAACATCACTTGAATGGGTGTGGCCTTTGGATATTGTGAGTGGAGCCTCAGTACTTCCCCATGATGTGACAGTGACATCAAACAAGGTTACTATTGAGAAGGTTTCTCCAGATGTAGCAATCATTTGTGCTTTGTGCTCTCAGCAGTTCTTGCGAGTCATTCATATGGACATGGGGTTAGAGAGAGATAATTCTGCATTTCAATCACAAATGATGTCTATTTAGTGGTAGCAATGGATTTTTTGGAGTATCTTCTAATACATGCTAATGTTGGAGAGATCTGGGTCAGGATTGTTGATTTACCAAATCAACAATTATCACAAAAGAACCTGCTAGGATGGTATGTTGTGTTGTGCCTTTTTGGGATTCAAATGTGTGTGCGTTCAGTTTGGAGGAGCTAATGGAGGAAAGTTTTGCATGGGTGGACTGCTATGTCAATCAGAGGGGTTCCACCCCACTCGCATGGTAGGAACCAGGCATGTTTGTTGTGCATATAGCCACTCGGTGTGATCAAGTGTAGTCATGGGGTGACCTTCACTAATTGTGCCATCTGTCTTGCATGAACAGGTGTGTAGAGCACATAATGATATCCTGCTTGGGTGTAGTTTCATAAGACCCTCACAAATTACTGTAAGCTGACCGAGGACAACATTTTGGGTACCATCAGGAGTTGAACTTGAGCCCTTATGATTTCCAGGCAGTGGTCTCAACCACTAGGCCACAGGCACACAGGTTTGATCACCCCCCCCCCCCCCCCCCCCCCCCCCCCCAACCAATGGTTACCTAAACTCTCTTCCAGTTGCAACTGTCTCTCAGTTATAAGCCCTATTTGATAATTAATTATTATCTAATTAGCTATGTTCAGGGATAGGGCTAGGCCCTGCTAGGGTGTAGTATGTTGTGTTGTGCCTTTTTGTTGTTGGGGGTCCACCCATGGAGGGGGTGGGGGCTCAGTTTAGAGGAGCCAATAGAGCAATAATTTGTGTGGGTGGACTTCTATGTCAGTCAGAGGGGTACCACACCACTTGCATGGGAGGAACCAGGCATGTGTGTTGTGCATACAGCCAAGGGGTGTCGATCAAGTTTGATCATGGAAAACTCCCCATTTCCACATTTGTAAGCAATGCCTGTAATAGCCGAGATGAGTTACAATTGACAAGGGTTGAGGATAGTTTCTTAGATCTCATTCAATACAATATAGAACACAATCCAAAACATTTGGGTTCTCCTCTCTCTCTTTCCAAGGGCCCCTGCATCCTGGATACAACACATCCTGGATACAACATACAAATATATACATAGATATTACAAAGTAGATAAGTAACCAAAGGAAATATGTGCGTCCTAATTACAAACAAAAGATGTGAGCAGTTCCATTGTGGTACAACAGTTATCAACACTTATACCAAAAATATGCGACTGAGTTCAACAGTGTTACACAGCTCCCCTCCAAATAGAAATCCGCCCCGGATTTAGTGATCAATGTGTGACCACTGGCAATAGTCGATCTGTAGAGTGACGAATTCATTGGGGGTATCGAGGAGGAGTTATCGTGGGTGGTAAAGGCGGTTCCTCTATCACTGGTGTGAGATTAGTGCCAATTGGGGGAACAATTTTAGGTGGGAGGGAGTTTTTGCATGTAGGTCTCTGTCGAGGAGGTAAACAAATATCGGCTGGACATAATTAGAGCCGATCAAAGGGAACCACTGGTCGATTGGTACGGTTTCGAATGTTTTGTAGTCGATACACCGATTCTGACAAGCGTTTTATAACACAGAACGGGCCTGCCCATGGTTGATGAAATTTCCTTGCTACTCCCTTTCGTCTGACAGTGGTATGTAGCCACACCAAATTTCCACCAAATTTCCCCGATTCAATGGTTTTCCACGAGCTTTTTCGTTATAGAGTTCCTTTTGTCTCTCCAGCTTATGACCAGTCCTTTCTCACATTCTTTGATAAGCTTCTTGTAGGGTCGACTTAAGGTGATCTACATATGCAGTTGTAGAGATGTGGTTTGGCTCTGACGGGGCTGTACCATACATGAGCTCAAGGGGCATTTGTACTTTGCGTCCATACATGAGAAAAAACGGGGAATAGCCTGTAGTCGCATGAATGCTGGTGTTATAGGCTAGACAGAGAGGTCGCAGCTGCTTCTCCCACTCGAAGGGGTGTTCAGTCGCGCTGGTGGCTAACATGCTGATAAGTGTGCGGTTGAACCTTTCAACCAACTGAGGATGGTAAGGGGTGGTCTGAGTCTTGCTAATGCCTAGCAGTTTACAGATCTCCAAGATTAGTTGAGACTCAAATTGCCTGCCCTGGTCAGAGTGCAGCTGCTCTGGTGGTGAGAACAGAAAGAAAAACTCATTCGTTATCACTCGAGCAATTGTAGTTGCTTCCTGGTTTGGAATTGGATATGCCTCCATCCACCAATAAAGTAATCACCCACTACAAGGATATACGCATTTCCATTCTCCAATTCTGGCATAGGGCCAACTCTATCAACAGCGACTAGCTGAAGGGGACTACCTACTTTTATGCTCTGTAATGGTGCCCTGTTCTTGGGAGTGGGAGTTTTCCTCCTAGACAGAATGAACAGGTTTTGCATCACTGGGTTATGTCAGCATGGTAACCTGGCCAGTAATAACGTTCCTTGACACGAGCGAGGGTTTTATCCTCTCCAAGATGTCCACCCAGTATGCCTTCATGCATCTTTTTTAGTACTTCTTCCTTCTTTACTTCAGGCACAAGCTGTTGCAACACAGATGTCGAGTTGTCAGGTTTCTCATACTGACGGTAGAGAATACCCTCATGGATTAAGAGCTGGTCCCAGATTTGGAGAAGGCATCGAGAATTTTTGCTCAATTCTTTTGTCTGAGGCGCAGTTGGTGGATGTCCACTTAACTTAGCCTTGATGACAGGTCCAAGAATATGATCCCCTTCCTGTAACCTTCTGATGTCTTCTCCACCAACCAGAGAGGAGACAGCAATCTTCACCTCATTGCCATGGCTGTCCCGACTACACTGCTGGCAAGGTAACCGAGATAAGGCATCTGCATTAGTAAGTTTCTTCCCTGGCCGGTGGAGAATGACAAAGTTAAATTCTTGCAAGCGTTCCAGCTACCATGCCATCTGACCTTCAGGTTCCCGGAAATTCCTTAACCAAGTGAGAGAGCCGTGGTCGGTACGGAGAGTAAATTGTTCCCCAATCAGGAAATGTCAAAAATGTCTGGTGAAGACTACCACTGCGAGTAATTCTCTCCTGGTCATGCACTACCTACGCTCTGGTTTGCTGAGCAGTCTACTAGCATAGGCAATCACACATTCCCTACCACTCTCATCAAGTTGTGACAAGACAGCACCTATTCCAGTATCACTTGCATCAGTGTCTAACAGGAACGGTTTGTGGAAGTCAGGGTAATGGGGCCGAGATTAGATACGTTTTGAAGGCCTTCTGAGTTTCTCCTGACCACTTAAAATAAGCATTACGCTCGGTGAGACGATGGAGAGGACGGGCGATCTCAGCAAAATCACGGATAAACCTTCGATAATATCCCGCCAGACCAAGAAATTGCTGGACTTCCTTGGTTGGGGTTGGCCACGATGCCACTTTCTCAATCTTCGAGGGGTCGGTGGCCACTCCTTCGTCTGACACAATATACCCAAGATAAGTAACCCCGTGCTGGAAGAAATTGCACTTCTTGGGCTGCAACCTTAAGCCAGCTCCAGACAGACGCTCAAAGACCATGCTCAGATTTGCTAAGTGCTCCGAGAATGTCTTCCCTGGGGGGATGATTACATCATCTAGATAAACTAAGCATTGTGACTACTGTAAGCCAGCCAGTACTTGATCCATCAAACGCTGGAAGGTTGCTGGAGCATTGCATAGGACAAATGGCATAACTTTGAACTCAAATAAGCCCTCGGTGGTACAGAAAGCTGTTTTGGGACGGTCCTCCTCTGCTACCTCCACCTGTCAGTACCCACTGAGAAGGGCTACAGTGGAAAACCACTTTGAGCCAGCAAGGGTGTAAAGGGTATCATCAATCCTAGGGAGAGGATATGCATCCTTTTGGGTGACCCCATTAAGCTTACGGTAATCTATGCAGAATCTAGAGCTATTGTCTTTCTTCCAAACTAGGACGATGGGGGAGGCCCAGGGACTACTCGACAGCTGAACTACATCACTGTTATGCATGTCAACTAGCAGCTCCTGTACTTCTTTCCTCCGATGTGGAGGGAGTCTGTGGACAGCCTGTCTAATTGGTGGAGCAGTATCAGTGTTGATATGGTGCTTCATCTTGGTGGCGTCCTAGGTCTGATTTAGCTGTGGCAAAAAGGTCAGCATTCTCTTCTAAGAGTGCGAAAAACTGCTCTTTCTCCTCTGGTCCTAGCTCCCTGCAGCTCCGCTCCACTATTTCCCACAAGCATTCAGCTTTGTCTGAATTCACGTGCGGTATTTGTGTAGGTATACTTGCCACCACCTCTTCCAATGGTGGTTCTACTGACTCTAAAGTAGCCACCACAGATTTTGACGAAAGGGACACCATTTCAGGGCTTGGATTTAATAGTGGCACTTGGCCATTTTTTAGTTCCACCAATACTCGGGCTACAGCAAATGGTAAGCGTTCCCCACCTTTTGGCTCCACCACACAGGACCCCATTTGGGGTGGATCCTTGCAACGTGCCATGACAATACGCTCCGAGTATGGGGGGAGCTTAATGGGCTCAGCTAAATACACCATATTCACCACATCACTCTCAGGACAAGATAGGGAGTCTGATGCAACTCAATGGTGGATGAATTGCCAAGATGGATCACTGATCTTCCCACATCTACTGTGACCTTATGCTTATTAAAAAAATCCAAGCCCAGAATGGCTTCAGTAGTAAGTGTACTCACCACGACGATGTCAGCCTGATAGAGGATTGCTTGGAGGGACAGGTCCATGGGTGAGTACCCATAGACTTGCAGAGGAGATCCATCCGCGCTTACCAGTTGCCGTTCTGTCCAGGGTTTGAGTTTGACTCCTCTGCCATGGCTGACCTTGTCCCACACATCCTTTCGCATGAGGGACACTGAGGCTCCTGTGTCCACTAGCAGGGTAGTCGCATGCCCATTGACATTGCCACTCATGGTATAGCCACCTGTAGGGGTTGCTAAAGAAACAATAACTTTAGGTAAATGAGCCTCATCGTCATTATCCTTCTGCAGTAGGATCCTCATGCAGAAGGATTCCTGTTTCCCTGTGGCTGGTCCCGTTGTGAAGAGCGACAATATCTCGCTATGTGCCCGCTCTTACCACAGCAGGTAACATCAGTAGGCCACTGCCTAGAGCCTCTCCTTGAGCCCCAGTCTCCCGGTCATTTACCCTCATGGAAGGGTTTGCTCCCCTCCATGACACCCCCCCCCTCTGCCTACTTGTTTCTGAGTCAGAATAGTTCATCTCTAGCATCTTAATTCTATCAGTCAATCTCTCGACTAGAGTGGCGAGATTAGCTCTTACCGAGCCCTGACTACTCATCCCGCCAATGGTTTGTCCTACTTCCGGGGGGGGTTCTCTCAACACTTGCAACCATCGTCCTGGGAGTGAGATACGACTCCAGCTCCAAGGTGCCCGCGACTGCCTCGTCCAGCGTCTGCAAGGCTTTCTGCTTAACGCCAAATGCGACTTGGCTATTGTTGAGTTGTGCGAGGTAGGCGTTCAGAGCTAGTATTTCTTTAGCATTCTCCCCCAAGTCGGGGTAGGCCTTGTCTGCTAACAATCGGAGGTCATCTGTGAGAACCGGCCAGCTTTCAGACTTACTCTTGCATCTGTTTTGTAACTCGGCCTGGTAGTGGGTCTTCCTCATTTTGGGTTCGAACCGCTCGCTCAAAGCTTTGGTAGCTTCGTCGAAACTTGTCCTGGTAGCTGGCGGAAGGTGTTGGAACGCAATCAGTGCTCTTGCTGTCAATCGCACTTTGAGCCATTTCAAATTGTTCTCGTCATCCCACTCATTGACGGCCGCAACATTGAGAAAGTGGTACTGCCATTTGTCCCAGCTTCCTTCGCCGGAGTAGGGTTCAGGCAAGACTAAAGGTCTAGCAGCCATTCTTTGTGCAGATCTTGATCCTGCCAACTACGCCAATGTAATATCGTGCCGAGATGAGTTACAATTCACAAGGGTTGAGGATAGTTTCTTAGATCTCATTCAATACAATATACAACACAATTCAAAACATTGGGGTTCTCCTCTCTCTCTTTTCAAGAGCCCCTGCATCCTGGATACAACACATCCTGGATACAACATACAAATCTATACATAGATATTACAAAGTAGATAAGTAACCAAAGGAAATATGTGCGTCCTAATTACAAACAAAAGATATGAGCAGTTCCATTGTGGTACAACAGTTATCAAACCTATACCAAAAATATGCGACTGAGTTCAACAGTGTTACAATGCCTATCAATTGCATGGTGGGCAGCACATTACAACATTAACTAGTCATGTGCTGTGCACATCATTACTTTTATTGCTGAGTCAGTTCTTATTAGCTAACAGCTGGAACTTGAGGTTTCAAGGAAGTTTGTAACTTTGAAACTAAAACTTAAACTGCCCCATATAGAAGACAATATTATGATAACTGCTGGTGAGTGGGATATAACTGCAGTGAGTGGCTGTGTGTGGACGACTGAACTCTGGAATAGAAAAGGCTCTTCCTGCTCTTTTGGCAAATCTATAATTGTTCTTCCTTAGTCCTGACTGGTAGCTTGGTTTTAAGGCTCGGGTTCATCACCGTAGATGCTATATGGCATTTTTTGAATAATGAATGAAGTTAAAAAAATAGTATCAAATCTTTCATTAGAGCTATGCTCACATTAAAGATTACTGGGCATTCACAGGTGCTAAATTTAAAACATATCCTACATGTAGCATAACTGCAGTAAGTAATCATGATGTCAAACTTCTTGTTCAAACGGAAAAAAATGGCTTAAAGACTAAATGTGAACAATGTTATAGGAATGCGGCATGACGAAGATTTTGGGCTCTCTGAGGTTGGAAGCAGTGACAAGGAAGGAGAAGGGATGTTTGCCTACCATGGACAACACACTGGAGATCCAGAAGAGCTAGCAGCTCTGAGTGAAATAGTTGATTCTCAACCCAGTTTTGGCCAGGCTAGTGATAGTTCCGTTGATCTGCCTAGCTATCAAGATATGGGCTCTTAAGATGGTGAAAATAGGACCAACAGCTCCCAGGTGAGTAAATAGCTTTACTCATATGCCAGCTGAGTATACTTTTTTCATGACTACCGATTTGAGGAAAATAGCTAATTCATGGGTACTAGCTAGCTAATTAATTATCTATCTACCCATTAAGTGGCTACGATCTTGATCTAGTTGAGCATCCACTATAGTAAAACATAAGATTATTATTTTGTTTCTGTATAGGCATCAGTCTTTAGATTGGAAGTAGCAATCATGGATCTGGCACTGATGACTCACACAAATTACTGCAGTTGAACAATGTGGATCTGTTAGTCCTTTGAATCTTCACAAGTTCTACTAATAACAATAAGCAGAGTGCTGCCACAGTCAATTCTCTTTTTTTTATAAGACTTAGCTGTTGCATGGTGATTTGTGTTATTATATTTCGTGTTACCTAGATAAATTGCTAATAAAATATTACACCTAAGATAAGGACATCTGTATCACAAGAAAGTATGTATAGCTACATGTTAGTCTGAATAATGTCAGCTATAGCGAGTGTGTACTCCAATACCAATATAATATTGTAATATCAGTAGCTAATATATTCTGCCTAAAAATATAAAAAAGCCTATAATATCATTTGTGGTCAGTTGCTAGGCAAACTACTGTACTGTTGACAACAATATTGGTCAAGACCTATGCTATAACACCAACCATGGTTGCTAGGGACATTTGTGCACTTGACAGAATAAAATATATATTGTAAAACAGTATCACTATTGTTTAATAAATGCTGTGTAAATCCAGCAGTGAAAAGGTTAAGACTGGCTGGTATTTTACACCTTCATCTCTGCATCAGATATGATGGTTGTTCCATATTAGAAATAACTGGTATTGCAGAACATCCATGGAACCAAAACAACCCAATCATGTGGGAATAGGCCTCTGTGATTAATTGAGCCAGTAACTACAAATCCATGTTGAATCACCACCTAGCGAATGCATATATATTTATAGAATGTAAGAATACTACATAACAATAATATTAATTTAACCTTCCATAAAAACTATATAAATGGAAATGCAATACAGACAACAACTTACAATTTATGCTAATTATTTATATGTAATAAAATGCAGTTTATCATTGCTGTACATGATTTATTTGTCTACATTGCCTAATTTTTAAAAATTTATTATTTTTATTGACAGAATAATCCAATCGCTATAAGAGAAAAATGTTTTGTTTAAAAACAAAATGAATTGACTTGAAATGAAACAAGAATTTATCAATGTAGACAATAAATAGTTTAATGTGCCTTTATGACCAACAAAGATAATACAGATTTTTTTAAAGCTGGAATGTAGTGTCAGTCTTCAAGGGTCATGAAAGTGTTTCTTATTAACGTTGATACATTTTCGTTTCTTTTTTGACTAGTTAAATAAACAATTTTTGTCTTATTTCTAGAATGCAGGTTCAAGAAGTTACTTATTATAGCACAAGAACTATTATTTATAATGTTAGTTGCTCAAGGAGACACAAATGCCTATATGTATAGACACATGCATTATAAGTAGTTAACTGGTTATAGTAAAGGTTTGTGCAGAATAATTCTCATAGGAGTAAATTTTGGAGAAAATCAAGTTCAGTGCTTGGTGATGCATCTCAGTTCTTTTATTTTAAGATATCATCGCAAGAATGAAAAACCAACTTATGCACATATATAAGTAGTTATATAGTCACCTGGTGTTGTTCAAGATCTGTATTATCAACTATTGCCACATGAATAAGTTTCCTCAGAAACAAACTGATACACATACATTATAAGTATGTAGTTACATGTTTTTATGGTAGTTCATCTGCTAACTAAGTTCTGAGGATAGTAACTGATTACTTTATGGAAAGAAAATATCCAGGTGCTTCCTGGCTCTGATCAGATAAGGCTGGTTCACAATATGATGGGACCAACCAGTGCATTGCACTGTGAATAGTGGATATTAAACAATATGGTATAGTGTATGGAACTATAGTTTTACACTTAATATACATAATGTGTTTACCTTCTATGTTTAGAGTGTGCATAACCACTATAATTATTGATACAAATGCCATACTAGTATAATATATATCTGGTGTGATATCCTGGTGAATACTCTGTGTGTTACCACTCTATAATATGCATACATTGAATGTACTTTGTGTGTACTATTTGTATAACATAATAAAATGATAATGCTGTTTGTCAGATTTATATTAACACCAATTATTTTCCTCTCATAGCTAAAAGAACACAATATTTATAGGTATTACACAAACCAATGTCACGTAAACCAATTTTTTACGTCTACTTACTAGGGAAGTTTCTCAGACTTTCCTCTTCAGCATACGTGTAGATTGTGGGTGGATAACTAACACAGAATGTGCTGCAGATTAATTCAATTTTAAAATCTTAATATTATCATGAAATCAGTTCCTTTGGCTGGATTAATTACCTAGATTACAGCTACCTCAGTCCAAAATGTGAACTTTTCACTGTGCAAGCCTGCATCACATCAAGATTCTCAATTCTAGCTGCATACTCTGGGTAGCTCTACTTATGATTTTTTAATATTTTGTAGTAATGTCTGGTCTGTGGATCTGATTGGAATAAAACACAGGCAGAAAGGAGAGCAATTTTGAAGGATAACAACATTAATGAGTTGTGGATAGTGATTGTCAAGGCTGAGTTGTATGATTGGAGAACTTGTATGAGAAGCACCAGTTCATGTGTTAAACCTTTTTTTCAGCAGTATTTGTTTAGATAACATAGTAATACAATCACACAGCCTAGTCTTTGAGTCACCTTAACAGAGAACAGAACTTTGCACTAGTATTATGCTCTGGACACTCCTGTTTTCTCCCGCTGTTATGTAGTTATGTAGTTATGTAGACCAGTGGATGGATTTCGTATGCAACTTCACAGTGATGCAGTGCTCCTGTATGATATATACAGAGGATAAGCCCATAGAGATGAAGTTATGAACTTGTAAATACAGAATATTGTGCCATATATTGCACTGATTGATTGGCCATATAACTGTCTAACCTGTCTTTCATTATAGCTCTCAATGGAGCAATTAGTACTACATGAATGTTATCAGTTGATAGTGTCTCATCAAAGATTAGTGGTAAACAGGTAAAGCATAAGCACTTCCCAAATCCTGTAAGTAGAGTGCAAAACACCTCCCTTCCCAAAACAAAAGACTCCACAATTATTTGTTTCATCTGTTTTTAGCATGTTACTTTAGTAGATTATCTATAGCTGTGACCAGTATCAGTCTAACTATAGATGATTTACCTTAAGGACAGGGATTTGGACACTAAAATTTTCACCTGCATTATAATAACAAAACTACCAAGCAAACCTTCAGAACAGGTGTCAGGAGACTGGGCACTCAGTTGGACAATACTGGCTGTAATAGAGGTACAGAAGCTGCTCTTATATCTAAGGAAACCTATGCCAGAAGTACGGTCTAACCTTCTCCTGAATGTCAGCCACAAGGCTAGCCATCTCTTTATTTGACATATCTATAAAAATAGAAATTATTGCGAATTTTTATGCATGCGCATGTAATAAACAGGGAATTTCATGTATTGTGTTCTGTGCTATCTGCAATATTTTTGCAGTGGTGACTTGGACTATTAAGATTTTACCAGACCACCTCTCTGCCCTTAGCTGTTGAGTGGTGGTTGCTCCAAGTAAGCAAACCCTATGGTTTGTTCATCACCCATGATCTACAACTGGGCGAGCACAAATGTCTGAGAAAATCCACTGGTAACCTAATAAAATTTCACAAACATTAGCCTAGCTTTGCAACTCACATGACGCATAATTTTCAAAAGAGCACTCGAGAAACTAAAAGCACTCTGAGAACTATGACCTATACCTGTAGCTACAAACTACAGCTTTTACTATAGCTGCTGCATTGGTTATATAGCAAGAAGTAAGTTTAGAAATGAAAATTTACTTATTTGGTTACTAATGGCCATGACTAATGGCTAGTTGCTACAATTTAATTGGGTTTGAAATAGAGGTGGTTCTCAATAGAATAGAGTGCTTGATTGGTGAGAGATAGCTACAGTTAAAAACCACAGCTGTATCAATAGAAGCTGCACAGATCTAATCTTGAACCAAAGAAGGAAATCAATGGATGGACAACTACAAAACTAGCAACTAGTTTTATAAAGATACTCTACAAAACATGCTGTAAAAGTGATAATAATGCATCATAATTTATTTCCATATGATGCACGTCTCCAATGCAGTAATGCATCATAATTCCACATATGCAAGCAGAGTATTGCCATTATGTGATACCGAAATGATTACCAAAAATGAATGCCAGGTATTGAATGGCGAGTGAATGTGCAATGGAGAAGGTTAAACAATTTATAAAAGAATGAGATCCAAGTATTGTTAATTATTTTAGCCATAGTTCAGCCCCATGCATAGCTGCGGGCATAATACTGATCTGTAAATTATTCATGTTATGAGATTGGATGATGATGTCGAGTAGTAGCGAAGAATTATTTTACTCACAGATTCCAAATTGTTGATTGGTGCACGATAAGAACCATCAATAGTCACAATATTGACTGTAAGAAACATTTCCAGCTTAGCACTGCCAATTACTGTGACAATAATTTCCAGATCGTCCAATACATTCATATATAGACCTTCACCACCATTCCTGTCAGTCATAAAAAATTACAGAAACATGGACAGATTGAGTGTAGAAGGCTTACCTGAAAGAAGCTTCTCGATTGTGGAGAAGCAATGAAGGTAAGAATTAGGCAAATACATTATTATTGATTTTGAACAGGAATATTTTTTAATGCATAGCTAGCTAATCTTGCTAAATAAATATCAATTCATTAACAGTCTCGGAGACATAGCCAAGTTTGGTCTGCTGATCTCTCTGTAGATTTGAATAGGTGCTAATTCAAATTTCAAATTTATGGTAATTTCAAATTTATATTGGTTGTAGGTCTGATGGAGTTGTTAGATTAAATAACCTGGAAAAAGTTGAGTATGGGTGTTAAAAAATGTACCTAGCTAATGGCAAAGAATGTCCCTAAGATTCCCCATTGCATTATCAGCATTCAGCATGGTATTACCTGCTATCACACATGCTCTCTCTCTCTAGAAATCCTCATGCATGTGCCTCCCATCTCTCCTACCCAAAGTTATACATTAGGACTTTGAAATATACAATGATTGGTTTTACAAGGTAACATATATTTTCATGCTTTTATGCCCACACACAAACATACATGTGCAGATACACATGCTCCCCATCAATGCAGGATGCAAACATGACTGTTTCCAGTATATTAAACTCAAATTGAGCATTCATGGCGAATTACACATATGCACACTCAACACACACACACACACACATACACACTTCTCTTCTTCTGCTAGCAAAGGATGAAGTCATTACCATTTCCAATATGATAAAGCCAAACTGAGCATGTATAACAAATTGTTAGGACAGCCAGTTTGTTATTTTGGGAAGAATTCTGAATTTTTAAAAAAACTGCTATATACATATTCTGTTCAGATTTCAGTTACAGACATCAGTACAAATGAAATCTTGATTGATAAGTGTTGAGCATATTTAGGCCACAATTACGACAGAAATAAAATAAGAGTCTTAATTAAATTTATATGCTATTGACAAGAACTAATAATATGCAAACCAATGTTTAAATTAGATTAACATTAGAAGGGCTACAGCCTCCTGGGCAGTGCTAGATAACCCTGCATGACTGGCATTCTGCAAATCAGACAACATGCAGTCCCAGTCAGGTTAGTTCAGATCAGAACAGCAGAATTAGAGCCATGACAGCCAGTACTACCACTAGATCTACCTGGGTGTTTCTAGTGTTGTGGACTGGTGCTAGGATTTTACTTTTTTACAGATCTGCGTAGAATGTTGGAGTTCCCACTTGTAGAAGCACAAACAGTGGCCTGGGCTTATTCACTCAATATTCAGCTCATGATACATCTGCTCTGATGAAGACACTCAGCCTCCAACTTTTGACCCTATCTCAGAATTTTAGATGCAGTAGTTCGTGGAGGCCATAGGCAAATGGTTTGGAGGAGATGTGCCATATGCATGGCCCGGGGTTACAACCATAACCAAGAACCACAAGTCTAAATTCACAAGTGGTCAGAAACTATATTTCAGCAGAGTTAGAGACAGCTTGACCATTTCGAGCTGAGGAGTCAATTTGTCTTCTTGTCCATGTTAGACAAATTGGCTTAATCATAAAATACTTCCAACAAATAGGTGGCACACGATAGTTTATATTTTTTCTTTCAGGCTTATTATGACGATTGCATCTCATGGGCGCTGACATTGATATCTTACGTTAGTGTGGATGAAGCAATTGAAGGCACATTGGATCTGGACAATGTAACGAAGCTGGCAAACAGTGACCTAAAAACAAAAATGAGCTGAGTCAGCAAGCAGAGAGGTTATGGTGACTAGTCTCTTATAAGATCATCATGCTCAAAGACAAATGTGCTGGAAGGGGTACTCTGGCTCCTCGGGTGTCGTTGAGGGCATTGCGGGCTGGGATGGGGCATTGCTGTGACATGTGGTGCAGCTGTTTCTGGTGGCCGCGGTGTCAGTTGTCAGGCCTGGCCAGTATATGGAGGATGTTGCTCGGGCCATCATGCCACTGGTTCCTTGGTGTGCGGCATGGAGGGCTGCGAGGCAGGTGGGTCGGAGGGAAGCAGGAATGACGACGCGTTCTCCATAGCATATGATGCCATCAATGATGGTGAGGATGTGGATGATGGGGAAGTAGGCCCGAATGGCTGTCAGTAGCATGTGCCTGGTATCGGGTGGCCCGTCCTCGATGTAGAACATCAGGTCCTGCATGGTGGTGTCTGAGGTGGTGGCAACCTGGAGTTGTTCCCAACTGATGGGGATTGTGGATATCGCCGAACAGACTGCGGACAGGAGGCCATCGTCCTCGTGGAGAGGGGGGGTGGCGCAGTGGATTGCCTCGATGGATGAGCTGGGGCTCCCTGGGCAGGCTGGGCTGGGGACTGCGATATCATCAGGGAGGTGGAGCCTTGGAGGTGTCCGAGTCCCGGATGGGTGGCGTGAGAGGGCATCGCTGGTGTGGTTTCTTACGCTGGGGATGTACACCATCCGGAACCGGTAGCGGAGGGTCTTCTCCTTGATGTTTCGGAGGCGTGAGTTTGGGATGTCCTCGAGGCAGCGATCACCGAAGAGCTTTAGCAGTGGTTTGTGGTCCACCGCTACAACGAGATCCCTGCACCCGAGGACAAAGTGGCGGGCCTTGTCGAGAGCATCAGCTACCGCTAGGGCCTCTCCTTCCACCAGGGCATAGCGAGACTCCGCTGGGTGGGTAAAGCGCGAGCCCACCAGGGTGACGCGCCAACCGTCCTGGCAGCAGAACAAGTCATGGGATGGGCACCGGCAGTGTTTTTGGAACAGACAGAACCCGATCCCGTCCTTGCTCCAGTCGGTCGCCAGGCAGGTTGGGCGATCCTTGTCGAATATTCGGACACCGACCCTGATGCGCTCGCAGATGTGTAGCTTGGAGGCGGTGAATGCTTCGGCCAGCTCGTCAGTCCATGTGAACAGGGTTGAGGGCTTGAGAAGGGCTCGGAATGGGAGCATGGCCGCTGTCATTGCGAAGGTGTATGACACCTGATTGACCAGGCCAAACCAGGCACGTATGTCAGTGATGCTGGTGGGGGTGGGGAAATCCGTGATGGACTCTAGGTACTTGTTGGCTGGGCGTACCTCGGACGGGGTCACAGTGAACCTGGCAAACTCCACTGTGTCTTCTGCAAAGTGGAATTTGCGCGGGTTCAGGGTTATGCCATTGACGGCACAGATGTGGAGCCACTCAGTTGCCTGGTGGAAAGCTTCCGTGATGTCGTCTGACCAGAGCAGTGCATCATCGATGCACTTGGTCTTAGACACCACGTTGGCGACGAGGGCATCGTATCTGGCCGTGTAGGCATCACCCGAGGTGATGTAGCCTTGGGGAGTGGTGAGGTATCTGTACCTGCCCCATGGGGTGATGAAGGTCGTAAAGTGGCGATCTCTCTCGTTCAGGGCCACAGAGTGGTAGCCATTCCACGCGTCGAGGATGGTCTTCTTGGTTTGGCGTGGAATGGCCCGGGCTTGGTGGAACGGGGAGGGGCAGTGGTGAGTCTCGCGCGTGGTGTGCTGGTTTAGGGGCTGGAAGTTGATGGTCCTCCTGAGCGACCCGTCCTTCTTGGTGCAGATTACCATACGGTGGCACCAAGTGACGGGCGTACCCAGGGGGACCCTCTCCAGCACGCCAAGGCGGACGTCCCGGTCGAGACCTGCCTTCACCTCATCCTGCCAATGGATGGGAATGGCGATGGGGGTGTGGCAGGGTTTGGGGATGGCGGTTGGATCAATGCTCAGGGATAGGGAAGGTCCAGACATCATGGGGAGGGGCTGGTGCTCACAGACGTTGAACGCACTTGCTGAGTATAAGTCCAGCAAGTGGCGCTCAAGTCTGTGGCGGTTTTCCTCAGTGCCTGGGAAGGGCAGGGAGGTTGGTCTGTCTGGGGGGGGTGCCCTGGTCGGGCATGTGCATGGTCTGGGTGGGGTGAGTACTGGTTTGCTCACCATGGATGGAGTGTGGGGTCCCGAGGGTCTGGCCTGCAGGTCCGCTGGGGGGCTGTTCATCTGGAAGGGAGCTGTTGGTCCGGGCACAGGTCGATTGGTTCTGGTCGGCAGGTCCTGGACTTGCGACAGCGGCTGATCAGGGGTTGCCCATGTACTCGTGCCGTTTCCCGAAGGTGGCGTCGACGCGCGGAGGGGGAACCCCTCAGCGATCAGCCCAAGGTCAGTGCAAGTGGCCAGGCTCAGGTAAAGCGTAGTCGCCAATGGGCTGAAATAGACCATCTGCCTGGTCTCGCGGTCTGAGTGGCAGGATCTGATCCGGAGGAGCGCAGCCCCGAGGATGGGTAGATTGTTCCCGCTGGCGGAGCTCATCATGAGCGTGGCAGGGATGAGGTCGGCTTCCCAGAGATTGAGGCCCATCAAGAGTAGTGGGCCTGCCAGACAACTCTGGCAGCCTGTGTCGGCCATGGCGGTGGTGGCTAGTCGGTGTCTCTCCTCCCTCAGTGTGTGGCCATGGGTTCGGTAGTCCTCTTTGTGGGTTGATACTGTTACCTAGATGATTGGTTGGGGCGGGGAGCGGCGTTGGGTCCACTGTTGGGCTCCGGAGTCCCAGGATTGATGAGGGAGGGTGCCCTCGGACATGGTGTTGACATGTTCCGAGACAGCACTCTCCCTCTCTGCCAGTTTAAGCCAACACAGGTGGGCGTAATGATTGGGGCGGCTGCATGAAGAGCAGGTGGAGCCGAATGCGGAGCACTGTGTTCGTCTGATAGCGGTGCATGCCCTCTCTCCGTGGCCTTGGTGGCCACAGAAGCAACATGTGGCCTTTGGGTTGTTGGCTGGCCTGGCAATGTTGGCTTGCCCTCTGTTTGGGGTGGGCTGGGTCCGTGGTGACGCCCGTGGTGTGGAGATCTGTGGGCGGTTTGGTTTGATGGGGGTGGCTCTTGCTGACGAGCGTGGCATGGGCGGGCGTTGCTGTTGCCTGTAGCCACTGAGGAGGGTATCTTCCTGGTCTGTCTCCTCATCGAGGGCACTTGTCGAGGTGGGTGTTGTGATGGTGACCGCGGACCGCTTGCCTGCGGCCCTCACCTCGACAAATCTTATCGTTTCCTCCACAGTCATTTGTTGATTTGGGTCCTTCAGGAGATCTTGTATATCTGCATCGGCCAGGCCGATGCAGAGTTTGTCAGCGACCGTCTGTTCTCCTTGGTTGTTAATGATGTCACAGCCTGTGCACTTCATCACGAATCTGCAAACCTCTGCCTGACCGCGGAGTCGAGCTGCAAATGATCGTACTGGTTCACCCCGATCCTGGACCATCCGGGAGATTGCGACCCGAGCCACCTTAGGGTTCTCTTCCCGCACCGCGAGGGCCTTGATGGCTGCCAGGAGGTCTGCCTCGGTGTGCTCCTCGATTGGTAAAGGACCCACTATGTTGCGAGTGACGTCACGGCGAAGTTTAGGATTCAGGCACTCGAGCAACTGGATTGCTACGTCAGCGCCGACCAGGTGGACGGCTCGTGAATAAGCGCTTCATCTGGTGAGAAAGTAGTGCCACCCCTCGGTGGTTCCCCCGGCCGTGATCTCTGGTCGGCGGACCGGGGTTGGCTTTGTTCTGGCTGCCTGACTGTGGATCAGCATGTGGCCATTGAGGAGGGCGGCTACCACCACTGGGGTCATCCCCTCTGGTGTGGCGAAGTCGCATCCCGGGTAGGGGCAGTTCACTGCCATGAGGTGGGTGGGCGATAATTAGAATGGCGCCGAAAACGATCTATCCCCTAGACAGCACTCTTGCTGGTGGGGTGTAGTAGCTAACAGAGACTATACTTGGAGAGTTGATGCACACATAGTTAAGCGTAGTACGCTGTCTCGTTGCCGATTCAAGAGGATTGAATATTGATATTGCAGGCATGAGATGTGTGCATCAACTGAATGTATGTCAATAAGCATGCGTGAGGTAAGGGGTCATCAACAGGGTAAAGGTCCATGCGTAGTGATATGCATACATAGGTGTCTACTATAGGTAAGTATTGTCTACAGGTAAACACGTTTTTTTTCATTGCTGCAACAGAATAGTAATTGCTATAATAAATAATGGATCAGCTCGGATACAACTATTAATTCATCTATTGTGAAGTTTCTACTTCTATTATGATTGAGGATTAAAAAATTCGCTCGCTCACTGACTGATGTATCTAACTCAATGCTAATCTCTTATGATACAGTCAAGTGCTGTTCTACTTTTGCAGGAGGTATAACTGATTACCATTACCGTGAAACTGTCTATCATTATTTTGTAGAATATCTATTTCTGGCCTCACATCCCTACCAGTCAATTATAAGTGCAGTGCATCACTTGCAGATCATAACAGGTATTTCTAAGGCCTCCTTTCCTCATCTGGATTATGGCCTGAAAGTGTCAGTAGTGAGGTAGCACTAAAAATTAACACTAGCTGCATTCTAATTACACCAGACTTTGACATTGTCATTTTTTATCTGGGCTTTTTTGCACCATTGACAGTGGAATTGACCTGCCCTTCGCATAATGTTTTACACTCGCTATGCACAGTGGATGTGGTTGTCGATTGATATGTCTCCTACAAATCTCACAGATCACCTGAAACAGTGCAAAGAACCAATTTGTTGCAGGTGAATTGATATATCTAAATACCACACAGAGCATACTATACCCTACTACTGCAATGTTTGGATACATGGTCATTCATTACCTTCATTAGGGCACTTTTTATATTTAGCAATGGTTCTACCCTTTCCAGATCCGGGTTAGTTCAGTTGCATTACCAGGCAATGGTAATGGTTGGAGTGGGTAACACCAATGCAGCTACAACGGCTGCCAAAGTGACCTTAATTGACCCATTGATAAAGCCACACATGAAGCTTTCTCCAGACATACCCACAGCAGGAAATGTGGCAGTGAACTTACATGCCTTCCTGATGCACCTCATATTCCCCGAAATGGAGAAGAAATAATGACCGATCTGCATCTTTGAGCTACAGTCCCACTTTGTCCTATTGCTTCAGTGTTGGGTCATCTGCCCACTAACCCCCCCCCCCCCCCCATCCCCAATCTCCCCAAATATTGAACACTCTTTATTTTTTTGTGTGATGCGACTCTTTCTGGAACCAATCTCATTCAATCCATGTTCCAGGTGTTGAGAGTGATGGGCATAGATGATTTACGTTTCAGTGGTCATAGTTTTCAAGCTAGTGCAACCAGAATTGCAATTAATGTGACTCCGTAATGATGACCCTGGGAAGTTAGGATATAATCAGCTTTCTCATTGTACATTAGTATCCCCCAGCAACAGCTCAATTCTTCTCTGCACTTTGGTTCACCCCTCAAAGTTTTATTTAGGTAACATTAGAAGAACTTTATCCCCCTGGGAGGTGCCTAATAGAGCCTGCACAATTGGCATTCTGTGAATCAGATCAAGTGCAGATCCAGTCAATGTCAGAGCAGAGCAGCACAGTTAGTCTTGACAACCAGCATTAGCACTAGAGTGTTTCGATGTCATGATCCAATGCTAGCTGATTAATTCCCACAAAACAAGCTTTCCAAGCACCTATTTCATAAATATTAATAATTAGAAGATGAATAAACAAATAAATAAATAAATAAACAAAAAAATAAACAAACAAATAAAACAACAAATTAACAAACAAACAAATAAATGAATAGAAATAATAATAATAATAGTAATAATAATAACAACTATAATAACTATAATAACAATAATACCAATACATATAATAATAACAATAGCAACAATAGTAACAGTGACAATAGTAACAATAGTAATAATAATAGTATAATAATAATAGTAATAATAATGGTAATAATAATAGTAGCGATATTAGTAGTAAGAACAACAACAATAAAAACAACAACAAAAAATAATAACAATTATTATAATAATAACAACAACAGCAATGACAACAACAATGATAACAACAATAAAACCAACAACAACAACAAAAAAATAACAACAAAAAGTCAAACAATAACAACAAAAAATAACAGAAATAACAACAATAACAAAACACACACAGAATAACAACAACAATAACAAGAACAACAACAACAACAATAGCTGTTACTAACTCATTCATTACCCTATTGCTCAGTGAAGGGATGGTTTTGAAATTACAAGGGCTACAATTGACCACCCTTACCTATTTATTGTTGGGCACTATAGGTATACTAACAGTCACTAGAGTTCACACATGATAAACATTATCATACTGTAAATTAAAGGGATCTGAACGGTGTCCTTAGTGGTAAGGATCCATACAACTGTGAATAATAAGTGAGCCGATCACCTCAATGTATTGGAGAATATCATAGCCGACATCGACCCTCCTCCCACTTATACCCGGTGCAGGATCCCACGATATGCCACTGTAGACCAGATTCAATTGCTAGAAACATGTAGTGCTCATCCTGGTTATAGGCTAAATGTCCCACAGCTGAACTAGAGCATGGAATCTCTGACAGTGGTCCCTTTTGCTAAACTCAGGCATTGCTAAGACCCAGGCAGTGATCCCACTGCTGAACTGGGGCATGGTTAATATCCTGGCAGTGGTTCCCTCTGAAGTGGGGCATTGCTCAGACCCTGGTAGTGGAAGGGAGATGTCAGGAAGACACTCCTGCCACATATGTACAGATAGCTCCTCAGGCAATTTGATGGACCAAACTTGGCACTGTTTAGATGGGCCACTAGAGTGAAATGGGTGTAGACACACCCATGCAGAAATGAACTCTATTAGCCATGAGTCATTAATTTCAGAGCATGATACCACAACTTGATGGAAGTATATAGAGTTTGAGTGGAGGACGACAGTGCTACAGGATTTGGTCAGGCATCCACAAGTTTAGTCACCTGGGGGATTGGCCTTGCAGATTCTCAACCATTTATCTATCTTGCTTCTTACAGAATATACCTATCATTATAATCCTGAATTAAGGTTAAATAATAATACAATAATAGTTAAGAATGTTGGCTTTTCAAGGATGTGGTGAGAGGAGGGGACCAATATTCATCCATTACCTCTCTTACAACAAATCATTCCACCTCTGCTACCACTTGCCTAGTTCAGATCTCTCCAGCATCTCTGTAATTCCTATCATTGGAGAAAAAGAGCATCCCTGCTAATCGCATTTTCCACAGCTAACTATATTATAGATATCTCTCCATTATAAACCAAGGTCATCTCTACTCCACTATATAGACCTACACATACCCACAAAAAGTTCTCCCTTACTCCGTACCACTTCAACTTGTGTCACAGTCACTCCCCTCACACAGTCTTATAAATCTTGCTTATGTCCAGGAAGCCTCGATAGGAATTGTTCTTATCTGTCATCCTCATTTAACAAACACTGCTCAAAACTAACTACTGGTCGGAACATTCTCTCCAACTCCTAAGCCCTCCCTGCACAGTGAAAATCTTATCCTCAGCAAATCCTCCCAACTTTATCACCAATATTCTCTCAAACATCTATGCCACACTACAGCCTAACGCAATCCCCCAATAGGTACCTACTTGGTCCTCTTCATCATCCTGGTGGAGAAGTAATAGTAAACTTGTCTTCCAGTCCACTTAACAAAAGCCACCACTCATCACTACATTTATGAAATCCAATCACCTCCACCAACCTTCTAGCACCATAGAGATGCGTATCATTTAACATTCCATCAGGGCCTGGTGCCTTTACTTTTATCAAATACTTCAATAACCCTGGTGCCTTTCCTTTCATCAAATACTTCAATAACACTACGACTTCTCCCCAAGTTATTTCCTCACACAAACACAACCCTTGTCCACTCATATCCCTGCTTCTGGTACTAGGGTATCCTCTTTTTTCTATTCGGCTCTTCCCATTTTTCCCATCAACTCCAAGAACTTGTATTCTTCCTCCACTGTCCTGTCCTTATCACCTTTCATTCATTCAATACTTCCCTCCTTGTTTACTCTAGAATCATTCCAAATCACCTTACAACAGGTCCCACCCTGCTATCTAATTTCCTTCAAGTTTACTTCCTCAATTCATTTTTCACTTTTCTAATAGTTTTTTTACTTCTTTTCTTATTTTACTTTAGTCATCACATATCTGCCCCAATCAATAAAGCTTTCCTCTCTACTTTCTTCATTGCTTCCAGTAACCACCTACATTTCTTCTTCCTAACACCAATTAACCTTTCCGCATTCTCATCATCCCTCTGACCTCTACTAGTCTTATTCCTCCCTATTCCTTTCTCCACTACAGCCTATAGTTTTTCATCCCACCTACTCCACATCTATTCAAATATATTTATGCACAATTCTTGCTGAACAGTCTTAACTCTTCTTCCCATCCCATGAACATTCTCTACACTGCCTTCTGATATTCCTCGCATTCTAGCTTAATGTCAACTCTCTATTTAAATAGATATCTTCTCAATTGTATTTCTCTTCTGCCTCATGATTTAACCCGAGACTTATTTATGGTCCACCCCGCCATTCAACTTGCTTGAGTAGTCTAACCAAAATATGTCATGGCTTTACTAAACAAAATATAATCCATGACCAATTTTCTATCCCCCCTTTCCCATGTCCTACTTACCATCACAGCACTGCAACCTGTTTCCAACAATCACACCTCCAACTCTAACTGGCTCCAACAGCCACTTTCTAGTAGTGTTTGGATTTTCTCCGCTCCCAATACTGTTCTTGTGTTGAAGTCTCCCATCACAACTACATCAAAACCTTTCTATTCATATTTTACCACACCTTCCTGCAATACATTAAATGGTCTCTCCATCTCACCGACTCTCACTACTTGTGAATTCACATTCATTACTCCAGCCATCATTTTCCTTCTCCACACTCTGATCCACTTCACCGACAGCAACTCTTCTCTTACTTCCTCACCCTAGATTACAAACTCCCATATACCAGCTCTCCCAAGCTCTACTTGCCCACATCTTACCCCCTAACACCCAAACATGAATGTTCTTCAATATTTACCAGCCTCTTCCACCCCATAACTAGACATTTCTACACAGGTAGAGATGCTCTTATAATATAAGAGCATCTCTACCTGTGTAGATTGATTATTAGGTCAAGTGCTTGGTGTTGTCAATGAATGAGAAACCTCCTTAAGCTCCGGTAAGGCTTCTACACTCCATCTCTCCTTGCTTCTATAAGCATGAAATAACTTCATTACTAATGCTTAGTGTAATATACGATTGAAAAGCTTCGTTGTCCTCAGGTAAATCTTCTGCACTCGACTATCCATGTTTCTAAAGAGTTCATACATCTCAAGAAAGAATGGTGAGGTGAATTTTAATTCTGACTTAGCCACTCAGTTCATCAGCACACCCTACCTATCATCATGATCAAAGTTAAGATTATCTGAGCTAGTACCTTTCTCACATGGATAAGTGAAAATGTTGCTGCCTATGCAGGAGACAGAACAGTTATAAAGCAGCTAACCTGGATTAGTACGAAGTAGGTATACTCTGAAAGCCACACATATGAATATGGATTTTTATTGGTGTCTGAAAAGAGTTATCTGAAATATGGACAAAATAATTATGTGTTAATAACTAAAGATCTTACATATGACAATACATTTTCATTACAGAGGGAATCCTTCCTAAAATAACTAGCAGGCATCTGCACAATGCGCTACTGACCCAATAGTTTTCCATGACTGCTGAGTTTGGTTGTATCACATAATATACAATTCACTATTATACCTTGCACTGGCATAAGCTAAGTTTGTGAATGTGTATGTTTGTGTGTTGGTTTAGTGTGCAATTGCTTGGTTTGGCTTTATCATAGTGGAAATTACGATGACTGCATCCCGCAGAAGAGGAAAAGTGTGTGTGTATTATGTGTGAGAGAGTGTGAAATATATAAAAAACACATTAATTGTTTTACGAATCTTTCTAAGTTTAATAATCTTAATGAATAATACTTGAGACAAGAGAAGGGAGACATGCATGTGAGCAATGGGAGAGAACTGTGAACTCATGTGCTAGCTGGATAATAAATGCTGATAATTATTGTGCCATTAGTTAGCTACAATTTTTTTATACAAATATACTAACTCATTTTCCGGATTCTTTTAGTTTATGTATAGCTATATACTATCAAATCCACCAAAACCACAGAAAATATAACTTTGGTAAATGGCATCAACTAAAATTAGCAGAGAAAACTTGGCTATATCTAGATAAGTGTCTGAGGCAGTTGATGAATTCCCTTTCTACCATGCCTTAGCTCTAAGTTACCTTGTATTATCTATCTTAGTAGTGTCTTTCATCATTGAGAGAAGAGATGCTAGACCCATGTATGAGGCATGGACGTGAGAGAAAACTTGTATATATTATAGCTGGAATAACTTTCAATGAATGATGATAATGCAATGGGGAATCTGTTTTTGCCATTAATAAAAATAAAAAACCCAACACATAATATTGTCCAGAAATAGATAATTAGTCTTAAAAATCCCCCCCAAAATTACTCACATTGGAAAAAGTGGTTCTCACTGAATAATTATTTACAAATCACTCAATTTAGTCTCAATTGGAGCCAAATCAGGTTATTAAAATTAAAAAAGACAATTGTCTTTGAAAGCAGTAATAGTTCATCTATTGTGCTTGGTTGTCTTAAAATGGAAAAGAGTTTACCCGTTTTGAAATGAAAGTGCTTCTTAGAGAACAATTGTCTATTAAACTTTCGATTATGTCTCAAATTGAGCAAAAACATCTTCTTAGAGTTAAAAAGGAGAACAATTACTTACAAAATTCTATCATCTCAAAATGGCTAAGTATCCTAATATGGAATAGGGTTTACCCATTTTGTTAAGAAAAGGGCATCTTAGTGATCAATGGTCTACTAATCGCTGTATTTAGTCCCGAATTCATCTATATCAGCTATAAAAAAAATAGAGTTAATAAGGGGAATACTTTTCTAATAGAGAAAATATTAGGTACACTCTATTATCTAGAAATAGAATCAATATATAAACTATCAAATCCACTAAACCAACTGACAATATAAGTTTGGGAACAGCTTACTTTATATAAAATTATCATCTATGACAGATCCACAGACATTATAACTATTGTAACTAGCATAAACTCCAAGCAGCAGACAAAACTTGACCATTTCTAGCTAAATCTCTGAGAAACTATATGAATTTCCTTAGTCTACTACGTGTTTGCTCTTTCTAGCAAAATAAGCCAACATTATAATTCCTGTTCAAAATCAATCATAATATAGTTGCCCAATTTTTACCTTCATTGCTAGTGCTTAGCGTCATCCATGATAAATAAGCTTTCTTTGTCTCAGGTAAAGTTTCTGCACTCCGTCCTTCCTGATTTCAATAAGGATTAACCCTTTCACCGGTGACTTTCTAGAAGCTTGTGACTGAAGCTGTACAGATAGTTGTTTATCATTAAATACTGAGTTTTGCTATGACCAAACTCCCTAGCAACCATATATTTTCTGAAAGTACAATGGAAACAGAAAATAATCCTTGGGAAATGGTTGCCTAGCGACAGACCACAACATTGTTATAGCGATATGAATATCATTATAATATATCAATTCCATTTTTATGTCAATTCGAGTACAATAATATCAGTTTCATAGCTATTATAAATATGAAAGTATTATAAATGTGATGGTACAATAAACTAATGCCAATATTCTACTTGTGAATGAAATTTTTTGAAGCAATCTCTATTCAAAATGCACAAATGTACTGCATAATGTTCACATTTGACTTGAGATTCATGGCAAAGTTGAGTCCTTGGAAGGTGGAGCTTTTCCCGACGTTTTGCACAGACTACGCAGTCAAACATTTGAGAGCAATAAATTGGCCAGTGATCTAAGGTTTTATTGAGCCTATCCATTGCAGCACTCTCCATGTTACGGGGTCGACCAATGCAAGAGCGTGATGAAAAACTACCTACTAGTTTCTCTGCCAAATCCATCCTAAAACTAAGAAAATCTCTCTTACTATGGCCAGATGCAAGATGTGAACTGGAATGGATGTGACCATCCAAAACATATGCATTTAGAATGCAGCACTCAATGATATGAATGAATGACTGGCACCTGCAAAACACACACATACACATAACCGCCAGTTACCCAGGAATAATGATGTCTGACTCCTGGCTCTCTTCCAGCTAAATTCAAGCTATATCTTATTATTATTATACTGTTATTATAATTATATAGATTCTTTTCAGGTTATAGATAGCTCTAGGCTTACCAAGGACGGTTTCATTACTTTCTTCTTCGTCTCCTTCCTTCTCTACCTCTGCTCTGATGCTCAGGGCGCCGCGCAGCTGGCAACGTCGAGTGAATCATCACTGAGCGTTTTTCTCCACTTCAGCACGGTTCAAACTCGCTTCTCCCAAGTAGGCATAGATATGTTCTCCTTCTTCGTCATTCAGATCGCAGTCAGACCGACAGAAATCGTATGCGAAAACTTGCCATTGAAAAAAAATTTCTTCGACCCGCACACCTTTAAGTTACGTATTGGCTATCGACGTGGGATTTTCCCTATAGCGCTTTGGGCATGCGCTGAAAATAGCCAAGCGATATAAACTTTGAGGTTGTCCGCCATAATTATGGCGGTTACACTGGTGAATGGGTTAATAGCTGACAGGAATGGATGATGAACATCAATAACTCACAGGCTTGGGCTCTGTTTGGGGAAGGAATTTGGCTAAAGCTATGTTATCTAACAATATTATAGGGGATCTGAAGATAAAACAATTGAATATTTAACCCTCTGCTTTGCTCCTTCTCTCACTACCCAATGCCTCGCATTTAATACTGTTAGCTCTAGTAAGGAATGCTAAGCATTAATTGATACGCAAAGTAAGCCCTCGCAGGGTATTTGAATGGATAACTTGGTATTGCTGTGCATGGCATATACATATAATGAGCTTATTTAAAATTGTGAATGGTTATCCGAATAAAAAAAGTAGAGCGGATTCTATTGGCTGCCTTGATAAGTGACAAAGGCTCTGGTTAAGTTGAAAACAGAACTATACTTACTAGTAATGAATGCAATGCACTATGTCTCAAATGAAAGTGTGCTGGAGAGAGAGAGAGAGAGAAAAATCCCAATGGGACAAGATTTTCAATCACAGCATTGTTGCTCTAGACCTAAGCCTAATACGTATAATGCAGCATCAAAAGCTACAGATGAGGTGTGCAAAGCTTTCTCACAGCACTCTGTTGTCTAGAGTGTGTCAAGCTGCTTTGTGTCCATTTAAATTTCTAGCTTCTATAATCTCCAAAGCAATCTTCATGGCCTAGGTAATGACAATCTTTTGTGATGCTTCTTCCTTTTATAGGATGGATAGAGTGCAGATTCTTTACCAAAGCCTAAGAAAGCTTCTCAACAGTTTGAAGCCAACTACAGTTATTAGTTTTTAATATGGCACTGTCTAGCTTTTCTTACTAGATAGAGCTAAGATATGATACTGAGAAATTGATAAACACTCTCAGAGACTTGATTAGAAATAGCCAATTTTATGGCAAACCAATCTGGAAAAGAATGGTCTATGGTAATATAAAATTGTTTATGGCCAAATCACACTGCTTGTACATGTAGCATCTGTTTTGATTTCAGCTAATCGTGTATCAGTACAAGTGAATATTCATACCTGTGGCTTCCTTAGTGTACCTTTTACTCATTGAACACAATCTTAGCCTTTTTATAAGTGTAATTCTCCATTCTGCATAGGAAGTGTATTCACACATCCCAATGAGCTTTCTCAGGCTCAAGTAAATCTTCTACAGTTCATCAGTAGATATTTCGATTAGAGTTTATAGCTGACAAGAATAGATGGGAAGTGTCATTCTGATTTAACCAATCTATTCAACACATACTACTAGCTATGCTAAAAAGGATATGATTGTTATGGTCGTAATTGAGAATATCTGAGATGGTTGTCAATTGGCACCAGTTTGGAATCTATAATTCTTAGCTTCTACTCCATAACATAACCCAAGCAACAATATCATATCATGAATAATTTATAGATCAGTATATTCTAGCTGTAGTTGTGGCAGGTCAATGGTTAGAGTGATGTGGTCTAACACAATTATTATGATCTCAATTTAAAATGTTTGTTTTTTAACCATCTACAATTTTTACCTTTGCAATGCCTAGCATAGCATATTATATATTTATCTGTAATAAATGCGAACAGGGTAACTTATTTAAATTAGTCGTAGTGAAGAGCATAAACCTAGCAGTTTCTTAGCAAGGGGAAAGTACACCAATAAGTTTACTGTGGATGCCACAGGTATGTGCATTTGTACTGAAGATGGTTATTAGATTTACTCATGCAGTCCTTGTTTACCTCATTGCAGCATACTATAGAGTCAACCAAAAATGTCTGTTAAGCAATATCCTGGTGATTACAATTGCTATCCACCATAGAGTGAACAATCATATTTTAAAGAATGGTCCCCCTCAAACAATTGTCCTTACTCCATTGATTTTTACAATATATACTAATAAACAACTAGGTGATAACACATGTGAATTTGTATAGGCAGATGATCGGGGTGCTACAGCACATGATAGAGATTTCTTACAATTTTTTTAATTATCTATAGAACTATCAACTCCACCAAACACACAGACAACATGAGTTTTCAATTAGAACCAGCATCAAATTAGAAGAGAGCTAAGTTTCTGGAGAGTTTATGAATCCCTCTACTACCATGCCTCTATTAAGCATATACACAGTTGGCTGGCTACATACTAAAAATTAATCCTGGTCGAAATAAATCAAAACAGAGTTTCCTTTTGCTTACCTTATAACTAGCCCTAGGCATAATCCGTGACCTTGAATCTTTGTCAGGCTCTGCTAAAACTTCTACACACCATCTGTCCATATTTCTATTTGTCCACCTCTATTCTGACATCACAAAACACCTCACTCTACCTCTATTCTCCAATCATCACCACATAAAAGCTGGTGGAAAAGGAAACTAGAGTTTTATTCTGACATAGCTATTCAAATCATCAAATGCTATAGCTCTGGAGTTGGGATTCATCATTTGCAGAGCCTATTACCAATCACTCTTGGTTTGTTTAGCTAAACGATTGTTTTGCTGATTTCTATAGAATGTATTGGCTGCATAGTTGGGATACATAAGAATAATAACTGGTACATAGACAGTAGAAGAGAGGGGTTGTAATGATGGACAGGGTATACAAGACCCCAAACAGTGCAAACTATCACTTTCAAGTTCTTGGCAGCTTCTTTAGAGTCTTCTCTTTGGTGCTCTGAGAATTCCTTCAGATAGAATGTCAGATGTCCTTGAAAAAAATAGGATGATAAATAAAAATATGCATGTGCTGAGTTATGTTAAGAGTACTTGCTCCATTTATTATGTGAGTCTCCCTAAACTAAACATCAGATCAAAACATTCAAAATCACTTGAGTCCTGTATTAGATGTTCAGCTATTCTTAGGGTTGGTCAATGGCTAACAATCTAACAATAGAGTAGTAGGATTTTAAACTGAAACAAACAATACATGGTTCCCCCCTCCCCCCCCCCACTTTTTTGGACTCACCACTCAATGCCTAGTACTACTACTATGAACTGTTATGACTGAATGTCCAAAGGAAACCACTGAAATTTTTGTTTTTTTAATTGAGATCCTATATATATATAGTATTGTAGATTACATAGCAGTAGAAATTGTGCTGCTCCAAGCAGAGTTGCAAACATAAAACTATAATATACTGATCTGTATATAATTGATGTTATGAGATTGGATTTCTTGGAATGTAATAGCTAAGAATGATATTCCTTACAGATTCAAACCTAGTTCAAGATGAAAATGAAGTCATACAAGTTTGACCATATAACAATTGTTTCAAGTTTCCCAGGGCCATTTACATTAACGATCACTTCCAGTTTAGCAAACATGTCTATAGCTACGGAGATACAGATTTGCCAAGTCAGAATCAAAATTCACCTTCCTTTTCTGTTAGCTATTAACTCTTATAGAAATGTGGACAGATGGAGAGTAGAAGCCTAAACTGTAATATTTTTTATCGGATGCCAAGCGCTAGCTGGAATAGGCAACTATTTTATAATAGATTTTAAATAGGATTTTTTTTAACCATTAGCTGGCTTATCTTGCTCGGTAGAATTAAACATGGTAGTAAAGGAATTCATAAACTGTATCAGAGATTTAATTTTTCTTTTGTCTGGCTTTGGTGGGGTTGAAAGTATAAGCTAAACGAATCTGATAAATTATGAGAGGTTGATATTAAAAATTCTAGGCGAAAATATATCTTATAGAAGATACCTATTGCATTATCACCATCGGTCGTAGGATATTATCCAGCTATCACATGAATTCTCTCTCTTATTTCCAAGTGCACATGCATATACTACTCCTCTCATCTCAAGTGTTACACATTAGGAGTATAAACGATACCAATATTGGTAATTCAAAGTAATATGTTTGTTAATATTTTCACTCTCTCTGACACAGAAATAGACACAACACACAGACACACACTCAATTCTTTTATATATAGGTTTTATAGGATGTAGTCATCATCATTTCTTGTATTATAACCAAACCTTACCATAGTACAGAGGCCTACATATTTCTCTTCAGATTTTATGGTTATAGACAGATGCAGCCGGCCTTCATTTTTATTTATCGATGGCTCTTTCTAATATTACCAAACAAGTCGTGTTCTTTGAGCAAATATGTAAACTTGCATGGAAACATGAAGATTGCCTACATGGATATATCTCTTATCAGCACAAAATACAGTTAGAAAGATTGTGTTACATGTGCCATGCATATTTTTGTTATTATTCTTTTTTATTTGGGGGGCTGGATTAAAAACCTGTGTTTGGTTGGAGCATCCCATACTGAGAAGAAGGAGAGAATAGAGCTATTTTCTGTATAACTTTCCCAAGTAATTTTGTATTTGTTAAAGATAATTTCCCTTGAAATTTTGGTTTGAAAATTGTCAATTAAATATCTATAATTTATAACAAAAAATCGTGGAGGGTGGAAACCTGGAGTTTGGTGAAAGGATATGCCTCATCTTCTTCCCACCCCATCTCCCTCACTGTAAACGGTAGCTTAATAACAGAGCACTTAAAAGGTTTTACAAATTGTTTCGATTTAAAAGCTATCAAGATTGAATTTTTCCATATAATAAACCTTTTTATAAAATTTTCATTTCAATGTTTAAGCTAGAAGCTTCATCAAAAATAATGCATAGGACAATGGACATCCTACCTTGTGGAGGATTACTCATGTGAAAAAAGAAACTGCTAGTGAAAGTGGCATTTACATACATTAACCTAGCACCATATGCGAGCTAACCATCACATATTGTAAAATAAACTTATGCAGATTTTGGATTGCTCTAAAGAACTTAAACATAAAGCTATTTTAATATTTTAATTATAAACTATTTATTTTTTATCTCTTTCTCTATGTATCATTTAATATTTAATTATTTATTTACTAATATTTATTTTGACTAGATGCTCTAGCTTTCATCAGGAATAACTATTCCTGATGACGGCTATAGCGTCTAGTTGAAACATCGAGTGAATACAATTTTTTTAGAAGGTTATTATAATATTTTCCTTCTCTTTTTATTTATTACTTATTTATTTATATCTATTTATTTATATGTTCCATTCCCATCATTCTAACACATCCTGTCATGCAAAATACACAGCACCAGGCATCACAGGGTGGATACTGTTAGCTACATATCAACCTCACATGAGTCTTTGCTTCTCATTATTCCTGATGAAATCAGTAGCATCTATGTGAGCGTTTAAAGAAGTTGATTGTTGAGAAAGTTAAAATATCAACTGAGAGCTAGTTGAGAGTTTAGAAGCTATCATTTAGTATTAACTAGTGTGGGGACATCCACTATAAGTGCAATAAGGAGCATGTATGCCTACTTTTATAATTCATGTATTTCTGATGACAAAAAACTACCAATCTAAAGAGTTTTTCAAATGAAGTAAGAGAGAGAGGCAGCCTCGTATTATTACCACCGATGATAACGCAGTCCTCTGTATTTTTTTCCATTTTACTAATTTATAACAAAGATACTTGCGTAATGTGTGATCTAAACTTAGCTAGTGTAATTCACTGGTAATGCTGCCATGTTGTGTAAATTGTGAGCTATCATTGCAATTGTAAAAGCATTTGCATTGATATTTCCCTTCACAAAATTGCCAATGATTGTTAGTGCCATGCCATCTTGCTAATGATAGTTTCCAGAGGTTAGGAGTCACGTTCCCCCCCCCCCCCAAAGGTACTTAAAATCATGTCCCATTCATGCTGATATAGAGTACATAATATATACTATCATGGAAGGTATTACTGGTATTTTTGAAAACAAGGAAACATAAAAGATATATCCAAAAATATAAAGTTGTGTCAAGTGTTAGGGCATAACAAAAATACCTACTTATTGCTGTGGTATGATTAACTTCACAGTGTTTAGCTCTGTTAGGGATCTGTCCTAGAGGTCTACTGAATATCAAGATAAAGTAATAGAATATCCTAAAAATATTGAGGTGAAGGTACTTGGTGCTGAACTGTGTGGTGATCTGCCATGGCTTCAGAGCTTCATTCTTTAAATTTGGCTGCTAGTAATCTGCCTAGTTATGAGATTATATTATGGTAATGTCTAAGTGCAGTGATGACAGATCATGTAGGTGATTACATTCTGTGACAAATTGGAATGCATGTTATGTGTTAGCTCTATGGTCTTGACCTTATATATATAGTCCTTAGAGCTAAGTAATTAGCAGCTCTTATTCTAATAGAGTCATAATTCTCTCTTTATTTTGCTGCAGTCCTCTGTGTGTTATTGGAGTTCCCCTAGCATCAGGGGAACCTCAACACTCCTATACTCCCCTTGCTGTAATGAGCTCTGAGGCTGGTGTCTGATGACTATCTCCTCTTCCCAGGCCAGTTGTGACAGTCTGTCAGCATTTCCATTGGGTGTTCCTGGTTGGTGTGTGATGGTGAATCTGAAGGGTTGGAGCTGGAGAGATTACCTTCTCAGTCTGCCTCCCATGTCCTTCATGTTGTGGAGGTATCAAACGCAGCCGTATCGTAACTTAATCAAAATCCACTCCCATCAGGTACACCTCAAAACGGCAGATGGCATCCACGATAGCCAGACATTCACACTCCACAACCACATAGTCCCGCTCATGGTGGAATAGCTTCCAGGAGTAGACCATTGAGGCAATCACCATGAGCATCAGAATGCTGGCTAAGTACTGCCCCAATCGACAAACTTCTTGTCATAGTCTTGATCCTGTAGGACAGGATTTGATGAGAGGGCCTCCTTTAGTGTGTACAAAGCTTCCTGGTGTACTGGCTCCCATCTAAGCTTGTCTGGTTTTACTTTATAGGTGAGGTCCAATAAAGGTTTTGCCAAGGTAGCGTAGTTAGTGGAATGATTCCACTACACCATGAAAGGTATGCTGAGAAAGATTATAAACAAGTTTTATAACCAGTGGGGCAAGACACTCCTATATGTGCTAGTTGCCTACTGGGAGGTCCGTAATGAAACCACAAGTTTGCCACATTTGAAATTCTTGTACAGATGGCCAGTGAGGGAACCACTTGACATTCTTAAAGATGAATGGCAAGGATGCAAGGAGAGTCAGATGTATGTGCTTGTATAAATGCAGGGCCTATGCGAGAAGCTTGAGAGAGTGCAGAATTAGCAGGAGCTGCAGAATGCAGTTCAAGGATGAAAGTCAAGGAGTGGTTCGATAAGATATCATGCTCAACAAGTTTGGAGCCTGGAGATTAGGTGCTTGTCCTCGTACCATCTCAAACGATCAAGCTTCTAGGAAAATGGATGGGACCATATGCTGATAGAAGGAAATTGACAGACGTAACCTCATACAGGCCAAAGAAAGCACAGACATGTATTCCACATCAAAATGCTCGCCAAGTAGGAGAGCCCAACAGCAGCATGCCTTTTAGCAGAGACAGCATCAGAAGAAACACAGGAGACCAATGGGTTGGTGACCTGATTAACCCCTGAACAGACGCATACCTCAGATATAAATCAGAAGCTGGAAGCTTATCAACAATATGGCGTGAAAGCGATTCTGACCAAGTATGATGACGTCTATAGTTATAAACCAGGACGAACCTGTGCAGCCTGATAACAATCGATACATGAGATACTAAGCCTGTTCATTTTCTTCCATATCACTTACCAGCAGCAAGGATTGATCGGCAGCTTCTCCAGGCAGACATCATTGAGAAGTCAGAGTGTCCATTGGCAGAACTATTGGTGTTGGTGTCAAAGAAAGATGGTGTCTGATGGTTATGTGTCACGTACAGATGCCTGATCCCTACTTGATGCCATGAACTGTTGGATGGTCTTGGAGTAGCAAGGTTCATAATGTCATGTTGGGACATGGATTATGCAAAGGTTATGGCAGTTCACCAATTCAGATAACCAAAAACAAAGAAGGTTGTAAAGCATTTTTTGGTCTGGTGGGGTATTACGGAAGAATTTTACCTCGTTTTGCTGACATAGGCATCCCATTCACAGATGCAATGATAAAGGAGGCTGCAGAGAAAGTGAAATGGTCAATGGAGAAACATGCTTTTGATGAGCTGAAGTCGAAGCTCACCAGCACCACCATGATGTTGACAAGCTCCAAAAGTGATTAGTTCACGTTAGAGGCAGATGAATTAGGGATCAGAATTGGAGCCATTCTCAGCCAACATGACGAAGAAGACATTGTGACATGCTATTCATGAAAACAACTGCCGAGGGAGAGCCGTAGTAGAACTTGAGTGTCTCACAATAGTGAAAGCCATACAAGACTTCCAAGTGTACTTCACATCGTGCCATTTGGGATTAGTGGTGATCACAGGTCACAAGTGTCTGGAATACCTCCACAAACTTTTAGAAAAATTAAGCCTACTGATGAGATCGGCTTTAACATTATAGCCCTATGACTACAAAGTCAGACACCAACCTGGCAAGGAGAATGTCAATGCAGAAACTCTTAGCTGACAAGCTTGAATAGAATGGACCAGAAGCCCAAACAAAGGAGGGAGGGATATCAGGGATCTCAACCCCCTAACTGAAGGCAGAAAACTGCATGCACAGACCAAGATGAGGGTTATTCAAGAACAAGATCTTGCACAACAAACAGAGACAGTCATGTCCTTATTAGTTCAACTAAGTAGTATAGTTGAATTTTGAAGTGGGACATCAAATTATATTTAAAGCAATGGTGATCTTTGTTAATATAGTAAAACTTTCATTTTGCAATTTTCCTAGAAAATGTCTGAATATTGCTGAAGGTGTGCACTAGTTCATATCTATATACAACACATGTCTTATACTTTTGTGTTCTACTGTTTAGGATAAACTATGGCAAAATATCTCTGAAACCCGCCAGCTTTGAAATAGAGTGACAAGTATCACAGTTTCACTATTACTTGGTTGGATATGTTAATTAAATCTGATTTGTTCATTTCAAAATCTTTTATTTTCCTAGTATTGCTGCCGTTTTTCCCCCCTCTTTCTTTTTGATGGTATCTATCCAACAGTTAAATCCTTCCTTAATAATTTTTATCCCAATATTTAAATATTTTAGATCACCTGAGCTCCTGAATTAATTTATTTATCATGAAATGAAGAAAGAGCAAGATACTTCTTCATTTGAGAGCTAAATCAATTTAATTCCAATATAAGTAAACAAAACACTTTGGAGTAAATTTATTTCACAAACAAGTTTTAGGGCCAAATCCTATAGTGATCGTATTTGCTTACAGCTAACTATAACATCAGTCTCATCAATGCTGCATATGGGATACAATAAAATTTATTTCCAGTTGATTAACTTCCTTTATTATTATGGCAGTATGTAACTTTTATATATTCTTTTAAAGTGATTGAGGTTAATAACACAGCCCTCAGTAAACCATCATTTCAGTCAGTTAGTGGTATTTTCTAATGGAGTATGGTTAGATGCAGCCTCTCTAGCAATTATCTTGTGTGCAATTCACAAAGTGTCCTAAGATGCACTCTTGTGAGTGGATGTCTGCTATCATTAGCAACTAGAAAACTGTATTTATGAATAGATATCTATGATGGATCTAAATTTTTTGTGTGAACTAGAAATGAGTGCAATGCATTGGGTTACCAAATGAAGCATTGTGCTTCCGACCATATTATTTTATATGATGCTCTAGCCCTTTTAAACTATGTTACCTGCCTTTTTATTTGTATACGATAAGTGTGCATGTTTATTCTTTACAGATGACCAAGTTATATAGGTTACTGCAACTCAATGGGCACACATGTAGTGAAAGAAACATTAAATATATGAATGTGAAATAATATGGTTGAGAGCAGAGGGTAATATTAAAGTACTTGGAAGCAGGTTCCTGTAAATGGAAAATGGGAAGCACACTAAGCCTGAGGTCTACTTTCTGGCTGATGAAATTATCATGCAATAGCTTACATTAACTAGAGATATTTTGCTTTAGATATTTCAAACCTTTGATCTTATTTGTATTAATATAGAATATCTCCATGCTACTTCTATAAAGTGGCCTGATTTGTGAAAACTGTCAATATAGTGAAATTTCTTCAATTATTACTCCTACTTGGATTAAAATTGAATGCGAGTTTTCAATTTTTCCTTCTCCATGCAGCAACTGTAAGAACAACTCTTACTCCCAACAATTATGTAGTTTATAAGCACTAGGTTGGCTAAGTTTGGGAAAAATGGTCTATACTTATGGGATTTATTCAGTGTTGCCAAGAGATGCTTTCCCATGCAAAAACAAATAAACAACTGAGCAATCAGTGCAAGCAAGTTACAAGATGGAGGGAGCCTGGCAGATTGAGTATCTGCCCAGGATCTAGTTTTCTTCTATACCCAAAATGCCACATAGATATTTCTCTGCAAAATGTTCAACTCAGATCTAGATTCCACCGCAAGGCCTAACTAATGCCCAAAAGAGATGTGCTGCATAGATTGCCATGATCACAACTCCTGCCATCTATTTGGATGAGCAAGAAGACTAATACACATTGATCTTGAAACTGGGTTATTTATATTTTGGGCATAATCCTGGGATGTCTATTAAGGGTTACTGATCTCATAGAATGGGTCCTAAAATAATTTGTTTCCCAGGATAATAACTGTCCCATTAGCCATGATTAACATGTTGTTGGAGTTTTATGGGATTTTCCCAACTATCCTGGGATACTAAATATTCCTCCGAGATGTATGCTCTGTAGGAAGTCAGCCCCATGGCTATCCAGGTTTGTTCTAATACCGTTAGAGTAGAATTACAATAAGCTGCAGTTTGCAATAATAATCAGGTTATGGGCTACTGTTGTATATGAACATTCAAGCAAGTATTTTCCCACTTATATATTATTACAGGTTCAAGACATGAAGATACACTTTGGAAACATTAAAGAGCAAGAAATGACTGTCTTATTATGTTTTTAAAGTATAAATGTTTGGAATAACACAGATAATAAATGAATCTCCTGGAAAATTACAATAACCAAATTAGTATCTGCAAGTTGTTGTCCCCTTACTTGAGAATGGCATAGTATTACGTACCCTCACTTGAGAATGGCATATATAGAAATACTGTATTATGTAGCCATGAAATCCAGAAAATAAGGCAATAATACTTGACAGTGATGAAAGTCAAGCATGATCAAGCTCCTACATTCTCCATAAACTGGCCAATGGTTAGTTATCCGAGAAAGAATATTTTATACTGGACTCAATAATAAATATTCGAATATTTCTTCTTATATTATGGTTATGGAATATTGCAGGCAAAAAGTTGATGCTTAGATCAGTGTCTGTGAAGCTAGCACCAAATTACTTATTGTTACCATAAACTTACTCCCCCAAAATATGTAATGCAGAGTATTTTATTTCTAAATTTAATATTTATACTGTTGGAAAAAATCATGTGTATTTTTAAACATCTATAAAGTTAAAGTTAAATTCTATTTTGTGAACTTGTAAATAACATATGAGGGGAAAACATATACAATACTAATATATCCCTTTAAAGTAGTAAGCAAATAAAATCTAAATATTGCTCTATATCTACAACAAAACTTATAAAAAGCTATCCACCTAGGATTTCCATAGTAAATGGATTCACGACGTGGTTCCAGATAAGAAAGGATAACTCTAGAGGTTTTCTCAGCAAAAGACCTTACAGAATCAGCAATCAAGGCCTAGAAGAAAATGGCCAATGTCTGCGATTGTGATTGCTAGTCATTTTTCATCCTGTTTTTTTATTTTGAGCTCTCATTCTTTCAAACAGGAAACAGGTTTTCTGAGAATTTCCTTTTGATAAAGCTTTCTACAGGAATGGACAGAAAAAAATCTGTTGCTTGCCTTGTAACAGTTAAAAAAAAAAGTTATGTGAATGAAATCTAAGGCTGCACTTGTAGAGACTTAAGACTGTGAAATAGTTAATTGTAACTATATCTCTTTCTGGTTAAGAGTGAGTATTATTAGCTTTGGTATGGTCCAGGCAGACTAAACAATGTGTCATCCTTGTACAATACTCTCCACTACATTGGCAATGGCTACATCATCATATACTATATAGACTGACATTAAATTTTAGACTTAGTGGCTTATAGGAAATTGAATACACTTGTGCATTATATTGTTAACTCTTTGAATGCCGATGTTCTAATCAAGACAATTCCCATAAGGCTGAAGCAGTCGTTCAAAAAAAAAAATAATTAAATACATTTACAGCATGGAAGGTAATTGTGAGGTAATTTTCATTACCTATCTATCCATGATGTAAAAGTGCTATAAGTGAAAACCCTGAAGTTATTTAGAACTTTAATACAAAGAGTTCATGAAGCTGTAGCTAACTAACTGTACATTTAAATGTAAATCTGGCTATATATCTAGTAGAATTTTCTGTTAAATATATAAACAATAATTTAACACAAATTACGTAATCATATAGTGATTTTTTAATACTGTATTCTGGTGCCATGCAAGTTGTAATCATTAAGATAGCTTTGGTATACAAGCAGCTGATGGCTAGAACCAGCAAAACAGGCTCACAGAATAAAACTCACATGATAGGCTACAAGCATCCAAAGAAAGTGTACTTACTGGAAACCCCCCTATATAATTGGTTTTTCAAGACAGAGCTCGAGTTTCATGAGAAAACTGTAGTTATGATCAACAACTGTAGCTACATGTCTAGATTAGGTTGAACAAAATTAACCCACAAATGAAAATTGTAGGCACTAAGTTTCTAAATAGCTTTGTCTCTATAGCTACATTATTCAATTCCAATGAGAGATAGCTACAAATCACAGCAATAACTTTAGCAGCAGTACTGGTTTAGGTTGGTCACAGATAAGTGAATGAGAAACTTATCCATTACTTTGTTTTATAAGTGGCCTTGAGTGCCATTATAAACACATAGTTGTAGCAAGCACTATGGCCAATCAATTATTGGGGGTCCACTTTTTCCATTATGACCACACTTATTTACAATTTTTTTAAGGTAGCCAAGATTAACTTCAGGATTTCAGTTAAGGTAATCTTGCATTCTAGTTGATATACTCAACCTCAAGACTAGAGCAAAATCTAATGAAATGATAGTTGATATGAATACAATGATTCTATGCCAGCCTTATTGGCAAGCTAGTTTCACTTTCCATAGGTACATTTGGATAACAGGCATCTCTTCTAAGTGTTTTTCATCATAGCAATGCATTAATTCACTCTGATAAACCCAAGATATAGTTGATTAACTTGCCTCAAGGAGCACATACTAAAGCAAGCTGCATTCGCAAATTCATTATCAGCCACCTTTAGTATTGTAATACTCATTTCCAAAGAAATTACCAATTTTTTTATTTTGTGCACTAAAGTCATTTGAAGTAGTACTTGAGGTCAACAGTTAATTTTAGTTACTTCTTATCCTAATTTAAAAGAAATATATATGAAATCTGCTTTAAATAATTTTTTTGAGATTCTCCTCAGTGACCAAACCTTTTTACACAAATCTATAAAGTAATTATTATTGTACGGGTTACCATAAATAATTACAATAATAATTTGGTGTGTTGATAATCAAAGACAAAACACAAAGCAAAAGCAAGTTAATAACTAGTAACTTCTTCCAATAAAGCTTAAATTCCAAATAAGGAACATATAATGTATACTACAGTAATACCACATGAAATAGCAAAATCAAACAATTGTGTCCACACACATATTCTGGCCCGGCCACCATAAATGCACTACCTCCTACTAATGAATGGTATATCCTCCCCTAACATGCTTTATCTAAGAGGGCAAATAACCGGGTTAATCTCAATTTTTAGCTGACCGAGGCAAAATATATATTCAACAACCAACCTTTATGTCTGCCATTAATTTGACACTTAATCACATACCTGTTACTGCCATGTTCCTAAGAATGATTAGCTGATAACTTTCTCTTTCTCCTCACAATGCACATCAATGTATAGAGAACATATATTATACCGCCAAGTATTAACAATGCCACTGTTCCTAAAGTTGCTCCAATGATAATTGGTAATGGGAGAGATGGACGTATGGTCACTTGAGCATCATGATCTAGATAAATTCTTCCCTGATCTTGAAATATGTCAGCTTGTCCATTGGTGAAATTAATAAATGACAATTGAACTTTAAAATCCATTGGTCTTTCTGCCATGCCATTTGATATTATGGGAAGTTCTACCAATTGCAATGTATCATTTCCTTTAAAAGTAAATTCTACAAAAAGATACATCATGATAACAATTATTTTGAGGCTATCAGTTTTGTATATGTATTTCCTTTTGCTCTCCATACTAAATTAAAATTAAAAAAATCTAGTAAAGATGTTGAATCGTTATATCCATGCAGAATAATCATGCAGGAGTGGTATACAAATAATATCGATTACTAATTGTTTATTGATATACTTGCTTACCATGAAAATTGGAACCATTAACAATACTTGCCCTTAATATGACACCAATATCTCCAAGTTTCCCACTGAACAAGTGCACTTTCAGACTGACATTAACATCAACTTCGTTGATAGAGTACATATCTGGGTCAAATCTAAAATCCAAAACTGGAAAATAAAATTGAGATAACATGGGCACAATTACAGACTGCATTATATGAATAGTTGACAAAACTTGAACAAAAACTGTATGCTAAAACATACCGATATATTACTAATTATGACATGCTTTGATTCCTATTTCCTAAATTAATTTAGGCAATGAGTGTTTTGACCTTTGTAATTTATATATGTTAATGATATTAATATAGAACACAGCATGAATTCAGTAATCATTTTTTTTTAATTCCATAATTAATATAAGTGATTGAAATTTATATACAAGACGACATGCATTTTATTCTTTGTCATGTGGTTTTGACAAACTGATATTGATTACCTTCATCATCTAAGATGTAGATCTGTGCACTGTCATTTGCAATAGTCACACGAGGAGGATGGTTGCCTATTAAACTTAAATTTTCTACCACCAATTTGGTGAGTTGATATATGTTGTAATTGACTAGAGTGAATGATACATTGATGGATGTCTGGTCAGCATTCAAGACATAGAATTCATCTCCATCATCCTTCATCAAAACTGAATTTTTTTTTGTCATAGATTGATGGAGATAGTAGATTTAATCTACTCAAGTGAAAGTAAAAATTAGGGCAACTATGATATAAATTAACCTGGTTATCATAGAATATTTTTTATTGGGAGGGTGTGAGTAAGAGGGGGAGAGGAAAGATAGAGAATCTGTTAGAAAAAATTACATTTTATGGTGAAACAACGAATGTATATCTCTTAAAATTTATAATAATGTTCATCTATGTGTCCATATAAATATAAATGAACTAGTACGGAAATTATGCATAAAGAAATTATTTTGGTGCATCTATAAATTAGCATCATTGTAACTATACTACTTTCACCAGAAAATTATCTGTAAATCTAATGTCAATAAAAAATAAAGGTGGAAACGCTTTTTTTTTACTGTTATAATAACATGGTTCAAACCTAGATTTCTGCCAGTAGTTTACCAAATATGAGGCAATTAAAGTAAAGGATTAGAATTCTTTTTTAACTAGGGGATTCTTTTTGAATCAGTTATTTTGTTTTCAGTGACAACATTTCAACTCAAATATTTCGGTCTTCATCAAGTCAAATTAAAAATGAAAAGTATGCAACACATTCACAATCACATGCAATGCATTTCACACAAATACATGAGTCAAAACATCAGACAGACTAAATTGCGTGGAGTTCACGTGTATAGTATTGAGAGTTGAGATCAAGCAATTAGGTAGTTCCAATACTACAAATCACTATTCCTAGTTTTTACGTGCATATGCGCACTACCGTCATGAGAACTCACTTATTTGGCTAGCTCTATATCATTCTCAGATGTATTTTCTCACAAGATTTGTTGTGTTGGTTTCATGCATACTCTGCAATAGAAGACTTCTCAAGTTCTCCATTGCTGCATGCAATTTTAAACTCCTTTATTTGGGTCCCAAATGTTTTCCTTGTTTCCCTAATGTACACATTCCCACAGCTGTAGAGACTGCTATACAACACCAATGATTTATGGTAGTGTGCATTTTATGTGACACTGGAAAGCCAACGTTTTAATATCAAGCCCCTTTTTTTGGTATTGCCCAAAAAATTAAATGATTGAGATTATTTCATATTAGTTGAAAATATTCGTACAAACATTAGAAAGTTCATTACACTGGATAAACTGTGGTTGTGAAAATTCAAAAAGAAGATTATCATTAATTAGAATTTGCATATGTGAGCATAAATGTGACTTGATGATCAAATTGGGAAAGACTGACTATATGAACTAGAGCACTATCACTAAATAAACATTTGTAACACCAATGATTTGTTCCTTACGTGATGCTGATCCTTGTGATATGTTAAATTGAACACAAACATGTATCTGCAAGCCATCAGACAGCACTCCAAATTGCAAAGAACCTTTTGAATTCAACTTCACCAAAATAATATTGTGCACCAATAAAACCAATTGCAGCACCTATATATATATATATATGTATATATATATAAAATATTATAATTCATCAATTCCACTCACTTCAAGTTAAAACTCTTTGAACCCGAGCAGCTGTTTTATTGCAGGGTTTATGTTAAACCTGAGTGGTCTCTTTTCCTGCCAGAGAACCTGCTTTTTAAACTATCATATTCCAGTGTAGTGCTACAGCTGCTTCATTTGATTAGATTTTTGGTGCACCAAATTTTTCTGGTTATTTTACATTAATTTGGACAATCTATGAAATTTTAGCATAGAATTTTATAAGACTGGACCAGTTTTTTTGGAGCAAAGAGAAGAAGGCAACCAAGTACTGCCAGCTATATGGTAACAGAGGGCAAGGTAGAAGACAAGCAATTGAGGCAGGGATCATGCCAGGGCCTGGAACGAGACTCCAGTGGTCTCAGAATAGACTCAAATCTTTCTGGCTTTGTAAAAGCATATTTATATATCAGTATTTTTTTAAACACTGTTTAGATGCATTTAAACAACATATTATAACATACTTTATATTTTGAGTAATATTCCTGCCAGGACCTCAGTAGATGAGGTGGAGGAGTGAGTGGGTGGGGTCAGCCTGACTTAGATGCCCAAGGGTTCAAAGGGTTAAGCTGTTTACTACACCTACTAATTCTTACCATCATCATCCAAAATGGAAATCACTGTGACATTGGGCCAGACAAATACTCCAACATTTAGTGGAGCAGAGATTTCAAGAATGAATGATTCGTTATCTTCACGAATTTCATCATTAATAATGGTAATGTTGTAACAAAATCTCTGGTTATTAATGTCACCATGATCTAAATCGAACACTGTCAAATTGAATATTGTCAAAGGAGGTTCCTTGAAGTCTTTATTATCTGCAGTAATATGATAAAGTGTTTAAGGTGATATTGTTCTATATTCATTATATAATTATTATGTGATGCATAATTTTATGTTCATGATTTTATATTTCACACTGCATAAGATGGACCAGGGAGGACTAGTCAGGAAGTAGGGCATATTGTTCTATGAAATTTATTTGCTACTCTCGATGACCTTAATATTAAAAAATACTTTCAAAAGAAGCTTAATCTTGTCACAATAATTAAAATCATAGCATTCAACAAAACCAGAAATTACTTATGTATAATCTCCATTAATCTATGTAAATGAATGGGCATGGGTGGGTAATAAAAGAATAAAATCTCGCATGATTTATCTCAACCCTTGCCACTGGAATGGAAATTGTATTCAACATGTTGTGCTGTTATATCATATTGTCAAGTTGTATTGCATCATTGCCAGTTCATTATAACAAAACGATGATGATAGATGTAACAGAACTCAGAGAGCATCATAATATTATTGTGAACCAGCCATTACAAGTGCAATATATATTTTCACCATCCTGCGACCTCATAATAGATAATATATCAGCTTCATCATGTGTATTAAAAACATTGACAAATAATGTCTTGTTTTGTTCTACAGAATATATATTCTAATAAGTTTGCTATATAAAATATATATCAAGTCAATATGTACTATTATAAAATAGCGCCTAAAGCAGCCATTTCTGATGTTTCTTTTGCTATCACTGCTTAATACCTGCACTTCCCGTCCTTGTTTGAAGAGTGATCTCTACAGTGATTGAATTTGTGACCTGTATATCATCCTCAAGACTGGTTATCCTACAACACACTTCCTGGATGTCTGCAGATTCATATACCGAATACTTTGTCTCTTCAAATCCATATGTAACTTCTGTGATAATAATTATAAAATGATATATTCAATTTCACACATTGTCCATTATTGATCTGATTTACGTGTATGTCATACAGAACATTCCTCAGTCATTTTTAAACCTTAATCATACTATGTATACAACATATCACAAATAGAAATGCAAGGTGTAATTTGCAGTATTGTATGTATACATTCTATTTAATATATTTAAGACTGAACTCAACAGAAAAGAAACATGGAGGACATGGCAATACTTCATCCCTATTAATTAATTCCCTAAGGCTATGGACTTATATATAATTATTTGCTATGGTCATACAATGCTCTAGAAGTCCCTTACCCCCAAAATGGCAGTTTTCATCTGTTGGACTGTCTTCTTTGGGCCTAACGGATAAGTGTAGCTACAGCTGTGGTCAGGTAGCAGTAGTTTTCATTTGGTGCTTGAGTACTGTACATAAATTAGGCTATAGACATATATTCAACGTTGCATAACTAGCCTAATGGTGGGTTTTAGAAAATTGTGCTTATTTGGGTAAATTTTTGCATTTAGACTTCCTTCTTTGGATCAAGTCTAGACCTGACTATCAGCTGATGCAGCTATTCAACTACACTGTGCAACTAGCTTGTCTGTGGCTCAAGGAATCATAGTAGCTAATCAAACACCAAGTTCTTATATGTGGACTTCCTTCTTTGGAACAAGCCTTGACAAGTGTAACAGTAAGATCTACAGAGCTTCCTCACAGGCATTCCAGTGATGTAATTAAATACAAAGTTGCTAATCAAAGCTCTTGTTTTTTAGGTTAGTTCGTTATTGTTATAGCTCTACAGCTAGTACAGATATGATGCAGTATATAGCAGATCTTATGATCTAGGTATATCAAAGGCAGGTATTTAGCTTTGGTTACTCAAAAGTCAATAAGAAAAATACGTGCAAAGATGCATAGTTCATTAAGGCACTAGGTATAGAAGATAGCTAGTTATAAACTTCATAACATTTATTCTTACGGAGAGCTTTGACTGGTATACTGGGTACGTAGGAGTCATATCAAAACATTCCTCCTCATTTCAGTTATAACTCTTGGGGTTGGAAAACTATGCACATAGCTAGCTTTTAAAAACAAGAATTGCCATTTTTACTATCTTTTTGAAGACAGTGGTGGCAGGAGTGGCTGTTTATTTAGATTACTGCTTTGGCATTAAAGAGGGTTAATTGTATAAAAGTTGAGAAAAAGGTCAAGTCAAATACAGAGTAAAAACGGGCATGTCCTATTTTAGATCCCAAACTAGCACATACATTAGAGTTAATGATTTACATATTATAAGTTATATCCACCAAAATCTGGCATCTACAATCTGTTAGCTCACACATTTTAAACACTAGGATGCTACTCCAGGGTTGTGATTATGAACTGCTGTAACTTGTCTGCTTTAATTCTTGAATGGTGCCATGTAAAAAAGTTAAAAGCCAACTTATGTCCATTATTTTTAAGGATGGAACACTACAATTTAAGCAACAGATCATACTTGTGGACAAGAAAATAATTTTATTTATTAAGTGTACATGTATACATCTCCCGCCCCCTTTCCTTCTCACAGGTACACACCCACATGTACATACACATGCACAAAACCCACTTGTGTGTGAGCATGTACATACACACAAAATAGATGCTTTAACCTAGAGAGAAAAAAAGGGCCTTGGCATATCGACACTGAGTTGGAAACACTTTACTTAAATAAATTCATCATGTTAAATTATTACTGCTGACATAGATTTATACCCTAAAAAATATCCACAGATGGTTATATGGAAGGCAATTTATCACTGGCAAAACTCTTTGCAGACTGGTAAAATCAGGCTACACTGAATGAAAATATTAGTACGTATTTACCATCATTATAAATTTGTGCTAGAGCAGGATCAATTACCACATGTGGTTGAGCATTATCTGACAAACTTAAGTTTGCAGACAAATTCTGAAGGCATTCAACAATAAAATCTTCCATGAGTGAGAAGTAGATGTTCACTGTAGGATTGCTTCCATTCAGGACTATCCATCCACCACCACTGAGGTCATTTAGATAATCAGAGGAAACTGAAATGAGAGTAGCAAAAAGTTTATGAATGGACCTATATATAATGATATTTATTTCATAGAACATGGACACATCTACAAACTACTCTGACTTCAACCATTACTGTTTAATAGATTATATGAGTAAACCCACCAAAGAAATTGTGATTAAGAATGAATCTGATCATAAATAACTCACCCTTAGCAGTTCCAGCTAACAAAGAGATGAGAAGAGTACTGTAGACACTTTGCCATCAGATACAAATCCAACTTCCCATGGTTACATTGCAGTTACATTCGTCCACTAAATATTCTCTTTTATTGAAACCAACAGTAGGAACTAGATTGAAGTAAATAAAGCTAATTTTGTAACATTATAACCAGTGAAATTTTCTCCTCCACCGCTTCTCCTTCCCCCCTTTGACCACAAATCAACTTTTATCACCATATTATTATTGCACACCAAGATATGCATGCACTCTGAATAGAATTCTCTATGGCAGCGTACTGGACAACATCTACCAAATATAAAATAGGTAAACCTAATCTTCACATTTCAACATCTCCATCATTTAATATATTGTTGAGGATTTCGTAAAGGGTTTTCTATAGCCAGATTAGCAGACACACACAACTAAATAAAGCATGAAGAAAATAATAAAATTTAAAGAGGGATGTTACCTTAATAATATTCTGAGCTAGAGTTACGAAGATTTAACTTAGTAAAATTTTGTAATCATTGATTTACCTTCATCTCCCAAGATAATGGTATCTGCTAAAGCAGGAGCCAAGGTCGCACGTGACTCAGTAGGGTTCAATATTTCTAGACTTGCAGACAAATACTCATTAGCTAAATCATCCACCAGCGTGAAGCTTATGTTTCCTATATGATTTCCAGCATGCAGGGTTGTATATCCATTCCGAGTAAGGTCATTCAGATAGTCAGTGGAAACTGAAATTAAGGTAATATGAAAATGGTAAAATTTGAACTAGTATCCAATATAATCTCTCAGTGTTCTCTATCTTGAGCTAAACATGTTAGCTTCGTAGATTCTCCACACTTCACTGAATAGACTTGATATATAGCTCTAAAGGTAGGCCTCTCTCTGTTCTCTCTCTTGATACCAAACATCCGTATATTCTGCATACATAGAATCACAAGATAGGTTTCTCTATGTGTTCTCTATCTTGATGCTCTATTAAGATAGGTCTCTCCCTGTGCTCTCTGTTGATATCAAACATCCATAATATTCTGCACACTTCACTGTAATGGACTTGATATGATTCGAATGATAGGTTTCATTATGTGTTCTCTATCTTGATATTTGCCCTAATTTGGTCTATATGTTTCTCATTTCCCCCCCAAAAATCTTGTTATTTTGCCGTAAAGCTCATAACTTTGCTATACTTTACCCAAAAAAGATAATTTTTATATCACCGGATAGCCCTTCTAATTATCTTTCTTTTGTACGTGCCAAAATTTTGAGTACTCTAAGTATTAGCAAGTTATGGTGATTTGAAGTGGTAAGGTTTGCGATCTTTCCTGGCGTTTTCCAGTTGCCAAAGCGGTGGCCTGCCAGTGAAAAACCACTACATTTATTGATAATCTGTTGACATGTTGCAGATAAGGGCCTTCTCTATCAGTTGACAAAATCTGGGACTTTGGTCTTGTTAATTAGGGCAGTTATGAATTGTACTCTTACTTGATGCTAAACATGTTAGCTTCGTAGATTATCCACACTTCACTGAATAGACTTGATGTATAGCTATTAAGATAGGACTCTCTAAGTGCTCTCTCTTGATACCAAACATCCATATATTCTGCACACTTCACTGTAATGGACTTGCAAGATAGGTATCTCTCAGTGTTCTCTATCTTGAGCTAAACATGTTAGCTTCGTAGATTCTCCACACTTCACTGAATAGACTTGATATATAGCTCTAAAGGTAGGCCTCTCTCTGTTCTCTCTCTTGATACCAAACATCCGTATATTCTGCATACATAGAATCACAAGATAGGTTTCTCTATGTGTTCTCTATCTTGATGCTCTATTAAGATAGGTCTCTCCCTGTGCTCTCTGTTGATATCAAACATCCATAATATTCTGCACACTTCACTGTAATGGACTTGATATGATTCGAATGATAGGTTTCATTATGTGTTCTCTATCTTGATATTTGCCCTAATTTGGTCTATATGTTTCTCATTTCCCCCCCAAAAATCTTGTTATTTTGCCGTAAAGCTCATAACTTTGCTATACTTTACCCAAAAAAGATAATTTTTATATCACCGGATAGCCCTTCTAATTATCTTTCTTTTGTACGTGCCAAAATTTTGAGTACTCTAAGTATTAGCAAGTTATGGTGATTTGAAGTGGTAAGGTTTGCGATCTTTCCTGGCGTTTTCCAGTTGCCAAAGCGGTGGCCTGCCAGTGAAAAACCACTACATTTATTGATAATCTGTTGACATGTTGCAGATAAGGGCCTTCTCTATCAGTTGACAAAATCTGGGACTTTGGTCTTGTTAATTAGGGCAGTTATGAATTGTACTCTTACTTGATGCTAAACATGTTAGCTTCGTAGATTATCCACACTTCACTGAATAGACTTGATGTATAGCTATTAAGATAGGACTCTCTAAGTGCTCTCTCTTGATACCAAACATCCATATATTCTGCACACTTCACTGTAATGGACTTGCAAGATAGGTATCTCTCAGTGTTCTCTATCTTGAGCTAAACATGTTAGCTTCGTAGATTCTCCACACTTCACTGAATAGACTTGATATATAGCTCTAAAGGTAGGCCTCTCTCTGTTCTCTCTCTTGATACCAAACATCCGTATATTCTGCATACATAGAATCACAAGATAGGTTTCTCTATGTGTTCTCTATCTTGATGCTCTATTAAGATAGGTCTCTCCCTGTGCTCTCTGTTGATATCAAACATCCATAATATTCTGCACACTTCACTGTAATGGACTTGATATGATTCGAATGATAGGTTTCATTATGTGTTCTCTATCTTGATATTTGCCCTAATTTGGTCTATATGTTTCTCATTTCCCCCCCAAAAATCTTGTTATTTTGCCGTAAAGCTCATAACTTTGCTATACTTTACCCAAAAAAGATAATTTTTATATCACCGGATAGCCCTTCTAATTATCTTTCTTTTGTACGTGCCAAAATTTTGAGTACTCTAAGTATTAGCAAGTTATGGTGATTTGAAGTGGTAAGGTTTGCGATCTTTCCTGGCGTTTTCCAGTTGCCAAAGCGGTGGCCTGCCAGTGAAAAACCACTACATTTATTGATAATCTGTTGACATGTTGCAGATAAGGGCCTTCTCTATCAGTTGACAAAATCTGGGACTTTGGTCTTGTTAATTAGGGCAGTTATGAATTGTACTCTTACTTGATGCTAAACATGTTAGCTTCGTAGATTATCCACACTTCACTGAATAGACTTGATGTATAGCTATTAAGATAGGACTCTCTAAGTGCTCTCTCTTGATACCAAACATCCATATATTCTGCACACTTCACTGTAATGGACTTGCAAGATAGGTATCTCTCAGTGTTCTCTATCTTGAGCTAAACATGTTAGCTTCGTAGATTCTCCACACTTCACTGAATAGACTTGATATATAGCTCTAAAGGTAGGCCTCTCTCTGTTCTCTCTCTTGATACCAAACATCCGTATATTCTGCATACATAGAATCACAAGATAGGTTTCTCTATGTGTTCTCTATCTTGATGCTCTATTAAGATAGGTCTCTCCCTGTGCTCTCTGTTGATATCAAACATCCATAATATTCTGCACACTTCACTGTAATGGACTTGATATGATTCGAATGATAGGTTTCATTATGTGTTCTCTATCTTGATATTTGCCCTAATTTGGTCTATATGTTTCTCATTTCCCCCCCAAAAATCTTGTTATTTTGCCGTAAAGCTCATAACTTTGCTATACTTTACCCAAAAAAGATAATTTTTATATCACCGGATAGCCCTTCTAATTATCTTTCTTTTGTACGTGCCAAAATTTTGAGTACTCTAAGTATTAGCAAGTTATGGTGATTTGAAGTGGTAAGGTTTGCGATCTTTCCTGGCGTTTTCCAGTTGCCAAAGCGGTGGCCTGCCAGTGAAAAACCACTACATTTATTGATAATCTGTTGACATGTTGCAGATAAGGGCCTTCTCTATCAGTTGACAAAATCTGGGACTTTGGTCTTGTTAATTAGGGCAGTTATGAATTGTACTCTTACTTGATGCTAAACATGTTAGCTTCGTAGATTATCCACACTTCACTGAATAGACTTGATGTATAGCTATTAAGATAGGACTCTCTAAGTGCTCTCTCTTGATACCAAACATCCATATATTCTGCACACTTCACTGTAATGGACTTGCAAGATAGGTATCTCTCAGTGTTCTCTATCTTGAGCTAAACATGTTAGCTTCGTAGATTCTCCACACTTCACTGAATAGACTTGATATATAGCTCTAAAGGTAGGCCTCTCTCTGTTCTCTCTCTTGATACCAAACATCCGTATATTCTGCATACATAGAATCACAAGATAGGTTTCTCTATGTGTTCTCTATCTTGATGCTCTATTAAGATAGGTCTCTCCCTGTGCTCTCTGTTGATATCAAACATCCATAATATTCTGCACATTTCACTGTAATGGACTTGATATGATTCGAATGATAGGTTTCATTATGTGTTCTCTATCTTGATATTTGCCCTAATTTGGTCTATATGTTTCTCATTTTCCCCCCCAAAATCTTGTTATTTTGCCGTAAAGCTCATAACTTTTCTACACTTTACTCAAAAAAGATAATTTTTATATCACCGGATAGCCCTTCTAATTATCTGTATTATGTACGTGCCAAAATTTTGAGTACTCTAAGTATTAGCAAGTTATGGTGATTTGAAGTGGTAAGGTTTGCGATCTTTCCTGGCGTTTTCCAGTTGCCAAAGCGGTGGCCTGCCAGTGAAAAACCACTACATTTATTGATAATCTGTTGACATGTTGCAGATAAGGGCCTTCTCTATCAGTTGACAATATCTGGGACTTTGGTCTTGTTAATTAGGGCAGTTATGAATTGTACTCTTACTTGATGCTAAACATGTTAGCTTCGTAGATTATCCACACTTCACTGAATAGACTTGATGTATAGCTATTAAGATAGGACTCTCTAAGTGCTCTCTCTTGATACCAAACATCCATATATTCTGCACACTTCACTGTAATGGACTTGCAAGATAGGTATCTCTCAGTGTTCTCTATCTTGAGCTAAACATGTTAGCTTCATAGATTCTCCACACTTCACTGAATAGACTTGATATATAGCTCTAAAGGTAGACCTCTCTCTGTTCTCTCTCTTGATACCAAACATCCGTATATTCTGCATACATAGAATCACAAGATAGGTTTCTCCATGTGTTCTCTATCTTGATGCTAAACAGGTTATCTTCATAGATTCTCCACACTTCACTGTATAAACTTGATATATAGCTATTAAGATAGGTCTTTCCCTGTGCTCTCTGTTGATATCAAACATCCATAATATTCTGCACACTTCACTGTAATGGACTTGATATGATTCGAATGATAGGTTTCATTATGTGTTCTCTATCTTGATATTTGCCCTAATTTGGTCTATATGTTTCTCATTTTCCCCCCAAAAATCTTGTTATTTTGCCGTAAAGCTCATAACTTTTCTACACTTTACTCAAAAAAGATAATTTTATATCACCGGATAGCCCTTCTAATTATCTGTATTTTGTACGTGCCAAAATTTTGAGTACTCTAAGTATTAGCAAGTTATGGTGATTTGAAGTGGTAAGGTTTGCGATCTTTCCTGGCGTTTTCCAGTTGCCAAAGCGGTGGCCTGCCAGTGAAAAACCACTACATTTATTGATAATCTGTTGACATGTTGCAGATAAGGGCCTTCTCTATCAGTTGACAAAATCTGGGACTTTGGTCTTGTTAATTAGGGCATTTATGAATTGTACTCTTACTTGATGCTAAACATGTTAGCTTCATAGATTATCCACACTTCACTGAATAGACTTGATGTATAGCTATTAAGATAGGACTCTCTAAGTGCTCTCTCTTGATACCAAACATCCATATATTCTGCACACTTCACTGTAATGGACTTGCAAGATAGGTATCTCTCAGTGTTCTCTATCTTGAGCTAAACATGTTAGCTTCGTAGATTCTCCACACTTCACTAAATAGACTTGATATATAGCTCTAAAGGTAGGCCTCTCTGGTCTCTCTCTTGATACCAAACATCTGTATATTCTGCATACATAGAATCACAAGATAGGTTTCTCTATGTGTTCTCTATCTTGATGCTCTATTAAGATAGGTCTCTCCCTGTGCTCTCTGTTGATATCAAACATCCATAATATTCTGCACACTTCACTGTAATGGACTTGATATGATTCGAATGATAGGTTTCATTATGTGTTCTCTATCTTGATATTTGCCCTAATTTGGTCTATATGTTTCTCATTTTCCCCCCCAAAATCTTGTTATTTTGCCGTAAAGCTCATAACTTTTCTATACTTTACCCAAAAAAGATAATTTTTATATCACCGGATAGCCCTTCTAATTATCTGTCTTTTGTACGTGCCAAAATTTTGAGTACTCTAAGTATTAGCAAGTTATGGTGATTTGAAGTGGTAAGGTTTGCGATCTTTCCTGGCGTTTTCCAGTTGCCAAAGCGGTGGCCTGCCAGTGAAAAACCACTACATTTATTGATAATCTGTTGACATGTTGCAGATAAGGGCCTTCTCTATCAGTTGACAAAATCTGGGACTTTGGTCTTGTTAATTAGGGCAGTTATGAATTGTACTCTTACTTGATGCTAAACATGTTAGCTTCGTAGATTATCCACACTTCACTGAATAGACTTGATGTATAGCTATTAAGATAGGACTCTCTAAGTGCTCTCTCTTGATACCAAACATCCATATATTCTGCACACTTCACTGTAATGGACTTGCAAGATAGGTATCTCTCAGTGTTCTCTATCTTGAGCTAAACATGTTAGCTTCATAGATTCTCCACACTTCACTGAATAGACTTGATATATAGCTCTAAAGGTAGACCTCTCTCTGTTCTCTCTCTTGATACCAAACATCCGTATATTCTGCATACATAGAATCACAAGATAGGTTTCTCCATGTGTTCTCTATCTTGATGCTAAACAGGTTAGCTTCATAGATTCTCCACACTTCACTGTATAAACTTGATATATAGCTATTAAGATAGGTCTTTCCCTGTGCTCTCTGTTGATATCAAACATCCATAATATTCTGCACACTTCACTGTAATGGACTTGATATGATTCGAATGATAGGTTTCATTATGTGTTCTCTATCTTGATATTTGCCCTAATTTGGTCTATATGTTTCTCATTTTCCCCCCAAAAATCTTGTTATTTTGCCGTAAAGCTCATAACTTTTCTACACTTTACTCAAAAAAGATAATTTTTATATCACCGGATAGCCCTTCTAATTATCTGTATTTTGTACGTGCCAAAATTTTGAGTACTCTAAGTATTAGCAAGTTATGGTGATTTGAAGTGGTAAGGTTTGCGATCTTTCCTGGCGTTTTCCAGTTGCCAAAGCGGTGGCCTGCCAGTGAAAAACCACTACATTTATTGATAATCTGTTGACATGTTGCAGATAAGGGCCTTCTCTATCAGTTGACAAAATCTGGGACTTTGGTCTTGTTAATTAGGGCATTTATGAATTGTACTCTTACTTGATGCTAAACATGTTAGCTTCGTAGATTATCCACACTTCACTGAATAGACTTGATGTATAGCTATTAAGATAGGACTCTCTAAGTGCTCTCTCTTGATACCAAACATCCATATATTCTGCACACTTCACTGTAATGGACTTGCAAGATAGGTATCTCTCAGTGTTCTCTATCTTGAGCTAAACATGTTAGCTTCGTAGATTCTCCACACTTCACTAAATAGACTTGATATATAGCTCTAAAGGTAGGCCTCTCTGGTCTCTCTCTTGATACCAAACATCTGTATATTCTGCATACATAGAATCACAAGATAGGTTTCTCTATGTGTTCTCTATCTTGATGCTCTATTAAGATAGGTCTCTCCCTGTGCTCTCTGTTGATATCAAACATCCATAATATTCTGCACACTTCACTGTAATGGACTTGATATGATTCGAATGATAGGTTTCATTATGTGTTCTCTATCTTGATATTTGCCCTAATTTGGTCTATATGTTTCTCATTTCCCCCCCCAAAATCTTGTTATTTTGCCGTAAAGCTCATAACTTTTCTATACTTTACCCAAAAAAGATAATTTTTATATCACCGGATAGCCCTTCTAATTATCTGTCTTTTGTACGTGCCAAAATTTTGAGTACTCTAAGTATTAGCAAGTTATGGTGATTTGAAGTGGTAAGGTTTGCGATCTTTCCTGGCGTTTTCCAGTTGCCAAAGCGGTGGCCTGCCAGTGAAAAACCACTACATTTATTGATAATCTGTTGACATGTTGCAGATAAGGGCCTTCTCTATCAGTTGACAAAATCTGGGACTTTGGTCTTGTTAATTAGGGCAGTTATGAATTGTACTCTTACTTGATGCTAAACATGTTAGCTTCGTAGATTATCCACACTTCACTGAATAGACTTGATGTATAGCTATTAAGATAGGACTCTCTAAGTGCTCTCTCTTGATACCAAACATCCATATATTCTGCACACTTCACTGTAATGGACTTGCAAGATAGGTATCTCTCAGTGTTCTCTATCTTGAGCTAAACATGTTAGCTTCATAGATTCTCCACACTTCACTGAATAGACTTGATATATAGCTCTAAAGGTAGACCTCTCTCTGTTCTCTCTCTTGATACCAAACATCCGTATATTCTGCATACATAGAATCACAAGATAGGTTTCTCCATGTGTTCTCTATCTTGATGCTAAACAGGTTAGCTTCATAGATTCTCCACACTTCACTGTATAAACTTGATATATAGCTATTAAGATAGGTCTTTCCCTGTGCTCTCTGTTGATATCAAACATCCATAATATTCTGCACACTTCACTGTAATGGACTTGATATGATTCGAATGATAGGTTTCATTATGTGTTCTCTATCTTGATATTTACCCTAATTTGGTCTATATGTTTCTCATTTCCCCCCCAAAATCTTGTTATTTTGCCGTAAAGCTCATAACTTTTCTACACTTTACCCAAAAAAGATAATATTTATATCACCGGTTAGCCCTTCTAATTATCTGTCTTTTGTACGTGCCAAAATTTTGAGTACTCTAAGTATTAGCAAGTTATGGTGATTTGAAGTGGTAAGGTTTGCGATCTTTCCTGGCGTTTTCCAGTTGCCAAAGCGGTGGCCTGCCAGTGAAAAACCACTACATTTATTGATAATCTGTTGACATGTTGCAGATAAGGGCCTCCTCTATCAGTTGACAAAATCTGGGACTTTGGTCTTGTTAATTAGGGCATTTATGAATTGTACTCTTACTTGATGCTAAACATGTTAGCTTCGTAGATTATCCACACTTCACTGAATAGACTTGATGTATAGCTATTAAGATAGGACTCTCTAAGTGCTCTCTCTTGATACCAAACATCCATATATTCTGCACACTTCACTGTAATGGACTTGCAAGATAGGTATCTCTCAGTATTCTCTATCTTGAGCTAAACATGTTAGCTTCGTAGATTCTCCACACTTCACTGAATAGACTTGATATATAGCTCTAAAGGTAGGCCTCTCTCTGTTCTCTCTCTTGATACCAAACATCTGTATATTCTGCATACATAGAATCACAAGATAGGTTTCTCTATGTGTTCTCTATCTTGATGCTCTATTAAGATAGGTCTCTCCCTGTGCTCTCTGTTGATATCAAACATCCATAATATTCTGCACACTTCACTGTAATGGACTTGATATGATTCGAATGATAGGTTTCATTATGTGTTCTCTATCTTGATATTTGCCCTAATTTGGTCTATATGTTTCTCATTTTCCCCCCAAAAATCTTGTTATTTTGCCGTAAAGCTCATAACTTTGCTATACTTTACCCAAAAAAGATAATATTTATATCACCGGATAGCCCTTCTAATTATCTTTCTTTTGTACGTGCCAAAATTTTGAGTACTCTAAGTATTAGCAAGTTATGGTGATTTGAAGTGGTAAGGTTTGCGATCTTTCCTGGCGTTTTCCAGTTGCCAAAGCGGTGGCCTGCCAGTGAAAAACCACTACATTTATTGATAATCTGTTGACATGTTGCAGATAAGGGCCTTCTCTATCAGTTGACAAAATCTGGGACTTTGGTCTTGTTAATTAGGGCAGTTATGAATTGTACTCTTACTTGATGCTAAACATGTTAGCTTCGTAGATTATCCACACTTCACTGAATAGACTTGATGTATAGCTATTAAGATAGGACTCTCTAAGTGCTCTCTCTTGATACCAAACATCCATATATTCTGCACACTTCACTGTAATGGACTTGCAAGATAGGTATCTCTCAGTGTTCTCTATCTTGAGCTAAACATGTTAGCTTCGTAGATTCTCCACACTTCACTAAATAGACTTGATATATAGCTCTTAAGGTAGGCCTCTCTCTGGTCTCTCTCTTGATACCAAACATCTGTATATTCTGCATACATAGAATCACAAGATAGGTTTCTCTATGTGTTCTCTATCTTGATGCTCTATTAAGATAGGTCTCTCCCTGTGCTCTCTGTTGATATCAAACATCCATAATATTCTGCACACTTCACTGTAATGTACTTGATATGATTCGAATGATAGGTTTCATTATGTGTTCTCTATCTTGATATTTGCCCTAATTTGGTCTATATGTTTCTCATTTCCCCCCCCAAAATCTTGTTATTTTGCCGTAAAGCTCATAACTTTGCTATACTTTATCCAAAAAAGATAATTTTTATATCACCGGATAGCCCTTCTAATTATCTGTCTTTTGTACGTGCCAAAATTTTGAGTACTCTAAGTATTAGCAAGTTATGGTGATTTGAAGTGGTAAGGTTTGCGATCTTTCCTGGCGTTTTCCAGTTGCCAAAGCGGTGGCCTGCCAGTGAAAAACCACTACATTTATTGATAATCTGTTGACATGTTGCAGATAAGGGCCTCCTCTATCAGTTGACAAAATCTGGGACTTTGGTCTTGTTAATTAGGGCATTTATGAATTGTACTCTTACTTGATGCTAAACATGTTAGCTTCGTAGATTATCCACACTTCACTGAATAGACTTGATGTATAGCTATTAAGATAGGACTCTCTAAGTGCTCTCTCTTGATACCAAACATCCATATATTCTGCACATTTCACTGTAATGGACTTGCAAGATAGGTATCTCTCAGTGTTCTCTATCTTGAGCTAAACATGTTAGCTTCGTAGATTCTCCACACTTCACTAAATAGACTTGATATATAGCTCTAAAGGTAGGCCTCTCTCTGGTCTCTCTCTTGATACCAAACATCTGTATATTCTGCATACATAGAATCACAAGATAGGTTTCTCTATGTGTTCTCTATCTTGATGCTCTATTAAGATAGGTCTCTCCCTGTGCTCTCTGTTGATATCAAACATCCATAATATTCTGCACACTTCACTGTAATGGACTTGATATGATTCGAATGATAGGTTTCATTATGTGTTCTCTATCTTGATATTTGCCCTAATTTGGTCTATATGTTTCTCATTTTCCCCCCAAAAATCTTGTTATTTTGCCGTAAAGCTCATAACTTTTCTACACTTTACTCAAAAAAGATAATTTTTATATCACCGGATAGCCCTTCTAATTATCTGTATTTTGTACGTGCCAAAATTTTGAGTACTCTAAGTATTAGCAAGTTATGGTGATTTGAAGTGGTAAGGTTTGCGATCTTTCCTGGCGTTTTCCAGTTGCCAAAGCGGTGGCCTGCCAGTGAAAAACCACTACATTTATTGATAATCTGTTGACATGTTGCAGATAAGGGCCTTCTCTATCAGTTGACAATATCTGGGACTTTGGTCTTGTTAATTAGGGCAGTTATGAATTGTACTCTTACTTGATGCTAAACATGTTAGCTTCGTAGATTATCCACACTTCACTGAATAGACTTGATGTATAGCTATTAAGATAGGACTCTCTAAGTGCTCTCTCTTGATACCAAACATCCATATATTCTGCACACTTCACTGTAATGGACTTGCAAGATAGGTATCTCTCAGTGTTCTCTATCTTGAGCTAAACATGTTAGCTTCATAGATTCTCCACACTTCACTGAATAGACTTGATATATAGCTCTAAAGGTAGACCTCTCTCTGTTCTCTCTCTTGATACCAAACATCCGTATATTCTGCATACATAGAATCACAAGATAGGTTTCTCCATGTGTTCTCTATCTTGATGCTAAACAGGTTATCTTCATAGATTCTCCACACTTCACTGTATAAACTTGATATATAGCTATTAAGATAGGTCTTTCCCTGTGCTCTCTGTTGATATCAAACATCCATAATATTCTGCACACTTCACTGTAATGGACTTGATATGATTCGAATGATAGGTTTCATTATGTGTTCTCTATCTTGATATTTACCCTAATTTGGTCTATATGTTTCTCATTTCCCCCCCAAAAATCTTGTTATTTTGCCGTAAAGCTCATAACTTTGCTATACTTTACCCAAAAAAGATAATTTTTATATCACCGGATAGCCTTTCTAATTATCTGTCTTTTGTACGTGCCAAAATTTTGAGTACTCTAAGTATTAGCAAGTTATGGTGATTTGAAGTGGTAAGGTTTGCGATCTTTCCTGGCGTTTTCCAGTTGCCAAAGCGGTGGCCTGCCAGTGAAAAACCACTACATTTATTGATAATCTGTTGACATGTTGCAGATAAGGGCCTTCTCTATCAGTTGACAAAATCTGGGACTTTGGTCTTGTTAATTAGGGCAGTTATGAATTGTACTCTTACTTGATGCTAAACATGTTAGCTTCGTAGATTATCCACACTTCACTGAATAGACTTGATGTATAGCTATTAATTAAGATAGGACTCTCTAAGTGCTCTCTCTTGATACCAAACATCCATATATTCTGCACACTTCACTGTAATGGACTTGCAAGATAGGTATCTCTCAGTGTTCTCTATCTTGAGCTAAACATGTTAGCTTCGTAGATTCTCCACACTTCACTAAATAGACTTGATATATAGCTCTAAAGGTAGGCCTCTCTCTGGTCTCTCTCTTGATACCAAACATCTGTATATTCTGCATACATAGAATCACAAGATAGGTTTCTCTATGTGTTCTCTATCTTGATGCTCTATTAAGATAGGTCTCTCCCTGTGCTCTCTGTTGATATCAAACATCCATAATATTCTGCACACTTCACTGTAATGGACTTGATATGATTCGAATGATAGGTTTCATTATGTGTTCTCTATCTTGATATTTGCCCTAATTTGGTCTATATGTTTCTCATTTCCCCCCCAAAAATCTTGTTATTTTGCCGTAAAGCTCATAACTTTGCTATACTTTACTCAAAAAAGATAATTTTTATATCACCGGATAGCCCTTCTAATTATCTGTATTTTGTACGTGCCAAAATTTTGAGTACTCTAAGTATTAGCAAGTTATGGTGATTTGAAGTGGTAAGGTTTGCGATCTTTCCTGGCGTTTTCCAGTTGCCAAAGCGGTGGCCTGCCAGTGAAAAACCACTACATTTATTGATAATCTGTTGACATGTTGCAGATAAGGGCCTTCTCTATCAGTTGACAATATCTGGGACTTTGGTCTTGTTAATTAGGGCAGTTATGAATTGTACTCTTACTTGATGCTAAACATGTTAGCTTCGTAGATTATCCACACTTCACTGAATAGACTTGATGTATAGCTATTAAGATAGGACTCTCTAAGTGCTCTCTCTTGATACCAAACATCCATATATTCTGCACACTTCACTGTAATGGACTTGCAAGATAGGTATCTCTCAGTGTTCTCTATCTTGAGCTAAACATGTTAGCTTCATAGATTCTCCACACTTCACTGAATAGACTTGATATATAGCTCTAAAGGTAGACCTCTCTCTGTTCTCTCTCTTGATACCAAACATCCGTATATTCTGCATACATAGAATCACAAGATAGGTTTCTCCATGTGTTCTCTATCTTGATGCTAAACAGGTTATCTTCATAGATTCTCCACACTTCACTGTATAAACTTGATATATAGCTATTAAGATAGGTCTTTCCCTGTGCTCTCTGTTGATATCAAACATCCATAATATTCTGCACACTTCACTGTAATGGACTTGATATGATTCGAATGATAGGTTTCATTATGTGTTCTCTATCTTGATATTTACCCTAATTTGGTCTATATGTTTCTCATTTCCCCCCCAAAAATCTTGTTATTTTGCCGTAAAGCTCATAACTTTGCTATACTTTACCCAAAAAAGATAATTTTTATATCACCGGATAGCCTTTCTAATTATCTGTCTTTTGTACGTGCCAAAATTTTGAGTACTCTAAGTATTAGCAAGTTATGGTGATTTGAAGTGGTAAGGTTTGCGATCTTTCCTGGCGTTTTCCAGTTGCCAAAGCGGTGGCCTGCCAGTGAAAAACCACTACATTTATTGATAATCTGTTGACATGTTGCAGATAAGGGCCTTCTCTATCAGTTGACAAAATCTGGGACTTTGGTCTTGTTAATTAGGGCAGTTATGAATTGTACTCTTACTTGATGCTAAACATGTTAGCTTCGTAGATTATCCACACTTCACTGAATAGACTTGATGTATAGCTATTAATTAAGATAGGACTCTCTAAGTGCTCTCTCTTGATACCAAACATCCATATATTCTGCACACTTCACTGTAATGGACTTGCAAGATAGGTATCTCTCAGTGTTCTCTATCTTGAGCTAAACATGTTAGCTTCGTAGATTCTCCACACTTCACTAAATAGACTTGATATATAGCTCTAAAGGTAGGCCTCTCTCTGGTCTCTCTCTTGATACCAAACATCTGTATATTCTGCATACATAGAATCACAAGATAGGTTTCTCTATGTGTTCTCTATCTTGATGCTCTATTAAGATAGGTCTCTCCCTGTGCTCTCTGTTGATATCAAACATCCATAATATTCTGCACACTTCACTGTAATGGACTTGATATGATTCGAATGATAGGTTTCATTATGTGTTCTCTATCTTGATATTTGCCCTAATTTGGTCTATATGTTTCTCATTTTCCCCCCAAAAATCTTGTTATTTTGCCGTAAAGCTCATAACTTTGCTATACTTTACTCAAAAAAGATAATTTTTATATCACCGGATAGCCCTTCTAATTATCTGTATTTTGTACGTGCCAAAATTTTGAGTACTCTAAGTATTAGCAAGTTATGGTGATTTGAAGTGGTAAGGTTTGCGATCTTTCCTGGCGTTTTCCAGTTGCCAAAGCGGTGGCCTGCCAGTGAAAAACCACTACATTTATTGATAATCTGTTGACATGTTGCAGATAAGGGCCTTCTCTATCAGTTGACAATATCTGGGACTTTGGTCTTGTTAATTAGGGCAGTTATGAATTGTACTCTTACTTGATGCTAAACATGTTAGCTTCGTAGATTATCCACACTTCACTGAATAGACTTGATGTATAGCTATTAAGATAGGACTCTCTAAGTGCTCTCTCTTGATACCAAACATCCATATATTCTGCACACTTCACTGTAATGGACTTGCAAGATAGGTATCTCTCAGTGTTCTCTATCTTGAGCTAAACATGTTAGCTTCATAGATTCTCCACACTTCACTGAATAGACTTGATATATAGCTCTAAAGGTAGACCTCTCTCTGTTCTCTCTCTTGATACCAAACATCCGTATATTCTGCATACATAGAATCACAAGATAGGTTTCTCCATGTGTTCTCTATCTTGATGCTAAACAGGTTATCTTCATAGATTCTCCACACTTCACTGTATAAACTTGATATATAGCTATTAAGATAGGTCTTTCCCTGTGCTCTCTGTTGATATCAAACATCCATAATATTCTGCACACTTCACTGTAATGGACTTGATATGATTCGAATGATAGGTTTCATTATGTGTTCTCTATTTTGATATTTACCCTAATTTGGTCTATATGTTTCTCATTTTCCCCCCCAAAATCTTGTTATTTTGCCGTAAAGCTCATAACTTTTCTATACTTTACCCAAAAAAGATAATTTTTATATCACCGGATAGCCCTTCTAATTATCTGTCTTTTGTACGTGTCAAAATTTTGAGTACTCTAAGTATTAGCAAGTTATGGTGATTTGAAGTGGTAAGGTTTGCGATCTTTCCTGGCGTTTTCCAGTTGCCAAAGCGGTGGCCTGCCAGTGAAAAACCACTACATTTATTGATAATCTGTTGTCATGTTGCAGATAAGGGCCTCCTCTATCAGTTGACAAAATCTGGGACTTTGGTCTTGTTAATTAGGGCATTTATGAATTGTACTCTTACTTGATGCTAAACATGTTAGCTTCGTAGATTATCCACACTTCACTGAATAGACTTGATGTATAGCTATTAAGATAGGACTCTCTAAGTGCTCTCTCTTGATACCAAACATCCATATATTCTGCACACTTCACTGTAATGGACTTGCAAGATAGGTATCTCTCAGTGTTCTCTATCTTGAGCTAAACATGTTAGCTTCGTAGATTCTCCACACTTCACTAAATAGACTTGATATATAGCTCTAAAGGTAGGCCTCTCTGGTCTCTCTCTTGATACCAAACATCTGTATATTCTGCATACATAGAATCACAAGATAGGTTTCTCTATGTGTTCTCTATCTTGATGCTCTATTAAGATAGGTCTCTCCCTGTGCTCTCTGTTGATATCAAACATCCATAATATTCTGCACACTTCACTGTAATGGACTTGATATGATTCGAATGATAGGTTTCATTATGTGTTCTCTATCTTGATATTTGCCCTAATTTGGTCTATATGTTTCTCATTTTCCCCCCCAAAATCTTGTTATTTTGCCGTAAAGCTCATAACTTTTCTATACTTTACCCAAAAAAGATAATTTTTATATCACCGGATAGCCCTTCTAATTATCTGTCTTTTGTACGTGTCAAAATTTTGAGTACTCTAAGTATTAGCAAGTTATGGTGATTTGAAGTGGTAAGGTTTGCGATCTTTCCTGGCGTTTTCCAGTTGCCAAAGCGGTGGCCTGCCAGTGAAAAACCACTACATTTATTGATAATCTGTTGTCATGTTGCAGATAAGGGCCTCCTCTATCAGTTGACAAAATCTGGGACTTTGGTCTTGTTAATTAGGGCATTTATGAATTGTACTCTTACTTGATGCTAAACATGTTAGCTTCGTAGATTATCCACACTTCACTGAATAGACTTGATGTATAGCTATTAAGATAGGACTCTCTAAGTGCTCTCTCTTGATACCAAACATCCATATATTCTGCACACTTCACTGTAATGGACTTGCAAGATAGGTATCTCTCAGTGTTCTCTATCTTGAGCTAAACATGTTAGCTTCGTAGATTCTCCACACTTCACTAAATAGACTTGATATATAGCTCTAAAGGTAGGCCTCTCTGGTCTCTCTCTTGATACCAAACATCTGTATATTCTGCATACATAGAATCACAAGATAGGTTTCTCTATGTGTTCTCTATCTTGATGCTCTATTAAGATAGGTCTCTCCCTGTGCTCTCTGTTGATATCAAACATCCATAATATTCTGCACACTTCACTGTAATGGACTTGATATGATTCGAATGATAGGTTTCATTATGTGTTCTCTATCTTGATATTTGCCCTAATTTGGTCTATATGTTTCTCATTTCCCCCCCCAAAATCTTGTTATTTTGCCGTAAAGCTCATAACTTTTCTATACTTTACCCAAAAAAGATAATTTTTATATCACCGGATAGCCCTTCTAATTATCTGTCTTTTGTACGTGCCAAAATTTTGAGTACTCTAAGTATTAGCAAGTTATGGTGATTTGAAGTGGTAAGGTTTGCGATCTTTCCTGGCGTTTTCCAGTTGCCAAAGCGGTGGCCTGCCAGTGAAAAACCACTACATTTATTGATAATCTGTTGACATGTTGCAGATAAGGGCCTTCTCTATCAGTTGACAAAATCTGGGACTTTGGTCTTGTTAATTAGGGCAGTTATGAATTGTACTCTTACTTGATGCTAAACATGTTAGCTTCGTAGATTATCCACACTTCACTGAATAGACTTGATGTATAGCTATTAAGATAGGACTCTCTAAGTGCTCTCTCTTGATACCAAACATCCATATATTCTGCACACTTCACTGTAATGGACTTGCAAGATAGGTATCTCTCAGTGTTCTCTATCTTGAGCTAAACATGTTAGCTTCATAGATTCTCCACACTTCACTGAATAGACTTGATATATAGCTCTAAAGGTAGACCTCTCTCTGTTCTCTCTCTTGATACCAAACATCCGTATATTCTGCATACATAGAATCACAAGATAGGTTTCTCCATGTGTTCTCTATCTTGATGCTAAACAGGTTATCTTCATAGATTCTCCACACTTCACTGTATAAACTTGATATATAGCTATTAAGATAGGTCTTTCCCTGTGCTCTCTGTTGATATCAAACATCCATAATATTCTGCACACTTCACTGTAATGGACTTGATATGATTCGAATGATAGGTTTCATTATGTGTTCTCTATCTTGATATTTACCCTAATTTGGTCTATATGTTTCTCATTTCCCCCCCCAAAATCTTGTTATTTTGCCGTAAAGCTCATAACTTTGCTATACTTTACCCAAAAAAGATAATTTTTATATCACCGGATAGCCTTTCTAATTATCTGTCTTTTGTACGTGCCAAAATTTTGAGTACTCTAAGTATTAGCAAGTTATGGTGATTTGAAGTGGTAAGGTTTGCGATCTTTCCTGGCGTTTTCCAGTTGCCAAAGCGGTGGCCTGCCAGTGAAAAACCACTACATTTATTGATAATCTGTTGACATGTTGCAGATAAGGGCCTCCTCTATCAGTTGACAAAATCTGGGACTTTGGTCTTGTTAATTAGGGCATTTATGAATTGTACTCTTACTTGATGCTAAACATGTTAGCTTCGTAGATTATCCACACTTCACTGAATAGACTTGATGTATAGCTATTAAGATAGGACTCTCTAAGTGCTCTCTCTTGATACCAAACATCCATATATTCTGCACACTTCACTGTAATGGACTTGCAAGATAGGTATCTCTCAGTGTTCTCTATCTTGAGCTAAACATGTTAGCTTCGTAGATTCTCCACACTTCACTAAATAGACTTGATATATAGCTCTAAAGGTAGGCCTCTCTCTGGTCTCTCTCTTGATACCAAACATCTGTATATTCTGCATATATAGAATCACAAGATAGGTTTCTCTATGTGTTCTCTATCTTGATGCTCTATTAAGATAGGTCTCTCCCTGTGCTCTCTGTTGATATCAAACATCCATAATATTCTGCACACTTCACTGTAATGGACTTGATATGATTCGAATGATAGGTTTCATTATGTGTTCTCTATCTTGATATTTGCCCTAATTTGGTCTATATGTTTCTCATTTCCCCCCCCAAAATCTTGTTATTTTGCCGTAAAGCTCATAACTTTTCTATACTTTACCCAAAAAAGATAATTTTTATATCACCGGATAGCCCTTCTAATTATCTGTCTTTTGTACGTGCCAAAATTTTGAGTACTCTAAGTATTAGCAAGTTATGGTGATTTGAAGTGGTAAGGTTTGCGATCTTTCCTGGCGTTTTCCAGTTGCCAAAGCGGTGGCCTGCCAGTGAAAAACCACTACATTTATTGATAATCTGTTGACATGTTGCAGATAAGGGCCTTCTCTATCAGTTGACAAAATCTGGGACTTTGGTCTTGTTAATTAGGGCAGTTATGAATTGTACTCTTACTTGATGCTAAACATGTTAGCTTCGTAGATTATCCACACTTCACTGAATAGACTTGATGTATAGCTATTAAGATAGGACTCTCTAAGTGCTCTCTCTTGATACCAAACATCCATATATTCTGCACACTTCACTGTAATGGACTTGCAAGATAGGTATCTCTCAGTGTTCTCTATCTTGAGCTAAACATGTTAGCTTCATAGATTCTCCACACTTCACTGAATAGACTTGATATATAGCTCTAAAGGTAGACCTCTCTCTGTTCTCTCTCTTGATACCAAACATCCGTATATTCTGCATACATAGAATCACAAGATAGGTTTCTCCATGTGTTCTCTATCTTGATGCTAAACAGGTTAGCTTCATAGATTCTCCACACTTCACTGTATAAACTTGATATATAGCTATTAAGATAGGTCTTTCCCTGTGCTCTCTGTTGATATCAAACATCCATAATATTCTGCACACTTCACTGTAATGGACTTGATATGATTCGAATGATAGGTTTCATTATGTGTTCTCTATCTTGATATTTACCCTAATTTGGTCTATATGTTTCTCATTTCCCCCCCAAAATCTTGTTATTTTGCCGTAAAGCTCATAACTTTTCTACACTTTACCCAAAAAAGATAATATTTATATCACCGGTTAGCCCTTCTAATTATCTGTCTTTTGTACGTGCCAAAATTTTGAGTACTCTAAGTATTAGCAAGTTATGGTGATTTGAAGTGGTAAGGTTTGCGATCTTTCCTGGCGTTTTCCAGTTGCCAAAGCGGTGGCCTGCCAGTGAAAAACCACTACATTTATTGATAATCTGTTGACATGTTGCAGATAAGGGCCTCCTCTATCAGTTGACAAAATCTGGGACTTTGGTCTTGTTAATTAGGGCATTTATGAATTGTACTCTTACTTGATGCTAAACATGTTAGCTTCGTAGATTATCCACACTTCACTGAATAGACTTGATGTATAGCTATTAAGATAGGACTCTCTAAGTGCTCTCTCTTGATACCAAACATCCATATATTCTGCACACTTCACTGTAATGGACTTGCAAGATAGGTATCTCTCAGTGTTCTCTATCTTGAGCTAAACATGTTAGCTTCGTAGATTCTCCACACTTCACTAAATAGACTTGATATATAGCTCTTAAGGTAGGCCTCTCTCTGGTCTCTCTCTTGATACCAAACATCTGTATATTCTGCATACATAGAATCACAAGATAGGTTTCTCTATGTGTTCTCTATCTTGATGCTCTATTAAGATAGGTCTCTCCCTGTGCTCTCTGTTGATATCAAACATCCATAATATTCTGCACACTTCACTGTAATGTACTTGATATGATTCGAATGATAGGTTTCATTATGTGTTCTCTATCTTGATATTTGCCCTAATTTGGTCTATATGTTTCTCATTTCCCCCCCCAAAATCTTGTTATTTTGCCGTAAAGCTCATAACTTTGCTATACTTTACCCAAAAAAGATAATTTTTATATCACCGGATAGCCCTTCTAATTATCTGTCTTTTGTACGTGCCAAAATTTTGAGTACTCTAAGTATTAGCAAGTTATGGTGATTTGAAGTGGTAAGGTTTGCGATCTTTCCTGGCGTTTTCCAGTTGCCAAAGCGGTGGCCTGCCAGTGAAAAACCACTACATTTATTGATAATCTGTTGACATGTTGCAGATAAGGGCCTTCTCTATCAGTTGACAATATCTGGGACTTTGGTCTTGTTAATTAGGGCAGTTATGAATTGTACTCTTACTTGATGCTAAACATGTTAGCTTCGTAGATTATCCACACTTCACTGAATAGACTTGATGTATAGCTATTAAGATAGGACTCTCTAAGTGCTCTCTCTTGATACCAAACATCCATATATTCTGCACACTTCACTGTAATGGACTTGCAAGATAGGTATCTCTCAGTGTTCTCTATCTTGAGCTAAACATGTTAGCTTCATAGATTCTCCACACTTCACTGAATAGACTTGATATATAGCTCTAAAGGTAGACCTCTCTCTGTTCTCTCTCTTGATACCAAACATCCGTATATTCTGCATACATAGAATCACAAGATAGGTTTCTCCATGTGTTCTCTATCTTGATGCTAAACAGGTTATCTTCATAGATTCTCCACACTTCACTGTATAAACTTGATATATAGCTATTAAGATAGGTCTTTCCCTGTGCTCTCTGTTGATATCAAACATCCATAATATTCTGCACACTTCACTGTAATGGACTTGATATGATTCGAATGATAGGTTTCATTATGTGTTCTCTATTTTGATATTTACCCTAATTTGGTCTATATGTTTCTCATTTTCCCCCCCAAAATCGTGTTATTTTGCCGTAAAGCTCATAACTTTGCTATACTTTACCCAAAAAAGATAATTTTTATATCACCGGATAGCCCTTCTAATTATCTGTCTTTTGTACGTGTCAAAATTTTGAGTACTCTAAGTATTAGCAAGTTATGGTGATTTGAAGTGGTAAGGTTTGCGATCTTTCCTGGCGTTTTCCAGTTGCCAAAGCGGTGGCCTGCCAGTGAAAAACCACTACATTTATTGATAATCTGTTGACATGTTGCAGATAAGGGCCTCCTCTATCAGTTGACAAAATCTGGGACTTTGGTCTTGTTAATTAGGGCATTTATGAATTGTACTCTTACTTGATGCTAAACATGTTAGCTTCGTAGATTATCCACACTTCACTGAATAGACTTGATGTATAGCTATTAAGATAGGACTCTCTAAGTGCTCTCTCTTGATACCAAACATCCATATATTCTGCACACTTCACTGTAATGGACTTGCAAGATAGGTATCTCTCAGTGTTCTCTATCTTGAGCTAAACATGTTAGCTTCGTAGATTCTCCACACTTCACTAAATAGACTTGATATATAGCTCTAAAGGTAGGCCTCTCTGGTCTCTCTCTTGATACCAAACATCTGTATATTCTGCATACATAGAATCACAAGATAGGTTTCTCTATGTGTTCTCTATCTTGATGCTCTATTAAGATAGGTCTCTCCCTGTGCTCTCTGTTGATATCAAACATCCATAATATTCTGCACACTTCACTGTAATGGACTTGATATGATTCGAATGATAGGTTTCATTATGTGTTCTCTATCTTGATATTTGCCCTAATTTGGTCTATATGTTTCTCATTTTCCCCCCCAAAATCTTGTTATTTTGCCGTAAAGCTCATAACTTTTCTATACTTTACCCAAAAAAGATAATTTTTATATCACCGGATAGCCCTTCTAATTATCTGTCTTTTGTACGTGCCAAAATTTTGAGTACTCTAAGTATTAGCAAGTTATGGTGATTTGAAGTGGTAAGGTTTGCGATCTTTCCTGGCGTTTTCCAGTTGCCAAAGCGGTGGCCTGCCAGTGAAAAACCACTACATTTATTGATAATCTGTTGACATGTTGCAGATAAGGGCCTTCTCTATCAGTTGACAAAATCTGGGACTTTGGTCTTGTTAATTAGGGCAGTTATGAATTGTACTCTTACTTGATGCTAAACATGTTAGCTTCGTAGATTATCCACACTTCACTGAATAGACTTGATGTATAGCTATTAAGATAGGACTCTCTAAGTGCTCTCTCTTGATACCAAACATCCATATATTCTGCACACTTCACTGTAATGGACTTGCAAGATAGGTATCTCTCAGTGTTCTCTATCTTGAGCTAAACATGTTAGCTTCATAGATTCTCCACACTTCACTGAATAGACTTGATATATAGCTCTAAAGGTAGACCTCTCTCTGTTCTCTCTCTTGATACCAAACATCCGTATATTCTGCATACATAGAATCACAAGATAGGTTTCTCCATGTGTTCTCTATCTTGATGCTAAACAGGTTATCTTCATAGATTCTCCACACTTCACTGTATAAACTTGATATATAGCTATTAAGATAGGTCTTTCCCTGTGCTCTCTGTTGATATCAAACATCCATAATATTCTGCACACTTCACTGTAATGGACTTGATATGATTCGAATGATAGGTTTCATTATGTGTTCTCTATCTTGATATTTACCCTAATTTGGTCTATATGTTTCTCATTTCCCCCCCCAAAATCTTGTTATTTTGCCGTAAAGCTCATAACTTTGCTATACTTTACCCAAAAAAGATAATTTTTATATCACCGGATAGCCTTTCTAATTATCTGTCTTTTGTACGTGCCAAAATTTTGAGTACTCTAAGTATTAGCAAGTTATGGTGATTTGAAGTGGTAAGGTTTGCGATCTTTCCTGGCGTTTTCCAGTTGCCAAAGCGGTGGCCTGCCAGTGAAAAACCACTACATTTATTGATAATCTGTTGACATGTTGCAGATAAGGGCCTCCTCTATCAGTTGACAAAATCTGGGACTTTGGTCTTGTTAATTAGGGCATTTATGAATTGTACTCTTACTTGATGCTAAACATGTTAGCTTCGTAGATTATCCACACTTCACTGAATAGACTTGATGTATAGCTATTAAGATAGGACTCTCTAAGTGCTCTCTCTTGATACCAAACATCCATATATTCTGCACACTTCACTGTAATGGACTTGCAAGATAGGTATCTCTCAGTGTTCTCTATCTTGAGCTAAACATGTTAGCTTCGTAGATTCTCCACACTTCACTAAATAGACTTGATATATAGCTCTAAAGGTAGGCCTCTCTCTGGTCTCTCTCTTGATACCAAACATCTGTATATTCTGCATATATAGAATCACAAGATAGGTTTCTCTATGTGTTCTCTATCTTGATGCTCTATTAAGATAGGTCTCTCCCTGTGCTCTCTGTTGATATCAAACATCCATAATATTCTGCACACTTCACTGTAATGGACTTGATATGATTCGAATGATAGGTTTCATTATGTGTTCTCTATCTTGATATTTGCCCTAATTTGGTCTATATGTTTCTCATTTCCCCCCCCAAAATCTTGTTATTTTGCCGTAAAGCTCATAACTTTGCTATACTTTACCCAAAAAAGATAATTTTTATATCACCGGATAGCCCTTCTAATTATCTGTCTTTTGTACGTGCCAAAATTTTGAGTACTCTAAGTATTAGCAAGTTATGGTGATTTGAAGTGGTAAGGTTTGCGATCTTTCCTGGCGTTTTCCAGTTGCCAAAGCGGTGGCCTGCCAGTGAAAAACCACTACATTTATTGATAATCTGTTGACATGTTGCAGATAAGGGCCTCCTCTATCAGTTGACAAAATCTGGGACTTTGGTCTTGTTAATTAGGGCATTTATGAATTGTACTCTTACTTGATGCTAAACATGTTAGCTTCGTAGATTATCCACACTTCACTGAATAGACTTGATGTATAGCTATTAAGATAGGACTCTCTAAGTGCTCTCTCTTGATACCAAACATCCATATATTCTGCACACTTCACTGTAATGGACTTGCAAGATAGGTATCTCTCAGTGTTCTCTATCTTGAGCTAAACATGTTAGCTTCGTAGATTCTCCACACTTCACTAAATAGACTTGATATATAGCTCTAAAGGTAGGCCTCTCTCTGGTCTCTCTCTTGATACCAAACATCTGTATATTCTGCATACATAGAATCACAAGATAGGTTTCTCTATGTGTTCTCTATCTTGATGCTCTATTAAGATAGGTCTCTCCCTGTGCTCTCTGTTGATATCAAACATCCATAATATTCTGCACACTTCACTGTAATGGACTTGATATGATTCGAATGATAGGTTTCATTATGTGTTCTCTATCTTGATATTTGCCCTAATTTGGTCTATATGTTTCTCATTTCCCCCCCAAAAATCTTGTTATTTTGCCGTAAAGCTCATAACTTTTCTACACTTTACTCAAAAAAGATAATTTTTATATCACCGGATAGCCCTTCTAATTATCTGTATTTTGTACGTGCCAAAATTTTGAGTACTCTAAGTATTAGCAAGTTATGGTGATTTGAAGTGGTAAGGTTTGCGATCTTTCCTGGCGTTTTCCAGTTGCCAAAGCGGTGGCCTGCCAGTGAAAAACCACTACATTTATTGATAATCTGTTGACATGTTGCAGATAAGGGCCTTCTCTATCAGTTGACAATATCTGGGACTTTGGTCTTGTTAATTAGGGCAGTTATGAATTGTACTCTTACTTGATGCTAAACATGTTAGCTTCGTAGATTATCCACACTTCACTGAATAGACTTGATGTATAGCTATTAAGATAGGACTCTCTAAGTGCTCTCTCTTGATACCAAACATCCATATATTCTGCACACTTCACTGTAATGGACTTGCAAGATAGGTATCTCTCAGTGTTCTCTATCTTGAGCTAAACATGTTAGCTTCATAGATTCTCCACACTTCACTGAATAGACTTGATATATAGCTCTAAAGGTAGACCTCTCTCTGTTCTCTCTCTTGATACCAAACATCCGTATATTCTGCATACATAGAATCACAAGATAGGTTTCTCCATGTGTTCTCTATCTTGATGCTAAACAGGTTATCTTCATAGATTCTCCACACTTCACTGTATAAACTTGATATATAGCTATTAAGATAGGTCTTTCCCTGTGCTCTCTGTTGATATCAAACATCCATAATATTCTGCACACTTCACTGTAATGGACTTGATATGATTCGAATGATAGGTTTCATTATGTGTTCTCTATCTTGATATTTACCCTAATTTGGTCTATATGTTTCTCATTTTCCCCCCCAAAATCTTGTTATTTTGCCGTAAAGCTCATAACTTTGCTATACTTTACCCAAAAAAGATAATTTTTATATCACCGGATAGCCCTTCTAATTATCTGTCTTTTGTACGTGTCAAAATTTTGAGTACTCTAAGTATTAGCAAGTTATGGTGATTTGAAGTGGTAAGGTTTGCGATCTTTCCTGGCGTTTTCCAGTTGCCAAAGCGGTGGCCTGCCAGTGAAAAACCACTACATTTATTGATAATCTGTTGACATGTTGCAGATAAGGGCCTCCTCTATCAGTTGACAAAATCTGGGACTTTGGTCTTGTTAATTAGGGCATTTATGAATTGTACTCTTACTTGATGCTAAACATGTTAGCTTCGTAGATTATCCACACTTCACTGAATAGACTTGATGTATAGCTATTAAGATAGGACTCTCTAAGTGCTCTCTCTTGATACCAAACATCCATATATTCTGCACACTTCACTGTAATGGACTTGCAAGATAGGTATCTCTCAGTGTTCTCTATCTTGAGCTAAACATGTTAGCTTCGTAGATTCTCCACACTTCACTAAATAGACTTGATATATAGCTCTAAAGGTAGGCCTCTCTGGTCTCTCTCTTGATACCAAACATCTGTATATTCTGCATACATAGAATCACAAGATAGGTTTCTCTATGTGTTCTCTATCTTGATGCTCTATTAAGATAGGTCTCTCCCTGTGCTCTCTGTTGATATCAAACATCCATAATATTCTGCACACTTCACTGTAATGGACTTGATATGATTCGAATGATAGGTTTCATTATGTGTTCTCTATCTTGATATTTGCCCTAATTTGGTCTATATGTTTCTCATTTCCCCCCCCAAAATCTTGTTATTTTGCCGTAAAGCTCATAACTTTTCTATACTTTACCCAAAAAAGATAATTTTTATATCACCGGATAGCCCTTCTAATTATCTGTCTTTTGTACGTGCCAAAATTTTGAGTACTCTAAGTATTAGCAAGTTATGGTGATTTGAAGTGGTAAGGTTTGCGATCTTTCCTGGCGTTTTCCAGTTGCCAAAGCGGTGGCCTGCCAGTGAAAAACCACTACATTTATTGATAATCTGTTGACATGTTGCAGATAAGGGCCTTCTCTATCAGTTGACAAAATCTGGGACTTTGGTCTTGTTAATTAGGGCAGTTATGAATTGTACTCTTACTTGATGCTAAACATGTTAGCTTCGTAGATTATCCACACTTCACTGAATAGACTTGATGTATAGCTATTAAGATAGGACTCTCTAAGTGCTCTCTCTTGATACCAAACATCCATATATTCTGCACACTTCACTGTAATGGACTTGCAAGATAGGTATCTCTCAGTGTTCTCTATCTTGAGCTAAACATGTTAGCTTCATAGATTCTCCACACTTCACTGAATAGACTTGATATATAGCTCTAAAGGTAGACCTCTCTCTGTTCTCTCTCTTGATACCAAACATCCGTATATTCTGCATACATAGAATCACAAGATAGGTTTCTCCATGTGTTCTCTATCTTGATGCTAAACAGGTTATCTTCATAGATTCTCCACACTTCACTGTATAAACTTGATATATAGCTATTAAGATAGGTCTTTCCCTGTGCTCTCTGTTGATATCAAACATCCATAATATTCTGCACACTTCACTGTAATGGACTTGATATGATTCGAATGATAGGTTTCATTATGTGTTCTCTATCTTGATATTTGCCCTAATTTGGTCTATATGTTTCTCATTTTCCCCCCAAAAATCTTGTTATTTTGCCGTAAAGCTCATAACTTTGCTATACTTTACCCAAAAAAGATAATATTTATATCACCGGATAGCCCTTCTAATTATCTTTCTTTTGTACGTGCCAAAATTTTGAGTACTCTAAGTATTAGCAAGTTATGGTGATTTGAAGTGGTAAGGTTTGCGATCTTTCCTGGCGTTTTCCAGTTGCCAAAGCGGTGGCCTGCCAGTGAAAAACCACTACATTTATTGATAATCTGTTGACATGTTGCAGATAAGGGCCTTCTCTATCAGTTGACAAAATCTGGGACTTTGGTCTTGTTAATTAGGGCAGTTATGAATTGTACTCTTACTTGATGCTAAACATGTTAGCTTCGTAGATTATCCACACTTCACTGAATAGACTTGATGTATAGCTATTAAGATAGGACTCTCTAAGTGCTCTCTCTTGATACCAAACATCCATATATTCTGCACACTTCACTGTAATGGACTTGCAAGATAGGTATCTCTCAGTGTTCTCTATCTTGAGCTAAACATGTTAGCTTCGTAGATTCTCCACACTTCACTAAATAGACTTGATATATAGCTCTTAAGGTAGGCCTCTCTCTGGTCTCTCTCTTGATACCAAACATCTGTATATTCTGCATACATAGAATCACAAGATAGGTTTCTCTATGTGTTCTCTATCTTGATGCTCTATTAAGATAGGTCTCTCCCTGTGCTCTCTGTTGATATCAAACATCCATAATATTCTGCACACTTCACTGTAATGGACTTGATATGATTCGAATGATAGGTTTCATTATGTGTTCTCTATCTTGATATTTGCCCTAATTTGGTCTATATGTTTCTCATTTCCCCCCCCAAAATCTTGTTATTTTGCCGTAAAGCTCATAACTTTGCTATACTTTACCCAAAAAAGATAATTTTTATATCACCGGATAGCCCTTCTAATTATCTGTCTTTTGTACGTGCCAAAATTTTGAGTACTCTAAGTATTAGCAAGGTATGGTGATTTGAAGTGGTAAGGTTTGCGATCTTTCCTGGCGTTTTCCAGTTGCCAAAGCGGTGGCCTGCCAGTGAAAAACCACTACATTTATTGATAATCTGTTGACATGTTGCAGATAAGGGCCTTCTCTATCAGTTGACAAAATCTGGGACTTTGGTCTTGTTAATTAGGGCAGTTATGAATTGTACTCTTACTTGATGCTAAACATGTTAGCTTCGTAGATTATCCACACTTCACTGAATAGACTTGATGTATAGCTATTAAGATAGGACTCTCTAAGTGCTCTCTCTTGATACCAAACATCCATATATTCTGCACACTTCACTGTAATGGACTTGCAAGATAGGTATCTCTCAGTGTTCTCTATCTTGAGCTAAACATGTTAGCTTCATAGATTCTCCACACTTCACTGAATAGACTTGATATATAGCTCTAAAGGTAGACCTCTCTCTGTTCTCTCTCTTGATACCAAACATCCGTATATTCTGCATACATAGAATCACAAGATAGGTTTCTCCATGTGTTCTCTATCTTGATGCTAAACAGGTTAGCTTCATAGATTCTCCACACTTCACTGTATAAACTTGATATATAGCTATTAAGATAGGTCTTTCCCTGTGCTCTCTGTTGATATCAAACATCCATAATATTCTGCACACTTCACTGTAATGGACTTGATATGATTCGAATGATAGGTTTCATTATGTGTTCTCTATCTTGATATTTACCCTAATTTGGTCTATATGTTTCTCATTTTCCCCCCAAAATCTTGTTATTTTGCCGTAAAGCTCATAACTTTTCTACACTTTACCCAAAAAAGATAATATTTATATCACCGGTTAGCCCTTCTAATTATCTGTCTTTTGTACGTGCCAAAATTTTGAGTACTCTAAGTATTAGCAAGTTATGGTGATTTGAAGTGGTAAGGTTTGCGATCTTTCCTGGCGTTTTCCAGTTGCCAAAGCGGTGGCCTGCCAGTGAAAAACCACTACATTTATTGATAATCTGTTGACATGTTGCAGATAAGGGCCTTCTCTATCAGTTGACAAAATCTGGGACTTTGGTCTTGTTAATTAGGGCAGTTATGAATTGTACTCTTACTTGATGCTAAACATGTTAGCTTCGTAGATTATCCACACTTCACTGAATAGACTTGATGTATAGCTATTAAGATAGGACTCTCTAAGTGCTCTCTCTTGACTCAAAAACATCCATATATTCTGCACACTTCACTGTAATGGACTTGCAAGATAGGTATCTCTCAGTGTTCTCTATCTTGAGCTAAACATGTTAGCTTCGTAGATTCTCCACACTTCACTGAATAGACTTGATATATAGCTCTAAAGGTAGGCCTCTCTCTGTTCTCTCTCTTGATACCAAACATCCGTATATTCTGCATACATAGAATCACAAGATAGGTTTCTCTATGTGTTCTCTATCTTGATGCTCTATTAAGATAGGTCTCTCCCTGTGCTCTCTGTTGATATCAAACATCCATAATATTCTGCACATTTCACTGTAATGGACTTGATATGATTCGAATGATAGGTTTCATTATGTGTTCTCTATCTTGATATTTGCCCTAATTTGGTCTATATGTTTCTCATTTTCCCCCCAAAAATCTTGTTATTTTGCCGTAAAGCTCATAACTTTGCTATACTTTACCCAAAAAAGATAATTTTTATATCACTGGATAGCCCTTCTAATTATCTTTCTTTTGTATGTGCCAAAATTTTGAGTACTCTAAGTATTAGCAAGTTATGGTGATTTGAAGTGGTAAGGTTTGCGATCTTTCCTGGCGTTTTCCAGTTGCCAAAGCGGTGGCCTGCCAGTGAAAAACCACTACATTTATTGATAATCTGTTGACATGTTGCAGATAAGGGCCTTCTCTATCAGTTGACAAAATCTGGGACTTTGGTCTTGTTAATTAGGGCAGTTATGAATTGTACTCTTACTTGATGCTAAACATGTTAGCTTCGTAGATTATCCACACTTCACTGAATAGACTTGATGTATAGCTATTAAGATAGGACTCTCTAAGTGCTCTCTCTTGATACCAAACATCCATATATTCTGCACACTTCACTGTAATGGACTTGCAAGATAGGTATCTCTCAGTGTTCTCTATCTTGAGCTAAACATGTTAGCTTCGTAGATTCTCCACACTTCACTGAATAGACTTGATATATAGCTCTAAAGGTAGGCCTCTCCCTGTTCTCTCTCTTGATACCAAACATCCGTATATTCTGCATACATAGATTCACAAGATAGGTTTCTCTATGTGTTCTATATCTTGATGCTCTATTAAGATAGGTCTCTCCCTGTGCTCTCTGTTGATATCAAACATCCATAATATTCTGCACATTTAACTGTAATGGACTTGATATGATTCGAATGATAGGTTTCATTATGTGTTCTCTATCTTGATATTTGCCCTAATTTGGTCTATATGTTTCTCATTTTCCCCCCAAAAATCTTGTTATTTTGCCGTAAAGCTCATAACTTTGCTATACTTTACCCAAAAAAGATAATTTTTATATCACCGGATAGCCCTTCTAATTATCTTTCTTTTGTACGTGCCAAAATTATGAGTACTCTAAGTATTAGCAAGTTATGGTGATTTGAAGTGGTAAGGTTTGCGATCTTTCCTGGCGTTTTCCAGTTGCCAAAGCGGTGGCCTGCCAGTGAAAAACCACTACATTTATTGATAATCTGTTGACATGTTGCAGATAAGGGCCTTCTCTATCAGTTGACAAAATCTGGGACTTTGGTCTTGTTAATTAGGGCAGTTATGAATTGTACTCTTACTTGATGCTAAACATGTTAGCTTCGTAGATTATCCACACTTCACTGAATAGACTTGATGTATAGCTATTAAGATAGGACTCTCTAAGTGCTCTCTCTTGATACCAAACATCCATATATTCTGCACACTTCACTGTAATGGACTTGCAAGATAGGTATCTCTCAGTGTTCTCTATCTTGAGCTAAACATGTTAGCTTCATAGATTCTCCACACTTCACTGAATATACTTGATATATAGCTCTAAAGGTAGGGCTCTCTCTGTTCTCTCTCTTGATACCAAACATCCGTATATTCTGCATACATAGAATCACAAGATAGGTTTCTCTATGTATTCTCTATCTTGATGCTAAACAGGTTAGCTTCATAGATTCTCCACACTTCACTGTATAAACTTGATATATAGCTATTAAGATAGGTCTCTCCCTGTGCTCTCTGTTGATATCAAACATCCATAATATTCTGCACGCTTCACTGTAATGGACTTGATATGATTCGAATGATAGGTTTCATTATGTGTTCTCTATCTTGATATTTGCCCTAATTTGGTCTATATGTTTCTCATTTTTCCCCCAAAAATCTTGTTATTTTGC